>CM039730.1:17834147-18178456 GCA_022539455.1 Dendrobium nobile | reverse complement strand
CAAAAGTTAAATGTAATAATTATGGATTGATTGGACACATAGCTCACACCTATACTTTAAAGAAGAAAACTTATTTGGTGTGAAAACCTTAGATGCATAAACCTAGACATATCATACGTGCATCTCTTATAAAATGCCAAAAGGAAAACTCAAACTTGTTTGGGTTCCCAGGTCTAACGTTTGATAATCTTCAGGGTCGCTCTCATACAAGACCTCGTGAGAGCATATGGTACCTAGATAGTGGATGTTCAAAGCATATGACTGGAGATACTGCATAATTCATATCGCTGCAAGTCAGGAGTGGAGGCAAGGTTACACTTGGAGATACACCACAAGGAAGGTGGTTGGGTTAGTGAGATGATTGGAAATCTTAAAAAATTTACGTTGAAAATGTGTATTGGTAGAAGGCTTAAAGCATAATTTGTTAAGAATAAACAGCTACGTGATAAAGGGTATTGTGTAAAATTTTTTTCCTACTAGCTGCATATTAAGCCTAAATAGAAATGATATTTTGAATGGTATAAGGGTAAACAATGTGTATATGCTAGATTAATTGCAATTGCATTCAAACTCCTACTGCTTTTTGTTTAAAAACTATTTCTGATGAATTATTGCTTTGGCATAGGAGACTTTATCACTCTAGCATGAAAAACCTTAGGAGGATTACCCAAAAGAACATAGTGAGAGGTATACCAAAACTAGACTTCACTAAGGACCACCTTTGTGATGCATGTCAATTAGAAAAATAGGTGAAGTCCTCTCAGTCCAATAAGGATCTTAGAACTAATAAACCATTGGAGATTTTGCATATGGATATTTTTAGACCAGTTGGAATTGTAAGTCTAGGAGGGAAGATATACGAATTTATGATTGTGGATGATTACTCTACATTCACATGGGTTAGATTTTTATTTCATAAAAGTTAATCATTTGAGAATTTAAAAATTTTTTGACATGGATTCAACGAAAGCTAGGATGTGAAATTATGACTATACAAAGTGATCATGGAGGAGAATTTGAGAATGACTTTGAGAATTTTTGTAAGGAGAGGAATGATCACAACTTTTCTGCACCTAGAATCCCTCAGTAGAATAGGGTAGTCGAAAGAAAGAACAGAATATTAATAGAAGCCACTCTAGCCATGTTGGCAGAATACTCACTTCCTAAATATTTTTGGGTGAGGTGGTTAGTACTGCATGTTATGTTCTGAATAGGGTAAATATGAGATCTAAATTAAATAAAACACCCTATGAGTTGCTAAAAGGAAGAACACCTAATTTGTCACATTTGCATATTTTTTGTTGCAAGGTGTTTATTCATAACAATGGAAAATCTGCCTTAGGAAAATTTGATCCAAAATCAGATGAAGGGATTTTTGTGGGATACTCAAGTGTTGGAAAATCTTATAGAGTATTCAACAAAAGAACTTTGATAATTGAGGAGCCACACATGTTGTATTTAATTAATCTGGAATTTTGGAAGAGCCAAATGTTGTAGAAGATGAGATTGAGATTAACTCCCAAAATATTGATAAAGTAAATTTGGAAGAAAATTTAGAAAAAAAATTTGAAGTTAGAAAATTCTTTGCCTAGAGATTTGAGATTTTCTAAAACCACCCAAAGGAATTAATAATTGGTGAACCTAGTGAGGGTGTAAGGACTAGACATGGATTAAACAAAGAAGTTAATTATTCAGCCATCATTTCAATAATAGAACCCACAAATATTGATCAAGCACTTTCAGATGAGTTTTGGATTTTAGCTATGCAAGAAGAGTTAAATCAATTTGTAAGAAATAAAGTTTAGGAATTAACTACAAGGCCAAAGGATCAAAGTGTAGTTGGAACTAAGTGAATATTCAAAAATAAAATGAATGACTCAGAAGTAGTGATTAGAAATAAGGCCAAATTAGTTACTAAGGGGTATAATCAGATTGAAGGAATTGATTTTGAGGAGACTTTTTCCTTTGTAGCTAGACTTGAAGCAATTAGGATTTTACTAACCTTTGCCTAATTTTAGAGGATTTAAACTGTACCAAATGGATGTAAAAAGTACCTTTTTAAATGGGGTAATTCAAGAGGATGTTTTTGTAGAATAATCAAGTTTTGAAAATTCTAAATACCCAAATCATATTTTCAAATTGAAAAAGGCATTATATGGATTGAAACAGGCACCTAGAGCTTGGTATAAGAGATTGAGTACCTTCTTACTTGAAAGATCATTTGAAAAAGAAAGTGTTGATACAACTATCTTTTTTAAGAAAGTTGAAAGGATTTACTCATTGTATAAGTTTATGTTGATGATATCATCTTTGGATCTTCAAATAAAAATCTTTGTGATTATTTTTCTAAAATAATTATTAGTGAATTTGAAATAAGTTTAATGGGAGATTTATGTTACTTTCTAGGCTTTAGCATTAAGCAAATTGAGGAGGGTACATTTCTTAATAAGTCAAAGTATGTTAATGACATCCTCAAAAAGTATGAAATGGACAATGCTAACCTGTTAGTACACCTATGAGTTCCTCAGTTCAGATGGATAAGGACCCTAAGGAAAAATCTATTGATCAAAAGAAATTTAGAGGGATTATTGGATCTTTGTTATACTTGACAGCTAGCCGGCTTTATATCATCTTTAGTGTTATTTGTGTGCTATATTTCATCAGATCCAAAGAATCACATTTGACAGCAGTAAAAAATATTTTAAGATATCTGTTAGGAACTCAGAACTTAGGAATTTGTTATCCTAAGTTTAGCTCTTCTTTTGAAATAATTGGATATTCAAATTTTGACTTTGCAGGTTGTAGGGTGGATAGAAAGAGTACTTTTGGAACATGTCAGTTTATTGGAAATTCTTTAGTCTCTTGGTTCAGTAGAAAACAAAATTCAGTAGCCCTATCTACTGCTAAAGCTGAATATATTGCATTAGGAAGTTGTGTGGCACAAGTACTTTGGTTGAAACAACAGTTGATTGATTTAGGATTAACTATAAGCACTATTCCAATTTATTGTGATAACACTAATGCTATTTGCATTTCTAAAAATCCTATTCAACATTCAAGAACCAAACATATAGACATCAGACATCATTTCATTAGGGATTATGTATCCAAAGGAGAAATTGAACTCACTCATGTTTCTACTGAAAATCAACTTGTAGACATTTTTACAAAATCTATAGCCTTTGATACTTTCAGTGCATTAAGAACAAGGCTTAGAGTAATTGATTTGAATGCTTAATAAAAATGTTTCTTCTACAACATTGATGTGTGTTTCTTGTTTGTATTTTTTATGTGTATCCTTGAGTCTGTGATTTTTTTTTATTTTGAGTTTGTGTTTTCATTTTCTATAGTGTTTTTTGTTAAGTTTGTGTTTTAGTTTTGATTGAGTGCATGTTTTGAAAAATTAAGTGACATTCGTTCAGGACGAAAATATTTTTGTACGGGATGAAGTGTGTAGTGTGTCAAATGTCGGATTTGAACCGTTTGAGTTCAATTTTTCTGTATTTATTTTTCACTTCATCTGTGTGGTCGTCATGATTGTCCAAAAATTTTTTTGAAATGACGGGATGATTGAATGACAGTTAAAATGGATAAGATCATTTTTTTAATATTATATTCGTGCGTATGAACCTTCGGTTCGTCCGGACGAACGCTTGGAGAATCGATGTGGGGGACGGTTTCAATTGCCATTAAAACGATCATAAATTTTTTATCGTCCAGGATGAACATCTATTCGTCTATATGATCGTTTGGTCAAAAATCTGTATGAAAGGACACTTTGTAAGTTGTGTGATTATAAAAAGTTGTTTCATTTTGGACTCATTCGTTCGTCCATACGAAATTTTTTCGTACAGGACGAACCGAATTTCGTACGGGACGAACGTAATTTTGTCTGTACGAACAGTCATATTTCATTAAATTGACCGGCTTTGAACTCAACAGTCACACTCACACATCCCTTTCAGACCCCTTTCTTCCTTTAGATCTTATCCATGGCAAGTTCAAGCAAGCGACAAAAGGTTCTCGCCAAGGGTCCACACAAAATTCTTTTGATAATTTTCTGTCCAAAGCCAATGAAGAATCTTTTCCTAGATTTGCCTCCGCTAAGGTCACCCCGGCTAGAGTTCTTATTCAGGATCAACTGACCTTTCAGGTAATGAACTTGTTTGCTTCAACTCAATTTGGTCTCATTCTCACACTAGTCCATCTCTACAACAAAGAGACCTTTCATTATTTCCTAGTAAACGTGTCCTTCAACTCCGACCATTCTGTAATCAAGTCCTTTATTTTTAAGAAGAAAGTTGAAATCACCAAGGCTGACCTAGGAATCTTTTTGAACTTAAGGACTGAGGGAATTAGAGCCCATACCATGACCATTACTGCTGATTTTGATTGGAGTGAAATTAATGAAGTGATTAGAAAAATTATATTTAAGGAGCATATGCCTAAAGTGTCCTCTCTTGTTCGCAATGCTCGTATCATCCAGCATGTTCTTCAAACTTTCATAATTCCTAAAGCTGGTGATATAGTCAATATTACTCCTCGTCTTTCAATAGTAACCTACTTGATTATGACTAAGCAACCTATTGATGAAGCCCAACTAATCATTGACTATCTTTATGGACTTTTTGAAATTGGTCATGTCGCCCATAAGAGAAAGAAGAACATTGCCTTAGGACATCTTGTTGCCTACATTTTGGAGAAGAAGTATGAATTGGTTCATCCAGTTGAAGATTTTGAAGAACCTCTCTACTACAATGATGGATCTTTTAGGGCAATCTTCAATAAAGATGAACCATGTAAAGCACATGTTATTAGTGACTCAGAGGAGGAACATGAACTTGCACCTGCACCTGCTAGTGAACCAAATCATCAGGATTTTGTTCAGAGATTTGATCACTTAGAGTCTCATTTTGATCAAAGATTTGATCAAATTGAAACTCACTTACAGCAGCAGGATGTTCAGTATAATCAGGACATGGGGTATATGAGAGAGTAGATAAATGATATTAGTTCCAACATGCTTATGATAAGCAGTTATTT
The DNA here is from genome assembly GCA_022539455.1 of Dendrobium nobile. NCBI lineage: Eukaryota > Viridiplantae > Streptophyta > Magnoliopsida > Asparagales > Orchidaceae > Dendrobium > Dendrobium nobile. The sequence continues at coordinate 18,173,413 of CM039730.1, read as the reverse complement.
TAACTTCTTCAGTACTGTACCTCCTCCTCCTCCAAATTTGGGTCCCATCAGAGTGATTCATCTACTTGTTATATTTTTCTTTAGTTGATGTGTTTGTGATATAGTAGTTTGTGATGTGTTACATTGTGATGTATTTTGTTTTAGTTATGTGCTTGTTTAATTTGATGTTTTTGTATTTCGGGTTTTATGTGGTATTGAATCATTCCTTAGATTGTAATATCCATTATAATGATATCAATATAAGTTATCTTGTCTTGATTTTAATCTTGTTTTGAAATGTGTGTTAGCCTATATGAAAATCACTAAAAATTTTGATCCTACAAGTGCTATAACTTGAACTGCAACTCAAATTAAATTCATTAGAAAATCTAATTTTTTTAAATTTAAGTTTTATTTATAACTTCATATAATTAAGAATGTCAATTTCATGTCTCTTATTAGACAACATTAATATTAATATTACTATTACAATTGTGATGTTTTCTTATTTTGTATTTCACTTATCAATAAATATTGATGCACTTAGAAAAGTTTGAAATTTTTTATTATTGATTATTGAATGATCAAGATTACTCTTAAAAAATGTATAAATGTACAAAAATCAAAAGGAATGCACAATGGTTTGCAAATTAAAAAAGAGGCAAAAATAAACCCACAAGTAAAAAAGATGCACAAAAATGTGCCACAACTATTGAAAAAGATGCGCAAAGCACCACATGTGATAGTCATTTCTTTCCATAATCTTTTAATCTCTTAATTCAAATTGATCTTCTGTACATTTATATTTCGTATTGACATTTGAAATATACAAATTTTATATTCATCCTTTTTGCAATGATTTTCATTATCTTAGTGTCTAAATTGATTCATATTTTTTATATATATTTGTTATTATCAATATTATCTCTCTTCTTAATTCTATGAATCATTTTTATTTACCTAATGATTTAATTTTATTTATAATATTTATTTCAATCACTTTCGAGGATCAATTATCAAAGGATTATCATATGACGGCTTACACTTCTGTTACTTTTCTTCTTCTCTTTTTTGCTGTTGACAAAAAGGGGGAGAAAATATTATTTGTATCGTATCTGTGTGTTTGTTTGTATCGTATCTGTGTGCTTGTTTATATCGTATCTATGTACTTATTTGTATCGTATCTGTGTGCTTATTTTGTATCAAAAAGGAAAAGATAAAAGATAAAATTATTGAAATGCCTCATTATTTTCATATGTTCATCAATTCAGGGGGAGTTTTAGGAGATTCTTAAAATTTGAAATTTATACAAATAATAATTATTTTGCCATCATAAAAAAGGGGGGAATTGTTGAGAGAGTTGCTATTTACATGTTCTACATTCTTGCAACTTGTAAAGTTTTGATGATTTCAAATATTATTATTTTAAAGTTTTGTTTTCTCGTAACACTTTTTAGAAGAATTATTTTTGCTCTTGTGTGGACTAACATTTCAGGATAATCGAACTCCAGACTAATGAAGACTTCAAATCAAAATTCAGCATCAGATAATTTGTAAAATTGAAGCTTGTACTTTTTATTGTATTGAGTTTGAGAGGGAGTGATTGTAATTAAGTAACTTAGCACACACATACTTGGGGAGATCTTTAAAATTCATACTGATCGTACGGGACGATCAAGCCAGTTATCCTCCCTCGGAAGAGCAATGGAACGAACAGGAAGTAAAAAAAATTTTCTAAGTCCTGATCGTCCAGACAAATTTTCCTATTCAACCCAGTACGAAATGCTCTCTATAAAAATTTCATCCAGACGAACTCTTATTTGTCCCAGGACGAAAATGGTTTATTATTTCCATTTTTGATAACTTCCTACAGTTTGTCAAACCGACCCATGGTATAACTGTTCATACCAGATGAACTTAGTTCGTACGGGACGATAATCGGGTACGAAGTCAGTTCGTACCAATATACATTGGGTTCGTATGCAACTAATTTAAGTAAGTTGTCCAAAACGATCCACGATCGTACGCGACGATCCACTATGTACACTTGAATATCAGCAATTTTTGGATGGTTTTTTGTGTCTTTCCTATATAAAGTCTAATTAGAATTTCCTCTTAATCTTTTTGCCAACTAATCTTTGTGCCTACTAAAAGGAGAGTTAAGGAGAGAGTGAGAGAGAGTGTTTGAAGGAGGATTCTTACTACTGGAGTGTGAAAGTTTCACTTGGTACTCAAAGGTAAGAGTCTCTACTTGTGGTTTTTTATTACTTTACTCTTTTCTCTCTTCCTTCTAGATTTCTTGTGAAAAGATTAGTCATGATGATCTGGTTCTCTGCCGCACTTGGAGAGTGTGAACAACCAAAGGGTTCTCTGCCTACACTTAGAGAGTGTGAATAAGCCAATGGGTCCTCTGCCCACACTTGGAGAGTGTGAAAGGACGAAGGGCTCTGTGCCTACACTTGGAGAGTGTGAACAACCAACAAGTCCTTTGCCCACACTTGGAGAGTGTGAAAGGATGAAGGATTCTTTTCCTACACCGGGAGAGTGTGAAAGGACAGACAGTTCTCTGCTCCACACAAGGAAGAGTGTAAAAGGACGATGGTTCTCTGCCGCACTAGATAGTGGTGGAAGAGAGTTTTATAAAGGCTTCTCCGCCTTGCTGTGGGTGCAAAAGAAGTGTCACTAGTGGTATTAGTGCAATACTCGGAGGGTGCATCCGGGGAGTGGATGTAGGTCGTGTTTGACCAACCACTATAAATCTTGTATCTTTTTATTTTTCACTGCCTTTTAATTTTTTTCTGTTTTAACTTGTGGTTGAAAAATCTCTTTTTATAAAATTCACTAAAGTTAATTTTGGTTTTAAAATTTTTAAAGAGGGATTAATTTTTAATTACCAATTCACCCCCCCCCCCCCCCCCCCCCTCTTGGTTAGCCGCTGGGACATAAGCTTAGGTTTAAGAACCTAATTCATATTGAACAAGTTTCAACAAAGAGGAAAAAAATAGAGTAAAAATAAACTATGATATTTGTATAAAATAGGCTAAATTACATCAAATTGCATAAATTGAGCTCACCCCTTGATGCCCTATTCATAAATTTAGGCTGAAACTTGAGAGCTACAAAATTAGGTGCATACATGTCTAAATAGAATATAAGCACAATATAATTATAGTTTAATAGAATAATTTAAATATTTTACTTGGAGTTATCCACTGAGACTGCTTGACTTAGCATGTATTATTGATGGTTGAATAATTGAGGAGCTATTCAATAACTTATCTTGAAATGTTATCTATCTTTTTTAAATCATTAGGGATGACTTCATGAATATTAGTTGCTAGATCTAAACGATAAGCCATACTAGTCAACTAGGATGAGCTCTTAAATCATAGTCTCCTAGTTGAGGCAAATTCTCTTATAAACTAGTGAGCAGGTGAGATCTAGTATACCAAGTTAGCTTAGCATGAACAAAGCTGAATCCAATTTTTTGGATAGTAGTTCATTTAGTTCCCCAATTATCTTATATCTTTAAAGTTTTACTACGAAAAAAATTAGAGAATTCAAAACATATTCTTCATTTATTATTCATAAAACTTATATAAATATTTCTTTTATTATTAGATATTTGTCAATCAATTTGATATTGAGTTTTAACATACTCCTTTGTTCATATAATCAACACTTAGCCTCTAAATATGAAATGATTATTTGTCATTCAAAACCTTCTTCTACATCTCTTCCATGATTCCTTCCTTACTTTTGATCTCAACAACCAAATGTTCCTATACAAGATTGAAGTTTCAAAGGATAAAATCAATATTTATAAAGTTGATATTATTTCAAGTTTATTTTTGCAAGTGAAAAAAGAGATAAATTCTTTTGAAAAGAACAAGAAGAAGAAAGTAAGAGTAAATGAGGCAAAGCCAAAATTAAAACTTCAAGAGCTTGCTGATTCTTTAATGTATTTGGTTGACCAACATTCTTTCTCACCTACTAATATTGAAAAATATGATACTTTGACAATGCATGATTTCCCCCATTTGAAGTTGAAATAAGAGAGAAGGTAAAAATTAAGAATTTTTTAAGGAAATTTTAACATAATAAATTATGTAAATTTGATTACATTTATCAACTTTTATATAGTTCTTTTCTCTATGAGTAAGTTCTTAGGAGTGACACTAGTTGCTTAACCTCTAACTCACCAAGTGTTTATTGGGAAAGAGTAGAAATTGACAAGGTGGTAGTTCTTTTAGAAACTTATATTGCTCAACCATCTACTAAGTTAGGTGAGATTAAATTCACTCAACCACAAACTAAGATAGATGAGATTAAAGTCCCTCAGCTACTTAAGCAATAATGTATGCTAAATTCATCCAATATCCAATTGAAAATAGCTGAAGTCACACGGGTGTCTGCTGAGTGATAAATTGCTGGAAAGTCAACTAATGAAATTAGCCAAAAAAAAAATACTAAGAGTATGACTTCTTTAGCTTCTTATTGATAAAAAATTAAATTAAAGAAGTCCTATTTAAGTTTTTTGAATGAAATCATTCCTCTTTTAGCCTCCTCTTCGGCCACTTAGCTATAAAGAAGGATAAGACATCTTCTAACTTAGTCAACCTAGTTTCCAAGACTTTTAGCAAAATATCTAGGTTAACTACTTATAAAGAGAAGACACCAAATTCAACTAAGATAGAATGCTCCCAATTTGTAAATAATCTTACTTCCAATAGTCTTGAAAAACTTTTGAAGCATAATCTAAAAAAGAGTTGTGGAATTATAAATATTGAAGTCAAGCAACTAAAGTCATCTATGTCTACTATGAAGGATGATTACAAACAAGAAAATTCAAACTTCAATAAACAAATAGATAAGATTAAGGAAACATTTACCCCTGGTTAAAGATATATAGAGTTTACTAAATTAGATTAGTATATGGCTATAAGTGAATTCTCTTGAAGTGAATTATTTATAGTGGCAATATCTCTATAGAAGTCTCTCTTGATTCTTCTCATTAATTTTTCTTTAAATATTTTCTTTCTTTTGAATGGTTAGCTATAAATTGCTCTTTGTAATGGTCAAGTAGCAAATGTAATTTTTATTCAATAAAAATTTTGATTTTTTCTTTCTTTGAATTGATATTTTGATATCTTAATATGGCTATCTATGATTTTTTCAATTAAAAAATATATTAGAATAATCATTACACATCATAAAATATGAAAAATTCAAATTATGATATTTTAAAAGACACCGATTTAATGTGAATGTCACGTGGCTTTGATGTCGGCATCTTTTGATGTTACAAATAGAAATAAGCTCCATAATTAAACATTTCGCACTTTCTCTTTCATTGAGCTTTGTATCCTCTTCTTCCTTCCTGCTCTATAATTTACTTTCATTCAATACACCCTTATTTATAGTGGTTGGCTTCCCAGAGATCAATGAGGCATTCTTTATATGTTTGGTATATTCACTGATGAAGGACAAACCTGATTTTGATACAATTGAAGTGTATTTTTTAATGCCCTTCAAAGTTATTGTGCTAAAGTAACACATTTAATAACCCAAAAATGTAAAATAAAACTAAATATAAGAGATATATTTTAAAATTTTGTATTTTGGACCCATTTTAATGTGTTTGAATGTATTTTGGTGTATGAAAAAGGTATACATATGTCTTGGAATGAGTTCTAGTGGTTTGGGGTGCTTTTTGGCAAAAATTCTAAAATTTTACTATTTGAGTGCCTAGGTATTGAATGCTCGAGCATCACGACAACAACAACACCAATGTGCTAATTAATAATATTTAAGTGCTGGAGTCTTGAACTTTCAGAAAAATGAATAAGCATTGTAGCACTCAGCCACTATATACACTTTACATATAAAATCAATCCACTATTCCATTCATTCGAGGGCTACAGCAAGACGAGTCGGAATAAGGAGAGGTTTCGGAGGGGGAAATAAGGATTTTTGAGTGGCTTCGATTCATTTTTAGCCGTCGGCCTAGTTGGAAAGGTTGCCTGAATTAAGGTAGATCACATTATATCTATTTTAGTCTTTAAAAATATGAAGTTTCTCCAAATTTTCAAACTAAATTTCTATTTTCATTACCGAAAAATAAGGATTACTTTACATTAGTAAAACTTTCGTCACATAAATTTTTATATGTTATGGTATTGATTATTTTAGAGATTTTGACTATAATATTTAAAAATCCCCCTTGGCAAAATGAAAGTTAACATATTTTGTACGGTTTGGACTGTATAAAAAATTAGTATTTTTATTTAAGCATGCTATTAATATAAGCATTGCAAAATGAATATGGACATGTGGGTGAGTAATAGTTGTTCGCTATTACTATTATAATATTATGATAATAATATGGGTGAAAATAAGATAGACTACTTATTCACTAACATTTGCTAGAGACTCACTGACATATATAAGATGGTGGGCCAATGAGCTTTCCTTCAAATATTATGTCACGACCCGACCCGATCCGGGACGGGTCCCGCTCGCAACGGGACGCGACACGCTAACGAATACGGACGAACTGACCAGGATCTAGTTTTGGAATTGGCTTCGGAACTGAATCTTCCAAATTATTTAATCAAACAAACACACAAACACAGAGCTACTATTAATCATCAAACACAGCGGAACAAAACATCTATCTTTTCTTTTCCTCAAAACAATCATCTACAGATACAGTACATGGCTTTTGAACAGAAAGAAAGACAGAACAGAAAAGCCATGACTGTACAAAAATCAAAAGGTACAAACAATACCTACTGATCAAAACTCAGAAATCTAATCCTGGACTTCCTTCCCTTTCCCAGAACCTGAAAACCACCAGAAAACAAGAGTGAGCTCAACAGCTCAGCAAAGCAACAAACCTCCAATCAAAACTCTCAGAATTCAAAACCAAACTCGTCAGACAGAAGTCCGTACTGAATTCAGAACAGAATCAGACAGATATCAAATCGGACATATATCACATCAGAATCATAATCGTACAGATCATATCACATCAGAGTACAAATCAGAATGGATTAAATCAACAGAGTCAGAATCGTACAGGAATAAGAAATTCAAATCATATCAGAACGAAACTGAACGGAACAGATATCAAATTAACAGAATTGTACAGAAACAGAAGCCGTATCAAATCAGAAACAGAACAGATCAGACATATCACATTAACAGAATCAGAAATCAGAATTTCAGATCATATCGTATCAGAATCATAATTGCTTACAGAACAGATACGGAAAGCAGAATCAGATTGAATCAGATATCAGATAATATTACATAGCTAAAACTAAACTAAACAGAATCACTACGGATTCTGACCCTTATGTCTCCCATGTGCTCACGGCACCAGAAATTCTCTGAGTAATTAATAACTAAGTGTGCTCACGGCACCAGAACAACAGAATTCCTCGGATTCGGAACAGAACAGATATTTCTCCAACTTGAGCTCAACTAAGATTTCCCCAGACACTAACTGAATCTCATAGGATCCAGACCCCTTATAACTCCCTTTTTAGAGCATATACAGATAGCATTTCAATTCAGAAGAATTTCGGACAAATCAGAAATCAGACAAAAATCGGGCAGCACAACGGCAGTATACGGAATTTACACAATTTTTCCTGAAAATCAAAATTCACCAAATTCGCACAGAATGTAGATAATCACATTTCAGAACATTTATTCTACTGCACCGATAATTTCCAATTTCACAGAAAAATGCAGTCGACTAAAAACACTGCCGAATCAAAAATACCCGGACAAAAATCTTCGGAAAATAACCAAAATATGCACACTCGGCACATCAACCATATACAGAAAGTTACGCGGTAAAAGCTGAACCAATCAAAAGATACGGACGAAAATCATTAACGGAAACGAAATCCGAACAGAAAATACCGCCAAACACGACGGTTCTGAAAATTGAGAAAGGCGGAATGTGCCTTACCTTGCGTACAGCAATATCTCGAATAGTCTCCTCGGACGAAAATGGCTCCGCGTCGTCCGAAAATCAACTTTTCCAAATTTGCCCTCGACTTTCTCTCTCCTCGGCTGATATTTTCGTTTTTTTTATGATTTTCTCTCTCCTCCAAATGACTAAAATCAGCTTTATAAAACTCAGATCGGCCCGGCTGATCGCCAGATCGTCCCAGGACGATCAGACCAATTTGGATCGTCCTGGATGGTTCCCAGAATTATTCTCAGGCCGACATTTTCTACAGTGCCGATCGGCCTGGACGATGTCTACAATCGGCCTGGACGATGTGTACAGAAAATCACCTGTAGCAAAACTGGGCAAATTCTGGAGCAAAATTTCCACTGATCGTCCTGGACGATCCTGGAGCAGATTTTTGATATTACAATCTCCCCAACTTCAGAAAAATGTCGTCCTCGACATTATCCAATCCAAACTCAGTCAAAACAAGTACGGGTACGACCGTCTCATGTCAGACTCCTTCTCCCAAGTCGCTTCTCGTGCAGTCCGGTGCTTCCACTGGACTTTAACCATCGGAATCTCTTTATTTCTTAACTTTCAGACGTCGTACGCCAAAATTAACTCTGGCTCTTCCTTGTACGCCAGATTTTCCTGAATCTCAACCTCGTCAGCTGATATCTTCTTCCCAGAGTCTGAAACCCACTTCCTTAGAGTGGAGACGTGAAACACATTGTGCACGTCAGGCATCGAATCAGAAAGCAACAGTCGGTAAGTAGATTTTCCAATTCTTTCCAAAATCTCAAACGGTCCAACATACTTTGGACTCAGCTTACTCACCTGACCAAATCTTCTCACACCCTTCATCGGACTGACTTTGACATACACAAAGTCACCAACTTGAAACTCAACAAAACTGTGCTTCTGATTATAATACTTCTGTTGTCGATCCTGAGCCGCTTTCAATCTTTCTTTTATCAAACTGATCTTCTTAACAGTTTCCTCAACAAAAGTGGCACCCAGTTCCTGTCTATCTCCAATCTCAGTCAGAGTCAAAGGAGTACGGCACTTCCTACCATACAGAGCTTCGTACGGTGCCATACCAATACTGGACTGAAAACTGTTGTTATAAGAAAACTCAATCAGCGGAATATGATCTTCCCAGCTTCCGCCAAAGTCCAGAACACAAAGTCTCAACAGATCTTCCAGCACCTGAATGGTCCTCTCAGACTGTCCATCGGTCTGAGGATGAAAGGCTGTACTGAAATGCAGTTTCGTACCCAAGCCTTGCTGAATACCTTTCCAAAGTCTGGAAGTAAACCATCCATCTCGATCAGAAACAATCACTCGAGGCACACCATACAATCTGACTATTTCCTTCAAATAAATCTGTGCCAAACGATCCACCGGATCGGTCTGTCTGATCGGAAGAAAATGGGCTGACTTCGTCAATCGATCTACAACTACCCAAATAGCGTCATGCCCTTGTCTAGATCGAGGAAAACCCATCGCAAAGTCCATCGTTACCTCCTCCCACTTCCACTCAGGGATAGGCAACGACTGCAACAGTCCACCTGGTCGCTGATGCTTTGCCTTCACCAACTGACAGGCTTCGCATCTCGACACAAACTCTGCTACATCCTTCTTCATCCCAGGCCACCAGAACAAAAGCTTCATATCAGCATACATCTTACTACTGCCTGGATGAACAGTGTAGCCTGAATGATGAGATTCATGCAGAATCTCTTGCCTCAAATCCCCAAACACAGGTACCCACAACCTATTCTTTCAGAAAATAGCACCAGAAGCAGAAATTCGAAGTTCAGGAGTCTTACCAGATCCAATCTGAGCAATCAACTTCGAATAATCAGAATCTGACTTCTGGGCTTCCTGAATCCTTGCTTCCAAAGAAGACTGAATGTTCATCTGAGCCAAATCCAAATCACTGGAGGAAATCACCTCCAACTACAATCGCTCCATGTCTCGAATCAGGAAATCATCAAAAGTAAACTGCAAACCTGATAATCCAGAAGATTTCCTGCTCAGAGCGTCCGCTACCACATTAGCCTTCCCAGGCTGATACTGAATAGTCAAATCATAGTCCTTGATCAACTCGAGCCATCTTCGCTGTCTCAAATTCAGATCCTTCTGAGTGAAAATATACTTCAGGCTCTTATGATCAGTGAAAATCTCACATCTGACGCCATACAGGTAATGACGCCAAATCTTCAAAGCAAAAACAACAGCAGCTAACTCCAAATCATGCGTCGGGTAATTCTTCTCATGTGGTTTCAACTGTCTAGAAGCATAAGAAATTACCCTTCCATTTTGCATCAGCACACAACCCAAACCTTTCAATGAAGAATCACTGAATACCTGAAATCCTTCCGTACCTGACGGAAGTGCCAACACTGGAGCTGAAGTCAAACAGTCCTTCAATCTCTGAAAACTAGCTTCACACTCCGGTGTCCAAACAAAAGATACTGACTTCTGAGTCAGTCTCGTCAGAGACGTCGAAATCTGTGAAAATCCTCTCACAAATTTCCTATAATACCCGGCCATGCCCAAGAAACTACGTACCTCAAATACCGTAGTTGGCCTTGGCCAATCAGCAACCGCCTGAATCTTTTGGGGATCAACAGAAATACCTTCTCCGCTCACCACATGCCCCAGAAAAGAAATGCTCTTTAGCCAGAATTCACACTTGGAGAACTTGGCATACAGCTGATGCCGTCTTAGAGTCTCCAACACAATCCTCAAGTGTCTGGCATGATCATCCTCAGAAGCAAAATATACCAGAATATCGTCGATGAAGACGATCACAAACTGATCCAAAAACTCCCTGAATACTCGGTTCATCAGATCCATGAAAATAGCAGGCGCATTGGTTACCCCAAAAGGCATAACCAAAAACTCATAGTACCCATACCGAGTACTGAAAGCAGTCTTCACCACATCAGCTTCCATCACTTTTACTTGATAGTATCCGGATCGCAAATCAATCTTCGAAAATACAGAAGATCCGGAAAGCTGGTCAAACAAGTCGTCAATCCGAGGCAAAGGATACTTGTTCTTGATCATGACCTTGTTCAAATCTCTGTAATCCACACACATACGGAGTGTCCCGTCCTTCTTCTTCACAAACAACACAGGTGCTCCCCAAGGCGAAACACTAGGACGACAAAACCTCTGTCAACCAACTCCTGAAGTTGAACTTTCAACTCAGAAAGTTCTTTCAGTGCCATCCTATACGGAGCTTTTGATATAGGAACGGTACCCGAAAAAACATCGATAGAGAACTCCACCTCTCTATCCGGAGGTAAACCAACCAACTCCTCAGGAAAAACATCAGCAAACTCCCGTACCACTGGGATCTCAGAGACAGAACCAAACTCCAGGTTCAGATCCCGCACCGAAGCTAAAAACACTGGGCATCCCTTCTTCCACATTCTGCTCACCTCCAAAGCAGAAATCAGACTGGAGAGCATACCTCGTAATCCCTGGAATACAACTCTCTCTCCAGCCACAAGCAAACTCACTTGCTTCTTCAGACAGTCAATCTGAGCCTCATACCGACTCAGCCAATCCATGCCCAAAATCACATCATACGAAGAAATCGGCAACAAAATCAAACTAGATTTCCACTTCTAGCCAGCAATGTCAATCTCACACAAACAAAACTTCCGAGCAATCAAATTACTTCCAGCCGGTAAAATCACGGAAAGAGAAACCGGCAAAGAAATCGAATCCAAATGTAAAATCTCAAAACAGTGCTCGGACAGAAAAGAATGACTAGCTCCAGAGTCAAACAAAACACGACAGGGTTGATCAGAAATGTAAATCGTACCTGTCACAACATCCGGAGCATCACGAGCCTCCTGCTGACTCAGGCTATAAACTCGTGGCTGAACTGGAACAGGAGCTGAAGCAACAGAACTACTCTGCTCCCTCTGAACCATAGGTGGTCTCCGTGGTCCAGAACTAGTACCACCACCTCTACCAGAAAATCCCTCAGGGTGAGGAGGAACAGTCCTCGGTCTTCCTGCTGAACTGACAGGTCTGACAAAACCCTCAGATCGGAACTCAGAACGCCGGTCAGATCCAGCCTGTGGACACTCTGCAATCCTATGTCCCGGCTGACCACATCTGAAACAAAGACCAGCCATCCTATAGCACTGACCATGGTATCGCCGTCCACAACTCTGGCACACAGGTGCCCCACTGACAGATCCAGAACTCGTTGTACTGGTAGCAGTACCAGACGACCCTCCACTCTTTCTGGAATCAACAGATCCAGAACCAGTCACAAATCTCCTCTTTCCAGAGGAACCACTTTCGGCAGTCTCACCTCCAAATCTCTTCCTACTCGCAGTCCACCGCTGCTGAGTAGCCATCAAATCATTCTCAATCAGACGAGCCCGCTTCACAAGCTCAGAGAAATCAGAAATATGAAAAGGTACCAGGGGTTGTCTCAAACTATCTCGCAATCCCCTCAAAAATCTGTAGCACCTCTCAGCAGAAGTACTAACCAGCTGTGGAGCGTACCTGGCTAATGCAGTAAACTCAGCCTCGTACTGCATCACCGTCTTGCTCCCCTGAACAAGTCTCAGAAAACTCTCCTGCATCTGCTGTCGTGCAGAAGGGGGAACAAACCAATCTCGAAATACCTCAGTAAACTCTTCCCAGGTAATCAAAGAATTCAACCTACCCTGAAATCTGGCTGCCTGCTGGCCTTCCCACCAGTGCTCAGCCACTCCATCCAACAGAAAAACAGCCAACAGAACCTTCCTGTCTGACGGACACTGCATTCCGTCGAAGGTCTTCTCCAATCTCCTCAGCCACTCCTCGGCTGCTCTGGGCTCAACAGCGCCCTCAAATCTCGGAGGTTTCAACCTCAAAAACATCTACAAATGTCTATCAATGTCATCAGATCTGACAGTAACAGCTCTGCTCTGAGTCTCGCTCATCATCTGAGCAACAAGCGTAGCAAACTGAGAAAGTGTATCTGCACCGGCCACTGGGGCTGTACTCCCCACTGGTGCTGCCTGACTGGCACTCTGCCCGTCTGTCATGTCTGGGTCTGGCTGATCCATACAAAAAATCCAAAATCCGGAAAACTATCACAAAAACAACACAATAAAAAGCCAAACGACCCAAAACTACCCCCAGACAAACTCACTGATCACTTCCTATAGCTCTGTCTGACAATCCAACCAATTTCCAAAACTAGTGCTCTGATACCACTTAAAAAGCTTGTCACGACCCGACCTGATCCGGGACGGGTCCCGCTCGCAACGGGCCGCGACACGCTAACGAATACGGACGAACTGACCAGGATCTAGTTTTGGAATTGGCTTCGGAACTGAATCTTCCAAATTATTTAATCAAACAAACACACAAACACAGAGCTACTATTAATCATCAAACACAGCGGAACAAAACATCTATCTTTTCTTTTCCTCAAAACAATCATCTACAGATACAGTACATGGCTTTTGAACAGAAAGAAAGACAGAACAGAAAAGCCATGACTGTACAAAAATCAAAAGGTACAAACAATACCTACTGATCAGAACTCAGAAATCTAATCCTGGACTTCCTTCCCTTTCCCAGAACCTGAAAACCACCAGAAAACAAGAGTGAGCTCAACAGCTCAGCAAAGCAACAAACCTCCAATCAAAACTCTCAGAATCCAAAACCAAACTCGTCAGACAGAAGTCTGTACTGAATTCAGAACAGAATCAGACAGATATCAAATCGGACATATATCACATCAGAATCATAATCGTACAGATCATATCACATCAGAGTATAAATCAGAATGGATTAAATCAACAGAGTCAGAATCGTACAGGAATAAGAAATTCAAATCATATCAGAACGAAACTGAACGAAACAGATATCAAATTAACAGAATTGTACAGAAATAGAAGTCGTATCAAATCAGAAACAGAACAGATCAGACATATCACATTAACAGAATCAGAAATCAAAATTTCAGATCATATCGTATCAGAATCATAATTGCTTACAGAACAGATACGGAAAGCAGAATCAGATTGAATCAGATATCAGATAATATTACATAGCTAAAACTAAACTAAACAGAATCACTACGGATTCTGACCCTTATGTCTCCCATGTGCTCACGGCACCAGAAATTCTCTGAGTAATTAATAACTAAGTGTGCTCACGGCACCAGAACAACAGAATTCCTCGGATCCGGAACAGAACAGATATTTCTCCAACTTGAGCTCAACTAAGATTTCCCCAGACACTAACTGAATCTCATAGGATCCAGGCCCCTTATAACTCCCTTTTTAGAGCATATACAGATAGCATTTCAATTCAGAAGAATTCCGGACAAATCAGAAATCAGACAAAAATCGGGCAGCACAACGGCAGTATACGGAATTTATACAATTTTTCCTGAAAATCAAAATTCACCAAATTCGCACAGAATGTAGATAATCACATTTCAGAACATTTATTCTACTGCACCGATAATTTCCAATTTCACAGAAAAATGCAGTCGACTAAAAACACCGCCGAATCAAAAATACCCGGACAAAAATCTTCGGAAAATAACCAAAATGTGCACACTCGGCACGTCAACCATATACAGAAAGTTACGCGGTAAAAACTGAACCAATCAAAAGATCCGGACGAAAATCATTAACAGAAACGAAATCCGAACAGAAAATACCGCCAAACACAACGGTTCTAAAAATTGAGAAAGGCGGAATGTGCCTTACCTTGCGTACAGCAATATCTCGAACAGTCTCCTTGGACGAAAATGGCTCCGCGTCATCCGAAAATCAACTTTTCCAAATTTGCTCTCGACTTTCTCTCTCCTCGGCTGATAATTTCATTTTTTTATGATTTTCTCTCTCCTCCAAACGACTAAAATCAGCTTTATAAAACTCAGATCGGCCCGGCCGATCGCCAGATCGTCCCAGGACGATCAGACCAATTTGGATCGTTCTGGACGGTTCCCAGAACTACTCTCAGGCCGACATTTTCTACAGTGCCGATCGGCCTGGACGATGTCTACAATCGGCCTGGACGATGTGTACAGAAAATCACCTGTAGCAAAACTGGGCAAATTCTGGAGCAAAATTTCCACTGATCGTCCCAGGACGATCCTGGAGCAGATTTTTGATATTACATATTATGGCTTAGTTTTATCCTCTACTAATTCATTGATTGAGAGTTATAAGAAGTTATTATTGTGCCAAGGGATAAACAATGACGACTCTATTTACAGAGTCAACAGGTTATTGATACGAATTTTTGATATTGAAAAACATCACTTCAGCCAGGACTCCTTACTTATTTTAGTATGATTACAAAAATGCATTTCACTGATTAACTATTATTGTATGACTTTACTGATATACATCGAATCACTATCACTGTATGGATCTACTATTACTTACCCTTAATACTACTGTTACAACACTTTTCTACTATTATTGTAGCCAACGACACTAATATTAATAATGTTATGATACTATTACCAATAACGTCTACTTATTTTCTATTGTTGATTATGAGATATAATGTGCATATGATATACTAGATGTTAGAAATATACCCTTCCAGCTCATATATATTTACATTTAGCCCATTGCATTTACTTATATATTGTACCCTATGTCGTGATAATGAATAAGATTCATTTTCTTTGTTTCTTCTCTACTCTTCGTTCCGTCTTCTTACTTC
Organism: Dendrobium nobile; assembly: GCA_022539455.1. NCBI lineage: Eukaryota > Viridiplantae > Streptophyta > Magnoliopsida > Asparagales > Orchidaceae > Dendrobium > Dendrobium nobile. Next base: position 18,157,740 of record CM039730.1, on the reverse strand, counting down.
CGCCTGGCTCTAGCCTCATCTTCTACATGGTATCAGGAGTCACCATGGGAGATCAAGAATCGAATGACTCCCTCCCTCCCTCCTCTTCCAACATTTTTGATCCCTCCTCCACCATTCCCGTCATTCCCGCACCACTCAAGTTTCTTGTCACTGACGTCAAGAACCTTCTTCCCTACCCTCTCACATCTGACAACTATGCCATATGGCGTACTCAGATCTTGCAGTAGTTCAATGCTACCGGTTACGCCGGCCACCTGACGGGACAAGCCAAACAGCCTGCCGACACCGACTCCTCTACTCAAGCAGCCTGGCAGATCGTTGACAGCACGCTTCTCTCTACCTTATTTTCGACGATCTCTCAATCCATCTTACCTTAGATCCTTTCTCCTACCACCGCCCATGAGGTGTGGACGGTTCTTGAACGTCGTCTTCAACCATCAAGCCGCTCACGTGTCATTCAGCTCAAAAATGAGCTATTTTGCATCCAATTGAAAGATCTTAATATGCAGCGGTATCTTGCTCAGATAAAATCAATTGTCGACAACATCTCAGCTTTCGACTCCAAGATTGATCCGGAAGACATCATTCTGCATATCCTCAATGGCCTGCCTGCCACCTACAATTCATTCAAGACCTCCATCCGCACATCTCTCCTTCCCATATATCTTGACACCTTTTATTCCCTTCTTTGTAATGAGGAAATCCACCTACAGCAAGAAACCCTCAACGATCTCTCAAATGCTTCATCTTACAACCAATCCCGCGGCCACAACCAAAAACTTTTCTCCAAGAATAAGAATCCGTCAACCACATCCAGCCTGTTGACCATGCCTACCAATCAGCCAATTCCCAACACGTCTGCGCGGCCTACTTGCCAAATATGTGGCAAAATTGACCACATTGCTCTAAACTACTAGCACCGAATAAATTTCACCCATGCTCCAACCACACCCAGACCTCGTCATGCTCTTCTTGTTACTCCGCCCGCCAACACTACCCAGGATTGGATTCTTGATTCCAGCGCATCTACTCACCTCAAATCGGACGGCAACAACCTTCAAACCTCCACGGCGTACCACAGCTCTGAAGCTGTGTCCATCGCCAATGGCACATCGATCCCGATTCGCAACTCTGATCATGGACTTCTTCCCCTACCCGATACACCTCGTAAGCTTCGTCTCTCAAATCTTCTCCATGTACCATCATTAACTCATAATATTTTATTCCTCTCCAAATTAACTTCTGACAACTCCATCTCAATCTCCTTTGATGCTAACAATTTTGAAATCAAGGATATCTAGGATCAATGCCCGCTTCTTCGTGGGCGTCTTCATAATGGCCTATATCAAATCCGTCTCTCTCCGGACACTCCTCCAACCGCTCTCCTCGCCAACATCTACACATCCAAATTATGGCACGCCCGATTAGGACATCCGAACACTCACTATCTCTCAATTTTAGCTACTAAGATACCTGAACTACAACATGTAACACATTCTTTTACTTGCACTTCTTGTAATATGGCCAAGAGCCACAAAAAATCATTCAATAAAAGCATTTCTGTTACTTCTGCTCTATTCGACTTAATTCATACTGATGTATGGGGTCCAGCCCCAACAACATCTCTTGACGACTTCTGTTACTATATCATCTTCATCGACGACTTCACTCGCTTCTCCTGGTTATACCTTATGCACTCGAAACAAGAAGCTATCACCAAATTCAAAAAATTCTGCAACTATGTTAAAACTCAGCACAACAGCACACCAAAAAGGCTTCGCTTTGACGGGGGCGGCGAATTCACTAGCACTGCCTTCAAACAATACCTCAATGACTGCAGAATCAATCAACAATTGAGCTATCCTCACACCCCTGAACAAAATGGACTAGCTGAGCGTAAACATAGACATCTCCTCGACCTTACCCATACACTTCTACATGCCTCGCACCTTCCAAATAAATTCTGGGTTGATGCCCTCACCATGGCGCACCATCTCATTAACTGGCTTCCCTCCAAATCCATATCCCTTCAAACCCCGTATCAACACCTTCACGGGACCACACCTGCCTACTCGCATCTTCGCACTTTCGGCTGCCTCTGTTTTCCGTGGCTAAGACCTTACGCTACTGACAAACTCTCACCAAGATCTAGTGAATGTGTATTCTTAGGCTACGCACCTCAATATAAAGGGTATAGGTGCTACAATCTTTCCACAGGCAAGACTCACACGTCTAGACATGCCAGCTTTTATGAAAACAATTTCCTATATCAATCTAAACCCGCTCCAGATTTACCCCCTCCCACTCCTACTAGCACTGAGCTATCTCCGTTACTCCTCACCCCTGTCTCTCACAATTCCTCACAAGCCGTCCAAACCAGCAATCCTCACACTCAGATTTCTACTTTCACTCGCTGCATATCTAATACTACCACTCAACCTGATCACTTACCGCAAGTCTTCCATCCTCCCAGTCCTATCACTACTCGACCCGTCCAACCTATCGCCACTCAGCCACACCCAATGCAAACTCAGCTGAAATTCGGCATCACCAAACCAAAGAAATTCTTTAATCTATTCAGTACAACCATGCCTCAATCTACTCCACTTACCTATAATCAAGTGGCTAAGCTCGATCACTAGCGCACTGCTATGCAAGAAGAATTCTCTGTACTTCAAAATAATGGCACCTGGTCACTCGTCTCGACACCCTCCAACAAACCGGTACTCGGATGTAAGTGGACCTTCAAAACAAAGCTTCTTCCCAGAGGACACGTGGATCGACACGAAGCCCGTCTCATTTCCCTGGGCTATGATCAGAAATTCGGTATTAACTATACTGAGACATTTAGTCCAGTCGCCAAGATGCCCATGATTTGCCTCCTTCTCACTCTTGCCCTATATCATCAATGGCCAATGCTTCAACTCGATATTTCAAATGCCTCCTACATGGCGATTTACTTGATGACATCTACATGTGCCAACCAAAAGGTTTCATTGATCCAAAATTTCCGGACCACGTCTGGAAACTTCGTAAATAACTATACGGACTGAAGCAAGCCCCTCGTCAGTGGTTTCAAAAGCTCACTGGCTTCTTACAATCCAAAGAATTCGGGTTTAGTCATTCCGATCCCACTTTGCTCCTTTATCATAAAAACAACACGCAAATCTACATATTAATTTATGTTGACGATATCCTTGTAATAGGAAATGACCAAACCGTAATACGGCTCCTTCTCAGCCAACTAAAGTCTCAATTTGCTCTCAAGCAACTCGGTCAAATTTCCCTGTTCCTCGGCATCCAAGTTCTACAAACTTCCTCGGGCTACTTCCTCACCCAACAACATTTTGCTACCAAACTCCTTCATGATGCCGGGTTTCAAGACAGCAAACCGGCACCTACACTGATCACACCACCGTCAAAACAAAAGCTAAGTAATACAGAACCTTTTCGTGATCTCACACTATATAGACGTCTTGTTGGATCCCTTCAGTACCTCTCAATCACCAGGCTTGATATTGTTTTCTCCACTAATCTTGTTTGCCAACACATGCAGGCACCAACCATACATGACTTTCAAATGCTCAAGCACCTTCTCCGATATATCAAAGGGACTATAACTTTGGTCTACCAATCACGAAAGGCGAACTCATCTTACATTTGTATACTGATGCTGATTGGGCATCAAATGCCTCTGATCGGAAGTCCATTTCCGACTCATGTACCTTTTTGGGACCCAACTTAATCACTTAGTTTGTCAAGAAGCAGGTCACCATCTCCAAATCATCCACCGAAGTCGAGTATAAATCCCTTTCCGCGGCAACCTCCTCACACACATCTCCTCGAAGGACCAAATTGCTGACATACTAACCAAACCTTTCTCTATCACAAGATTTTGTGAATTACGTGGCAAATTAACCATTCGTCCAAACGAATGCTCAATTTGAGGGAGACTGTTAGCAATATAACCTTCCAGCTCATATATATTTACATTTAGCCCATTGCATTTACTTATATATTGTACCCTGCACCGTGATAATGAATAAGATTCATTTTCTCTGTTTCTTCTCTACTCTCTATCCCATCTTCTTGCTTCCGCCTGGCTCTGGCCTCATCTTCTTCATATGTATTAATACACTTAATTGATACTAATATAGAATGGCTGAATTTGATGCATACTCTTGCATATAGTTTTATTACATTGATGTGATTTTGATAATTTTGTCTAGACTTTGGTTCTACCTATTAATATAATTTCTTTATTAATTGAATATTACTATTATGACATGATTGGTCACTATTTGAATGAATTGATGATTATACTAGTTTACTAAATTACCAGTTACTGTACTACTCATTGTACCGTGCCATTTTATTGCTTTGCAAACTTTACTTCTACTAAGTGTGAGCTTTACTATTTTTCTACTGATTCCTAATAATATGATTGTTACTATTATGAATCGACTGATGACATGCATACTACTTTTTTGCCATGCTTTAAATTCAATTATAGGATTTTAGTGATCTGTTGGATCGTTTAACTTATTATATGCATTTTAAATGATTTTAGGCCAAGGAAGTAGATAAGGAGTGTGAGGCTGATTATGATTCCTCAAGTTTAGTTTGTTTTTTTTTTTAGTTTTTTTTTTTGTACTCAGAAATAGATGAATATGTTGTGATTGTATGATTCTTGAGTAGTATTTGTGATTTATGGGTCAGCGAATATAGTTTCATATGCATATTTTAATCAATAGAATTTGCTTCCACTTATATATGATTTTATTATAGATAAATAAAATTAAATAGCTATGTTTATTATCTAATAAAAGATAAAAGAAATAATTCTTCTAAATTAGATTCTGGGGCATGATAATACGAGTGTCAAAATATCACCGGAAAGAATGAGTTGTGCAACTACCAAGATAAATTCAGACTTAGCCTTCCCTTCCTATGTGCTAAGAACTTGGTGATAACATGAACTTCTTCTTAGTTACATATTATGCCAAACAATTTTGCAAGTATAATTATTATAGTTTGCAATATGAAGTGGAAGAAATTTTTTTAGTCAATCCTGCTATTATGCCATTTTCTGTAAAGTCATTCAAGAACAGCTTCATCTTTTTTTTTCCTACAAATATATTTGAATGTTCAGTCTAATGAATAAAATTTAGAACGAGAAGAATTGGCTTTATTTTATGCAGTTGGAAAAGTCCACCAAGCTGCTTTGCGTACTTATAACGAAATCCTATATTCCTTTCCTTGGCATAGAAGAGCTAGCCGACTGCACTGAGACGAATGATCTCTCTTTGAAGGTAGAGATGTACATTGACTACAATTTGCTGCCGTGATTATTAAGGCTTTGTTTGGTACAGTTTTCTTCCTGCTTCTTAAAGCTATTTTTTAGTACAAAAATTAAATTTTTTATACTAAAAATTCACCTTAAGAAGCAGTAAGGAAGCCATCACAAATGAAGCCTAACTCATAAGTTCCTTATCTTTACTACATGTTTTTTTTTTTTTTTTTTTGTATTTGCCCAAGTACTAAAGGATGAATTCCATAGGATGAGTTTTCCAAGTATTTCCTTTATTTTTTTTGTTTTCATTATTGTAGCTTTTACTCATGAAATCTCACATGTAGAACCTGAAGTTGACCAATTTCTCAAGGAAGGTGCTGGTAAAGAAGATGAGAAGTGAAAAGCTGACTTCGCCACTATCAACAAAGAAAATTTGTTTGTTGAATAAAGAAATATCATCTGGATGTAAGATTTCTTTTTTGACCTGACACTACCAGAGGGTTAGTACTCCTCAATAGCATATGATCTCAGTCCAGCCATGTTCTTAGAGTTCCTTCAAGAGAAAATGGTTGGTATTCCAGCTGACATATTCGACTATACTGTAATGAAGGTAAAAATCAATTGATAATACAAATACATTATGGAGAATAATTTTATGAGAATTCTTCTCCAATTGATAAGGTAGGATGAGGTAATGAAATAGCGTCAAGGAAAAATTGATGAATTGAGTAAGCAACTTGAAGAAAAATATGAAAAGTAATGACTGAGACAGCGGCCAATAAGCTGAAGAAGATCTTTGAAAAAGAGAGTACTCTAGAAAGTTAGACTTTCATGGCCGAAAAGAGAAGATGAGATTGGGAAGTTGCCCACAAGAGTAATGTTGAGCATGAAGCGCAGTCAGGTTGATACAAGAACTTGAATAAAATTTGAAGATAGCTGTTGAGTTCTTTGGCGTACCAACCAAAATAGTCGAGTACAAAGAAGAATAAAAAAATGTAGTGATGTTATATATAAAAAGGGGCTTTTAAATCTTTTACAGTGGAGCCAAGCTCTAGTGAAAAAGAAAAAAAAACGTAGTGATGAAGAGAGTGCTACAAGCAAATGAATTTTTTTTTCTTTCTTTGCATATTATTATATTTGTATAAAGTTTTTAAAGGTAATAAAATTTTTTATTTATGTGAATTTAACATTATCTGAATTCTAGCCTCTATTTAAATAAAATTTTGCTATGGATGAATACTGAATTCTGACTACCAAATACAAACTTTTTTTTTTTAATTTTTTACTACCAAATACAAACTATAAATTTTGTTCATTTAAAAGAATGAATATTAATGATAAGTTTCATAAGTAAATCCAAATATTGAATACCAAATATAAATGGGAAAATATCAAATATAACATTTTCTTAAGGTTAATTAATAGAGAATACTGAATATTATCATTATAAAAATGAATACCAATAACATCATTAAGAAGATGAATATCAAATACCAATCATTATCATTAAAAAGACAAATATCAAGTATCGAATAACTTCAACAATGAATTTAATGAATACTTAAAAAGGATGAATATCAAATACTCGGTACATGAAAATTTCAAATTTTTTATATCTTTGAAAACTAAGAGATAATCATAATGTAAACTACATTGATCCGAATAGCTTTAAGAACTAGTCCGACTACAAAAAAAAAATAGGTGTCACCCAAATCCTAACTTTTTCTCTCTAAAATTCCTTTCTCTTTCTAACTGGTTGCCTAAGAAAGGAAAATGGATTTTGAGTTTATAAAATTTAAGAGGAAAAGGGTATTTTTAAAATATTTCACTTTGATGCCACAATGCTAGGCCCCCTCCCACACTGCAACGCTCTCCACTAGACAACCTTGCCCTAGAATTGCTGCTTGGAATTATTTTTGGCAAAAAGATAGAGAGCTCAATGAAGTAACACCAGTGACATGGTGCTCCCCATGTAAAAAATTTAGATTTTCAAATCATGACATAAACCCTAGGGTCCCACTCAGAATAGAGTCTGACATTCATATGCATACAAAATACTCACAGACACATGCAAGGGGTGTTAAACATAAAAATTTAGTAAGTAAAGTTTAACAAATGGGGCCAGAACATATAAAATTGTGCACGAATTTAATTGGTATTACAACCGTCTCCTTCTAAAAAAAAATCATCCTCGACATTTCATAGCTCGGATTAATGGAACATATCAGGATGTAATTGTCTCATTCATATTTCTTCTCCCAAGTATCTTCTCTTTTTATTTGATGCTTCCAGTTTACATTAACCTTCGAGATCTATTAATTTCTTAATCTTCAAACGCTTTATGCTAGAATCCTTTTTGGTGCATCTCTATAGCTTAGATTAGAATGTACCTCCACTTCATCTGCAGATACTCAATATCCATAATTAGTTGCTTATTATCTCAAATATGACACATGAAAAATACTATGAGTAATAGATATATGCTCTTGCAACTGTAACATGAAGGTAGATATTTCAATCCTTTCAATTTTATCAAATGGTCCAATATACCTTGAACTCAACTTTTCTTTTCTTTTCTTTTTTTACAAACCTCTTGATTCTTTTCATCAGTCTGATTTTCACATATATGTGATCTATAATATGGAATTCCATAGCTTGATGCGTTGCATCATAATACTATTTCTTCCTGTCAGACGTTGCTTTTAATATAACTCTGATCAGACGAATCCTTTCAATAGCATCGTCGACTAAGGCTGGTTTAATAAGAATCCTTCAACTTATCTCTATCCATGACAAAGGTTTTCAACAGTTTTATCCATACATCGCTTCATTAGAGGTTGTATTTATAGTTGTTTGAAAACTATTACTGTAGGAAAATTCAATTAGAGGTACATGATCCTCTCAACTATATATAAAGCCCATAACTCATAATCTCAAAAGGTCCTTTAACACTTGAGTAGTCTTGTTAGACTATCTGTCGGTCTATAAATGAAAGCCATATTGAAATTCAATTTACTGCACAGACATTACTGAATACCTCTCCACAACCTAGAGGTAAATCTACCATCCATATCAATGATTATCACTTTTAATATCCTATATAATTGGATAATCTCTCATGCATACACCTATGCCAATCTATCCACTAAATCAGCTTGTTAAATTATAATAAAATATACAAATTTATTTACATGAACTTCTATAACTCAAATGGCAACATGTCCTTACCTCGATCTTAGGAATCTTATAGTAAAGTCTATCGTCACTTCTTTCTATTTCTACTCTAGAATATATAATGATTCTAGAAGATCTCCTGATTGTTGATATCATGCTTTTACTAACTAATATGCTTCATACTGTGAAATAAAATATGCCACGTCCCTTTTTAGTCCAGGCCACCAAAATTTCTTATCTTAAATATCCAAAACTTGGAACCCATAACCTGTCTTTATAAAAGGATGGATACAAGAATCAAATAATCCCAATTCATGTTTCTTACCATATTTGATCTAATCAATCAATTTTAGATACTATGTATCTAAGCTCTCAGATTCTTTAATCCTTTCTTAAAGAGTTGGTTTAATACTTATATGATTCAAAAAACTAAAATCCTGATCAATATGTGCAATCACTTTTATCTCTAATCTTTTAATGTCCTGAATTAGATGAACTTTAAATATAAGCCGAAGATTCAACATACTAGAAGACTTCTTAATCAGAGAATTTTCTACAACATTAATCTTACCAGGCTGATATTGAATAGCCAAATCATAATATTTAGTCAATTCTAATCACCTCCTTTGCCTCAGATTAAGATTATTCTAAGTTAATATATACTTCAAACGCTGATGATTATAAAGTTCTCGCACTTGACCCTTTATAAATAGTGTCTCCAGATCTTCAGAGCAAATATAATAGTTGTAAGCTCTAAATCTTTTGTCATATAATTTCTCTCAAGTGGCTTCAACTACCTTGAAGCATATGTTTTAACTTTGTCATGGTTCATTAGAACACATCTCAATCCCTTTAGTGAAGCATCATTGAAGACCCTAAAAGGTATGACTAAGAACTTATAATTCCTGTATCAAGTACTGTATATATTCTTCGTCATATCTTCATCTCTCACCTTTACCTGATAATACCCAGACATTTAATCAATCTTAGTAAATATAGAAGATTCTACAAGATGATCAAATAGATCATTGATCATTGGTAGAGGATCTTATTCTTGATTATGAGTTTGTTCAGTTCCTTGTAGTCAATACACATGTCTATCATATCATCCTTCTTCCTAACAAATAAAATAAGTGCTCCCTATAGAAACACGCTAAGATGGATAAAATCTCAGTCAATTATCTTTTGAAGCTGCATCTTTAACTTTGAAGTTCTTTAGGTGTCAACCTATATATAGCCTTATATATTAGACTAGTACCCACACATCAATACATAACTCAATATCCCTATTACGTGGTAAATTCACTAACTCCCTAGGGAACCCATCAAGAAATTCTCATATTATCAGGACATAGAATTCAAGTTGGATGGTCAAAGTGGACGAATGCATTAGGCTTGTTGTGTAATAGAAAAATCCCTCTCAAACTTAAGGAAAAATTATATAAGATGGTCATGAGACCTGCAATGTTTTATAGTGCCTAATGTTAGGCATTAAAAAGAGAAGCATAATACTAAGTTAAGTGTTATAGAGATGAGAATGCTCAGGTGAATGAGTGGCTTTACCCTTAGAGATAAGATATGAAATGAGCATATACGTGGAAGGTTGGAGTTGCTCTAGTGGAAGATAAGATTAGAGAGAGTCGCCTTAGATGGTTTGGTCGCATAAAATGACAGCCTCCCAATGACCCTATTAGGGAAGTAGAGGTAATAGATTTGACTTATGTTAAGAAAGGTAGATGTAGAACTAAAAATACTTGGTTAGCAAATATTAGAAATGATCATTCTTTATTAGATATAAATGAGAATTTGACTTTTAACAGACACAATGGAGAAAAAGGATTCATGTAGCCGACCCTACGTAGTGGGACAAAGTCTTGATGATGTTGTTAGTAGATAGAGATCTAGATTTGACACTCCTATCTTGAACAAATGCTAAGAACACCATTTAACCTTTCCTCAATTATCTATCTACATGATATATAGATATCAAACATGATGGAAGTCCTCTAACTCCTTGAAATAATTAGCTCCCGCTACCCATAAATAAAGTAACTCTTTTTTTTTTTTTCATGTAATCAATCTTAACTCAATACTGGCTTAATCAATCCATGCCCAGAATAACATTAAACTCTATAATATGCAATAATTTCAAACCAAACCGTCATTTCCTACAAGATATCTCTATGTTATAGAAATATACCCTAAAGGCTATCATACCATCCTCAATAAGTAAAATAACAAATAATGAAAAAGGTAATAATATAGAAGGCAATATCTATAAATCAAAATATATCTCATAAATAAATGATAGATTGGGACCAAATTAAAATAAAATTCAATAAGGAAAATAAAAAATATAAGCCATATATGCAACCCCATATAGAGCATCTCTAGCTTTATGCTAAGTCAAACTCAACACACATGCTTTTATTAAAACTACCAGACTCTCTTAGACATCTTCCAAATGGTCTCCCTATCATAGAACTAGAATAATTGCATACACTAAATGATCTTTCAGTAAACACATAAGGTGGAACTATTCTATGTATCTCTATCGGTATAATAGAACACTCAGATCTTGGCTCAGAACATTTATTAGGTCCTGCATGTGGACACTTAACTACCCTATTTTTAGTCTGACCCGACAGGAAGCACTAGTTTTCCATCCAGTACTCTTGATTAAAATGCCGCTAACCATAAATTTGGCACACAGTTGCCCCACTAACTAAATTTCTAGAACTAGAAATGTTTCTAATGATAGGAATTAACATAGATGGTCCTCCACTCCTAGAATTTTTAGTTTTGAACCTACTCCTCTTGTCGAAAAGATTACAACTTGAAGTCTCACTGTCAAACCTCTTCCTACTAATAGTGCATCACTACTAAGTAGCCATTAGATCATTCTCTATTAGATTACCTCTCTCCACCAATTTAGAGAAATCAATAATGCGTGATAGAACTAGCATCTACTTGATAACATCTTGGAGCCCTCTCAAAAAGATGTGGTACTTTTACCATAAGTTCTAACCAACTATGTAGCATAATTAACCTATATAGTGAACTCTGTCTTGTATTACATAAATATCCTGCTCCCCTGACACATCCTAAGAGAAGTATCATGCATCTAATGCCATATAAATCAAGGTATAAACCATGTTCAGAATACCTATAAATTTCTTCTAACTGATTAAGTCGTTGATCCTCCTCTAAAACTTGCTCCTCTATTTTCTAAACCACTAGCGCTCAACCTCACCATTATACAAAAATATGGTCAATAATACTTTCCTCTTAGGAGGACACTGCATCCCATTAAATGCCTTCTCCAAACTCATCATTTATTCTTCTACCGGTCAAGCCTCAATAGCGCCCTCAAGTCTTTTAGGCTTCAACCTTAGAAACATTTATATATGCCTGTCAACATCATCAAATCTAATAGAAGAAATCTTATTTTGAGCCTCATCCATCGTATAGGCTACCAGACTGGCAAACTGAGAAATAAAGTATGAACTAGCAATAGGAGTGGTATGGTGCACTAGTGTTGCCTGATTAGCTCTCTACCCATCCTTTATATTAGGGTCTTGTGGATTTATTAGATAACCATATAGATAACAGACAGTTAAACATACATTCATATGGAAAAAAGTAGAAATGAATGCCAAAAAATCGTAACTACCACACTTGACTATATATCAATTCCTATAACTTAGTTTTATAATCGATCCCCAAAAATCATTTGTTATAATACCAAAAAGGAAATATTTCAACCAAATGTAATATGACCCAGGAATAAAATAGGTCCTATAATATTGAATTCAGACAAGCTAGCCCAAGTTTTATGTTTTGAAGGCTTTTTAATTTTCATTTCTAAATTACACAAATCACAAAACTTCTAGTTAACTTCGAGTAAGTAGAATATAACAAACTCATCCATAATTTTTTTTTTTCATTTATCATCAAAATATATTTACAAAAAAATGTATTATCTATAATAAGAGGCTATAAATGAGAATAAAGTAAATAAATAAATAGTCATAACTGGATAAAAAAACATAAAAAATTCCTATACATACTCTAACAAATCAGAACTTAAGACCATAAATACTCATCCAACTCCTTTTTTCCCGCTGGCCTAAAATAGAATGCAGTATTTTTTGTAAGCCAATAGAACTCAATAGGTCACACCCTTCGATCTAAATTATTGAATATATCACCTTTTATATATTTAACTAAATTTAAAGACAGTTCATCAAAAAAATTATCATATCGAGCATAATATTAAGTGTAGATAACAATAATAAGGGTAACTATATGTTGAAAGTATATAAATAAATGCTCTATATATCAAATAAATAAAGTAATAGATTTTCCTCATATCCATATGACTTCTTATGCTAGCATATCAAAAAATAGGTTGTTATGAATTCTAATGTTTAACACGTATTACATATACAAGAATTTTGGCCCTTATGAGCCCATATGCATTTAACACTAGAATTTCCATCACATATATGCTCTTCTCATAATCACATATTTCAAGTAGCTAAACATACATATCATTGAATTGTAGTAAAATAAATGTAAATAAACTAGTTTTAAATTTTCATAGAATGCTTTATAGGTAGGTAATGAAATTGATTAATGAACAGAATCACAATTTCAAAATATCACCAGATTAAGAGGGATTAATCAAAACATCATTTTGAAGCTTTAAATGTACTACAACATTACTTTTTTAGGTTAAAATTATTTTTTGGTTAAATAAAATAATACACTTTCAAACTACCAAGTACATAGTTTTTAGAAAAATACATAAATATCCTAACGAATAGCAATATAATATATAAAAAGTTACACAATGAAAGTTTAACTATTATAAAGTTGTCATCTTTTTTATAATACAAAATTATAAATTTAAATAAGAAACTCCAAAATATTAATATTTTTAAAAACTGAGATAGGAAGAATGCAACCTACCTTGATCTAAACAATTTTTAGAAATGGGCCAACTTGAAAAATGAACCAGAGTAGCCCAAATCCTCTCTCTCTCTCTCTCTCTCTCTCTCTCTCTCTAGCTAACTTCTTAAGGGAGGAAATTGGATTTAGAGTTTATAAAATTTAAGTGGAAAATAATATTTTTTAAAAATTTGAGCTAACGTCACAGCACTTGGCCTTACTGTTGTACAATGCTCTCCATTAGAGAGTACAAAGTTCTAACACTATAGCTTGGAATTATTTTGTCAAAAAGATAGAGAGCTCAATGAAATGATTCCACCATCCCCAATGTCGCGATGCTACTATGCTACTAGGGAAAAATTCTAGATTTATTTTTTTAAATCAAACACGTACATAGACCTCAAGGGCCCACTTTAGAATAAATTTAAGCATTCCCATTTATAACTTTTGAATTAAAAACCAAATTCATATTTTATATAGAAGCCTTTGAATAAATGAAATTACAAAACTACAACGCAAATGTGAATTTTCATGTTATTAGATTTTGTAAAAAACCAATAATAACATTTTTCATTTTTTTTATTATTTCTTTTAAAATAAATAGGAATCACAATCAATAATAGTTATCTTCTTTAATAAGTGCATTCATAATCAAACCAGAGTGCTAAATTAAATTACAAAAACATGAAGAAAATATTTTTTCTAAAAATAACTTGTGATAAGAATACTAAAAATTAAACTTTTACATAGTAAACTAACTAATGTTATGATGTAACTAAGGTAGTATACATGAATAACTAACAAATTAAATTAAATGTCATTGATGCAGATACAAAATACTAAAAATTAAATTATTTACACAATAAACTAACTAATGTTATGATGTAATTGAAGTAGCATACAATAACAATTACTTGAAACTAATTATTGGAAATTTTGTTAAAAATATGCATTTAATATGATAGAAAACTAATTAGGGCTTTAGTGTAGCAAAATATACGTAGAAGAAGAACTGTAGGAAACTCTATCTATTAACCTATTAATTACTTATCAAAACTTAATTTAGGTCATTCTAACAAGCCCACATCCTCACCAATAACATCTTCCTCGTTATTTTCCTCAATGTCAAAGTTCACCTCCTCTAACTATAACTTACTCTCATTAGATACAATTTGTTCATCAATATTATTAGTAGTCTCTTTAAAGTCTGACATATATTCTTCTTAATGTGTTACTGGTATTATTATGGTACTTTTAATAAACCCCTAGGGATGATTACTGTTAAAATAGTTGCTATTTGCATGCTTTACATTTTTGCAACTTATGTAGTTTTGATGATTCCAAACATTATTGTTCAAATGTGTAGTTATCTCCTAACAATTTTAGAAGATTTGTATTTGCTCTTGTGTGTACTAACATTTCAGGAAAAATAAACTCCAGACTACAAAGACTTCAAATCAAATTCAGAATGAGATACTTTGTAAAATTTGAAGTTTGCATTTCTTTGAAATTAAATTGAAAGGGAGTGATTGTAACTGAGTGAATATAAACATACACACACATAAGGAGATCATAAAATATTTATACTGATCGTACTGGACGATATCCATTCGTACAGGACGATCAGACAGTTATCTCCTATTGAGCAGATGGAACGAATAGGAACTTGCTTAAAAATTTTTCTAAGTCCTATTCGTCCAGGACGAATTTTATAATCGTCCAGGACGATTGGTTCTCTGTAAAAAATTTTTACATACGAAATTAAATTATCGTCAATGGCGATTGGTCCTCTGGAAAATTTTCGTCCAGATAAAATTAATAATCATCCAGGACGATCTGGTCTCTGGAAAATTTTCGTCCAGACGAAATTAAATTATCGTCAATGGCGATTGGTCCTCTAAAAAATTTTCATCCAGACAAAATAAATAATCGTCCAGGACGATCTGGTCTCTGGAAAATTTTTGTCCAGACGAAATTAAATTGTCATCAATGGCGATTGGTCCTCTGGAAATTTTTCGTCCAGACGAAATAAATAATCGTCCAGGACGATCAATCCTCTGTAAAATTTTCGTCCAGACGAATATATTTTCGTCCAAATGATTAACCGACTTAGAACGGTTTTCAGCAGTTTCTAGAACTGACCTAGTATTAACCGTTCGTACTGGACGAACCTAGTTCATACAGGACGATCAGCTGTACGAAGTCATTTTCTTACACATATACAAATGGGGTCGTTTCAAATCGTTTAAGTAAAATCGTCCAGGACGATCCACGATCGTACGGGACGATCCACTGCGTACAGAATTGAATACTCGCAGTATTTGGGCGGTTTTTCTTGTCTTTTGTATAAATAGTCCAAATTAGACTGCCACCCAATCTTTTTGTCATTTGATCTTCGTGCCTCTTGAGAGAATAGCCAAGGAGAGAGTGGAAGAGAGCATTCAAGGGAGGATTCCTACCATTGGAGCGAGAAGGCTTCACTTTGAATTCAAAGGTAAGAATCTCTACTTGTGAATTGGGATTACTTCACTCTTTTCCCTCTTCCTTCTAGATTCTTGTGAGAAGATCTGTTAAGGAGATCCGGTTCTCTGCCGACACTTGGAGAGTGTGAACAGCCGAAGGGTTCTCTGCCTACACTTGGATAGTGTGAATAGCCGAAGGGTTCTCTGCCCACACTAGGAGAGTGTGAAAGGACGACGGTTCTCTGCCAACACTGTGGATTGTGTGAAAGGACGGACAGTTCTCTGCCTACACTGGTGATTGTGTAAAAGAACGACGGTTCTCTGCCGCACCGGGGAGTGATGAAAAGAGTGTGTTGTAAAGGCTTCTCGGCCTTGCTGAGGGTACAAAATGAGAGTCACTATTGGTATTAGTGCAATACTCAGAGGGTGCCTCTGGGGAGTAGATGTAGGTCTGGTTTTAGACCGAACCATTATAAATCTGGTGTCATTTACTTTACTATTTTTACGTTTTCGCATTTTAATTTTAGTTTTAAAAACTCTGTGGTTGAAAAATATTTTCTATAAAAATCTAAAAGAAACATTTTTATTTCGGTTCAACATAATTTTAAAAAGAGGGCTTAAATTTTTAAACTACCAATTCACCCCCCCTCTTGGTAGCCTTGAGACATTCACTTAGGCTTAACAACCTAATTACTAGACTCAACAAGTGGTATCAGAGCTTCGTTTCAAAATCATAAGTTTGAACTACTTTTTGATTAACGTAGATGGCTACTTTCGAAAACCGAAACACACCTGATGGTTACTCTATCACTAGACCTCCACTGTTTGACAATATTCCTTTTGATTTTTGGAAAACACGCATGTCTACTTTCTTACAGTCACTTGATTATCGCATGTGGATACTAGTCCAGGAAGGTTATACAAAACCAACTAGATTAGTTGATGGAGTTAGGGTAGAAACACCTTTTATTGAATGGACTATAGAAGAACGTGACTTAGCACAATTAAATGCCAAATGTTTAAATAGTTTCTTTTGTGCTTTAAAATCTAAAGACTACTTGCGGGTTTCCACTTGCAAAAGCGGAAAGTACATATGGGATAGACTTTATATAACTTATGAATGGACAAATGAAGTTAAGCAATCAAGACTCAATATCTTGTTACATGACTATGAATTGTTTAGCATGAAACCTAATGAATCTATTTCTGACATGTACACAAGATTCACACAAATTGTCACTTCTTTGCATGCACTTGGTAGAGAATTAACTAATGCTGAAATGGTCAATAAAATTCCTCGTTGTTTACCTACTGCTTATGATGCAAAAAATACTGCAATTACAGAGTCTAAAGATTTAAACATTTATTCTATTGACAATCTTCTTGGTTCACTCATTGCTTATGAGCAAGGAGTAAGTCAAAGAAAGATTGATGCAGGTGAACCACGAAAGGAGAAGAATATAGCACTAAAAGTGGAAGAGTCAGAGAGTGAACACTCACAACCTAAGGATGAAGATGATATTGCACTGATGACTAGACAATTCAGAAGCTTTTTAAAGAGGAAGCAGAAGAGACGCCAACAATGGAATAGAGGTAAGTTTAACAGAAATGGCAAGGTTTCTAATGAAGTGATTTGTTATGAATGCAGGAAACTAGGTCATATCAAGACTGATTGCCCAAAACTCAAAGCTACTCCTGGTAAGGAGAAGGTGGAGGAGAAACCTATGGTAAAGAAGGGCAAGAAGAAGTTTCAAAGAGCTTTCTGGGCGGACTCAGCTTCAGACTCATTTGAGATGGAAAAAGAAGAAGAAGTCACCAACCTTTATTTGATGGCAGATAATGTTGAACAATCAGATCAAGAAGAGGTATGTAACTTAACATATGATGAATTATTTGAAGTTTCTGAACACATGCATGATGCATATAGGAAAATAAAAAAGATGCATGCTAGTTTAAGTTTAGAATTGGAAGAGCTCAAGAAGGAACATGAAATCCTTAGGAAAGATCATGCATTAATAGATGACAACCACATGAAACTATTTGATGAATATGATGACTTGAATAAGAATTTTGAAAATCTAAAATCATCCTATGCTGATCTTGAAAAAGATTTTAAAAAATTTAAGGATAAATCTGAGAGGAAAACATATCGAATCAATTATACAAATAGACTCTTGGAAGAAATGAATTCATTTTATAAATTGACAATAAGAGCTCTTGAGGATAATAGGATACCCCCCAAAATTGAAGATTTTATAAATCCTAAATATTATCCTAAATATACGGAATCCCTTAGAAGACAAGCAAATGGAAGAAAACTTAGAAATACTTTTCCTAAAGTTAAATGTAATAATTGTGGATTTTTGGGACATATAGCTCACACCTGTACTTTGAAGATGAATCTAATCTGGTGTGGAGACCTAAGATGTATAAATCTAGACATATCATACATGCATCTGATTATAAATTGCTAAAAGGTGAACCCAAACTTGTTTGGATTCCCAGGTCTAACATTTGAGAATTTTGCAGGTTTGCTCTCACACAAGACCTCGTGGGAGCATATGGTACCTGGACAGCGGATGTTCAAAGCATATGACTGGAGATACTGCATAATTCATAACGCTAGAAGCTAGAAATGGAGGCAAGGTTACACTTGGAGATAATACCACAAAGAAAGTGGTTGGATCAGGTATGATTGGAAATTTCAAAAACTTTTTCATAGATAATGTGTTATTGGTTGAAGGCTTAAAACATAATCTATTAAGTATAAGTCAGCTATGTGATAAGGGCTATAATGTGAAATTTTTACCTACTAGCTGCATATTAAGCCTAAATGGAAAAGAAGTCTTAAATGGAAAAAGGGTTAACAATATTTACATGCTAGATTTGAATTCTATTCAATCTCCTACTGCTTTTTGTTTAAAAACTGTTTCTGATGAATCATGACTTTGACATAGGAGACTTTGTCATTCTAGTATGAAAAACCTTAGGAGAATTACCCAAAAGAACTTAGTGAGAGGTATACTAAAACTAGACTTTACTAAGGACCACCTTTGTGATGCATGTCAATTAGGAAAATAATTGAAGTCCACTTTTAAGTCCAATAAGGATCTTAGGACCAGTAAATCTTTGGAAATTCTTCACATGGATCTTTTTGGACCAGTAGGAACTGTAAGTCTAGGAGGAAAGGTATATGGATTTGTTATAGTGGATGATTTCTCAAGATTCACATGGGTTAGATTTTTTTTTCATAAAAGTGAATCATTTGAGGAATTCAGAAATTTTTCAACTTGGATTCAAAGAAAACTAGGATGTAAAATAATCTCTTTACAAAGTGATCATGGAGGAGAATTTGAAAATAAAAGATTTGAAAATTTTTGTAAAGAAAAAGGGATTGATCACAATTTTTTTGCATCTAGAACCCCTCAACAAAACGGGGTAGTTGAAAGGAAAAACAGAACATTAATAGAAGCCGCCCGAGCAATGTTGGCAGAATCTCACTTCCTAGATATTTTTGGGCTGAGGCGGTTAGCACTGCATGCTATGTTCTGAATAGGGTGAATGTGAGATCAAAATTAAATAAAACACCCTATGAGTTGCTAAAAGGTAGAACACCTAACTTGTCACATTTGCATATTTTTGGTTGCAAGGTGTTCATACATAACAATGGAAAATATGCCTTAGGAAAATTTGATCCAAAATCAGATGAAGAAATTTTTGTTGGATATTCAAGTGTTGGAAAATCTTATAGGGTATTCAATAAAAGAACTTTAGTCATTGAAGAAACCACACATGTTGTATTTGATGAATCTGAAAATTTGGAAGAGCCAAATATTGTTGAAGAAGAGATTGAGGAAAACTCCCAAAAGATTGATAGATTAAATTTGGAAGAAAATGTGGAAGAAAATTTGGAAAGAGAAAACCCTTTTCCTAGAGATTTGAGATTTTCTAAAAACCACCCAAGAGAATAGATTATAGGTGAACCTAGTGAGGGTGTTAGAACTAGGCGTGGATTAAATAAGGAAGTCAATCATTCAGCCTTTATTTCAACAATAGAACCCACTAATATTGATCAAGCACTTTCTGATGAATTTTGGATATTGGCCATGCAAGAAGAGTTAAATCAATTTGTAAGAAATAAAGTTTGGGAATTAACTACAAGGCCAAAAGATCAAAGTATTGTTGGAACCAAGTGGATGTTCAAAAATAAAATGAATGACTCAGGAATAGTCATTAGAAATAAGGCTAGATTAGTTGCTAAGGGTATAATCAAATTGAAGGAATTGATTTTGAGGAGACATTTGCCCCTGTTGCAAGACTTGAAGCAATTAGGGTATTACTTGCCTTTGCCTGTTTTAAAAGTTTTAAATTATTTCAAATGGATGTCAAAAGTGCTTTTTTGAATGGGGTTATTGAAGAAGATGTTTTTGTAGAACAACCTCCAGGATTTGAAAATTCAAAATACCCAAATCATGTGTTTAAATTAAAGAAGGCATTATATGGATTAAAATAGGCACCTAGGGCTTGGTATGAGAGATTGAGCACCTTCCTACTTGAAAGATCTTTTGAAAAAGGAAGTGTGTATACAACTCTCTTCTTAAAGAAATTTGGAAAGGAAATACTCATTGTTCAAATTTATGTGGATGATATCATCTTTGGATCTTCAAATAAAAATCTTTGTGATGATTTTTCTAATACAATGAGTAGTGAATTTGAAATGAGTCTAATGGGAGATTTAAATTACTTTCTAGGTTTTAGCATCAAGCAATTTGAGGAAGGGACATTTCTTAGTCAAACTAAATATATTAAGGACATCCTCAAGAAATATGAAATGGACAATGCTAAACATGTTAGTACACCAATGAGTTCCTCAGTTCAGTTGGATAAGGACCTTAAGGGAAAATCTGTTGATCAAAAGAAATATAGAGGGATTATTGGATCTTTGCTTTACTTGACTGCTAGCCAACCAGATATAATGTTCAGTGTTTGCTTATGTGCTAGATTTCAATCAGATCCAAAAGAATCACATTTGACAGCAGTGAAAAGGATTTTAAGATACTTGCTAGGAACTCAAAACTTAGGAATTTGATATCCTAAGTTTAGTTCTTCATTTGAAATTGTTGGTTATTCAGATTCTGACTTTGCAGGCTGTAGAGTGGATAGAAAAAGCACTTCTGGAACATGTCAATTCATTAGAAATTCATTAGTTTCTTGGTCCAATAGAAAACAAAATTCAGTAGCCCTATCTACTGCAGAAGCAGAATATATTGCATTAGAAAGTTGTGTGGCACAAGTACTTTGGTTAAAACAACAGTTGATTGATTTAGGATTAACTATAGGCACTATTCCAATTTATTGTGATAATACTAGTGCTATTTGCATTTCCAAAAATCCTATTCAACATTCTAGAACCAAACACATTGATATAAGGCATCATTTCATAAGGGATCATGTATCCAAAGGAGAAATTGAACTCACACATGTTTCAACTGAAAATCAACTTGCAGACATCTTTACAAAACCTTTAGCCTTTGATACCTTCAGTACATTAAGAACAAGGCTTGGTGTTATTGATTTGAATGCTTAAATAAAAATATTTTTTGCAACATTGATATTTATGTTTTCTTAGTTATTTGTCTTTGATTTTTGTTTTGATTTTTGTGATTTTTTTGAGTGTTTTGAATGAGTTTATTTTAGAGTCTATGGTTTGTCTTTGTTTTCTGTGTTTTAAATATTTTGTTTGATTTTCTTCAATTAAAATTCAAAAATTCAAAATTTAGTAGAAATCGTCCGGGACGAATTGTTTTCGTACTGGACGATGTGTGGAAAATTCAGTTTACGCGAATTTTAACCATTTTGAGAGCAGTTTTAATGAAGTTCGTCTGTACGATATTATAATCGTCCAGGACGAAATTTTTTTTTTCTCTCAAACGTCAGGACGATTGAATGCAGCGGTTGAGTGGATAAGGTAGTTTTAAATGTGAAGTTCATCCGTACGAACTTTTGTTCGTCCAGACGAACAGACGTCGTTTCATTGTAGGGGACGATTTTCAACTGACATTAAAATGAATTAAATTTTGATCGTCTGTACGAAATTTTTTCTTCTGTACGATCATTCAAGTCAAAAGTCTCTACGAAGGGATGCATCGTAAATTATGTTGATTATGAAAAGTCGTTACATTTTGGACGAATTTGATCGTCTGTACGAAATATTTTCGTCCAGACGAACGATGATTTTCGTCCAGGATGAACTGTTTTCGTCTAGGACGAACGTATCGTTTTCTTTAAATATGAAGGCTTTCTAACTTAACAATCACACTTCCAAACTTCACTTTCAATCCCTTTCAACTTCAAATCGACAATGACTTCCTCAAGCAAGAGACAAAAGGTGTTGGCAAAGAAACCCCACAGGAATGCCTCTGAAAACTTCCAGTCAAAAGCAAATGAGGAATCCTTTCCTCATTTTTCCTCTGCCAAAATAACTACCTCTCGCATTTTAATTCATAGCGAGATACACTTTAAGGTAATGCACCTTTTTGCCTCTACCCAGTTTCAATTCATTCTTTCTCTCGTCCACTTTTACAACAAACAAACCTTTCACTATTTCCTAGCCAACATGAGTTTTAATTCCGACCACTCCTCCATAAGTTCTTATGTTTTCAAGCAAAAAGTTGAAATCACCAAGCACGACATTGGTGCCTTTTTGAACTTAAGAACTGAAGGATATAGAGCCCACACCCTAATGACAGAAACCACTTTCAAATGGTATGATGTTAATAGGGTAATTAGACAAAGTAGTCTTAACTATCATGTCGCTAGAGTCTCCGGTATGATCAAAAATGCCCGAATCATCCAGCATATCCTTCGATCTTCAATCATTCATAAAGCTGGTGATAGGATTAATATTACCCCTCTCCTTTCTGTTCTAACCTTTTTGATTATAGAATGTCATCCTATTGACGAAGCCCAACTTATCATAGATCATCTCTATGGGCTTTCAGAAATAGGACATGCAGAACAGAAGAGAAAAAGGAACATCTCATTAGGACACTTAGTTACATACATTTTGGAAAAGAAATACAACTTAGTGCATCTTGATGATGAATACGAAGAACTAGTATACTATAATGATGTTTCCTTCAGATTGCTTTTCAAGGAGGAAAAAGGAAAAGCATATGCTAGTGCTTCAGAAGAAGAAGAAGAAGGAGAGCAAACTTCTGCACCTCAGTCAGATTATCAGAATCTGATTGAAAATTTTGATAGACTTGAGACTCATGTTGATCAAAGATTTGATCAACTTGATTCTCAACTTATGCAACAACAACAGGACATTGGTAGCATTAGAAATGAAGTACATGAAATCAATACTAATATTATGTTGATGGCCTCCTACTTCAACCTTTTTGGTGGCATTCCTCCTCCTCCTCCTCCAGAAGAATAGAGAATGAGAGATGAAATCCTTTGTGTTTGTTGTACTTATGTTTTGTTCTAAATGTTTAGTTGTGTTAGTGTTTATTTTTGTATTTGTCTTAGTTATGTTTGTTTATGTTTGTTGTTTTTATTGTTGTTTTGATATTATGAAATGATCATGTAATCTTTCTTATTAATATCAAAATATGTCGTAGTTGATTTAAATTTGGTTTGTTTTTGGAATGTGCTTAATTATTATGAATTTTATTAGTCTTATTTAATCTTAATTGTGCTTAAATTAGATTGTGATTTGAGATTAATTACATTAGAAAATCTAGTCTTTCTAAATTTAAACTTTGTTTATAACTTGTTTTAATTAGAATTTTTAAATTCATGTCTATTCATTTAGACTACATAAAAGTTAATATTATTATTGCAATTTAGAAGTTTATTTATTTTGTATTTCTTTGCTCAAGTGATATTTATGCACTTAGAAATATTTGAAATTTTAGATTATTGACTTTGGAAAGAATTGGTTTCAATTACTCTTGAAAATTGTACAAAAAATACAAAATCAAAAGAAATGCGTAAAGGTTCGCAAATATGTAAAAGAGTCACAAAATTAGCCCAATGTCAAAAGATGCACAAAAATATGCCAAAAATTTGAAAAAGATGCGCAAAGCGCCACTTGTGGTAATTCTCTTCTTTCCAAATTCTTTCAATCTCTTAATTCAAATTGATCTTATATTCATTTATATTCTATTGAACTTTGAAATATAGAATTTTTATTCATCTCTCTTGTAATGATTTTCTATATTCAAATGTCTAAATTGAATCATGTTTTTGACAAATTCTTCTTACTTACAATGTTATATCACTTCTTAAATTCTATGAATTTCTATGATTTACCTAATGTTATTAGTTTTAGATTGCATACCTTATGTCAATCACCATTTAGATTAAATTTTCAAATGAATTTCATATCATTACTTACATTTCTCGTCTATTTCTTCTTCACTTTTTGTTGTTGTCAAAAAGGGGGAGAAATTATTTTGTTTGTATGTTTTTGTTATTATTGTGTTTGTATGTTTTGTGTTATTTTATTATTATATTTTTGTTATTATTGTGTTTGTATATTTTGTGTTGTTTTATTATTGTGTTTATATATTTTGTCTTGTTTTAATTATTTAGTTTGCATTTTGATTTTGTCAAAAAAAAATTTTTGAAAAACAAAAATATTGTTCTTTGCTTCAAAAAGCCTCCTTATTTTCATGTATTCATCAATTCAGGGGGAGTTTAGGAGATTTGTTAAAATTGAAACCATACAAACAATAATTGTTTTGCCATCATCAAAAAGGGGGAGATTGTTAAAATAGTTGCTATTCGCATGCTTTACATTTTTGCAACTTATGTAGTTTTGATGATTCCAAACATTATTGTTCAAATGCGTAGTTATCTCCTAACAATTTTAGAAGATTTGTATTTGCTCTTGTGTGTACTAACATTTCAGGAAAAACAAACTCCAGACTACAAAGACTTCAAATCAAATTCAGAATAAGATACTTTGTAAAATTTAAAGTTTGCATTTCTTTGAAATTAAATTGAAAGGGAGTGATTGTAATTGAGTGAATAAAAACATACACACACATAAGGAGATCATAAAAAATTTATACTGATCGTACTGGACGATATCCGTTCGTACAGGACGATCAGACAGTTATCTCCTATTGAGCAGATGGAACGAATAGGAACTTGCTTAAAAATTGTTTCTAAGTCCTATTCGTCCAGGATGAATTTTATAATCGTCCAGGAAGATTGGTTCTCTGTAAAATTTTCGTACAGACGAAATTAAATTATCGTCAATGGCGATTGGTCCTCTGAAAAATTTTCATCTAGACAAAATTAATAATCGTCCAGGACGATCTGGTCTCTGGAAAATTTTTGTCCAGACGAAATTAAATTGTCATCAATGGCGATTGGTCCTCTGGAAATTTTTCGTCCAGATGAAATAAATAATCGTCCAGGACGATCAGACCTCTATAAAATTTTCATCCAGACGAATATATTTTCGTCCAAACGATTAACCGACTTAGAACGGTTTTCAGTAGTTTCTAGAACCGACCTAGTATTAACCATTCGTACTGGACAAACCTAGTTCGTACAGGACGATCAGTTGTACGAAGTCATTTTCGTACACATATACAAATGGGGTCGTTTCAAATCGTTTAAGTAAAATCGTCCAGGATGATCCACGATCGTACGGGACGATCCACTGCGTACAGAATTGAATACTCGCAGTATTTGGGTGGTTTTTCTTGTCTTTTGTATAAATAGTCCAAACTAGACTGCCACCCAATCTTTTTGTCATTTGATCTTCGTGTCTCTTGAGAGAATAGCCAAGGAGAGAGTGGAAGAGAGCATTCAAGGGAGGATTCCTACCATTGGAGCGAGAAGGCTTCACTTTGAATTCAAAGGTAAGAATCTCTACTTGTGAATTGGGATTACTTCACTCTTTTCCCTCTTCCTTCTAGATTCTTGTGAGAAGATCTATCAAGGAGATCCGGTTCTCTGCCGACACTTGGAAAGTGTGAACAGCCGAAGGGTTCTGTGCCTACACTTGGAGAGTGTGAACAGCCGAAGGGTTCTCTGCCCACACTAGGAGAGTGTGAAAGGACGACGATTCTCTGCCAACATTGTGGATTGTATGAAAGGACGGACGGTTCTCTGCCTATACTGGGGATTGTGTAAAAGGACGACGATTCTCTACCGCACCGGGGAGTGGTGAAAAGAGTGTGTTGTAAAGGCTTCTCCGCCTTACTGAGGGTGCAAAAGGAGAGTCACTATTGGTATTAGTGCAATACTCAGAGGGTGCCTCTGGGGAGTGGATGTAGGTCTGGTTTTAGACCGAACCACTATAAATCTGGTGTCATTTACTTTACTATTTTTATGTTTCCGCATTTTAATTTTAGTTTTAAAAACTCTGTGGTTGAAAAATATTTTCTATAAAAATCTAAAAGAAACATTTTTATTTCGGTTCAACATAATTTTAAAAAGAGGGCTTAAATTTTTAAACTACCAATTCACCCCCCCTCTTGGTAG
Source organism: Dendrobium nobile (assembly GCA_022539455.1). Classification (NCBI taxonomy): domain Eukaryota; kingdom Viridiplantae; phylum Streptophyta; class Magnoliopsida; order Asparagales; family Orchidaceae; genus Dendrobium; species Dendrobium nobile. The sequence continues at coordinate 18,131,349 of CM039730.1, read as the reverse complement.
CCTTGGGACATTCACTTAGGCTTAACAACCTAATTACTAGACTCAAAAATTACAAACCAATCTTGTCTACTGCACACTCTACCTAGATAGTTAGCAAAGTAGATTTGGCTTGCCTTGTTAACAATGAGAAATGGGTCATATATTGTGTATCTTCTACTTCACTTTACTTCTAATACCACATAGTGGATGTACTCTTATACATATATTTTATACTTAATCAAACCACTCATAATTTAAAAGGTATAAGTTCTTCCCTTCACCTTTATATTATAATCGTAAGACTACTTGTAAGACTCTTTAATATTCATAGTCATCACCCATAAGGTTATTCCCTCTAAAAGAGAAACCACAATTTTCTTTCTTCTAACCTTCATACCTAGATTTGTTATGAAATTTATAACCATTGATAGTAAAAATTGGCCAGCATTTCACTAGTCTCATTTGTTCCTAAATTAGATCCTCTAATATTTTGTCTTACACATCACTAGCTTGAGCGTGGACCTAATTGGTGCAACAAGTTTAGATATATTATTATATAATTTGTTAGGTTTGTTCCTTCTAACATATGAGTACAAACAGATTGTTGAATTATGTATCATAGTTTTAAACTAATTTGGAAAATCAGCTTCAATTCTCTTTTCAACTTTTGTTTGTAATGATATACTCAAACTATTTATGAACTTCCTATAAATTATGTGAATCTCCAATCAATATATTACAAAATGTATGGAATATTTGCTCATATTTACTCTAGATATCGCTCAACTTCTGTAACATTAAGTAGAGTGTATAATGTGGCACCTTTAATTGTTATATCAATCAAATAGCATATGGTACTAATATAAGCTTGCTCACCACATTCGTTGAATATAGATATAATTATAGATCGACCATGATCTATATTACCTAAATTTTGAAATATAATTATCCCTAATGACTTAATTCTTGGTAGAAGTAATAGGAGCAAAATTGGGTTATCTCATACATTAGATATGCTTCACATATTGTACCTTCAGGATGTGTTTTATTCTTAATAGTCATTTTAAGTTTATTTAAATACTTACAAGATGTATGATTAATAATTATAATTTTTTAATACTTTAGAGATGGTATGTCAGAAGGAAGGCTATCACTCAAATGGATAAATTCATAGATACCAAACTAGTCCTTCAACTCTAGTCTCATATAATAATTACAAATGTAGATGTTCCATGTAGTTAAAAAATATTGAAGGGAATATCTTCTCAAGTTTGCATAGAATGAGAAATTATTATTCTCACTAACAATTAAGGACCTAGCCTCTTCTTTCAATCTGGATGAGCATAAGTCTTTTAAAAAAATACTTAGTTTGATTAAATGATTTAAAATTTAATTAGATAAATAGCTGAAGGTAGTGGGTAGAAGGGATTCCATGAAAATGTGACTGTCATGATTTTTTTAATCCAAATAATCTATTTGATTTTCATGTCAAATCTTATACTAAGATTAGAAGCACATACACCAAGTATTTTTAGTCTTTGTACCCATTTACAAACTTATTATCTCTGTTCAAAACTGAAAGTGAATAAGGCTTTTGGTTATAGAAGTTGTCCATTTCCACCATCCCTTAACTCTAGATTTTTTTTCCTCCTATAAATATCCTTCAAATCCATTTTCGTTTTTACGTTATCATTAGATTTTTCCTTGATGTCCATAATTATGTTGAATACATTATCAAAAAAAAATTAATATATATTACATCTAAATTATATCTAATCAAGTTTGTTCTCTAATACGGCAACAACAAAAAAATATTCTTTTTTGCTTAATTGTGATACAGTACATACCCTGATACTTTGTAATCAGCTAATGTTGGTGAGTCAACTATCACGGTATCAACTTCACTCATTCAAATATTTGCTCACTAGATAACCTTAGTGAAGGTTGTGCCATCTCGACTTTATTTTTAGTGAAAGCATCGTTGGCAGATAATAACATACATTGAAAGTATAACCAAATGTTCTTTCCTCCATGATTTTAAAGTGAATAATTTAGTAAATTTTATGTAATATGGGCAAGCTAACTTCCCTAGTGTGTTCCAACTTGAAATTATACCATATGTCAGAAAGTCACTAATTGTCCAAAATAACACTACCCTCATTAAGAAATTTAATTTAATGGAAACATCATATATAGTCACTTCTTCTTCCCATAATAATTTAAGGTCATCGATTAAAGGTTACAAGAATACATCTATATTTGGTTTTGGATTATGTGGGCCTAGAATAATAAGTGTAAGAAATATATAGGGTGTTTTAATACATATTTATGGAGGAAGATTATCATGAGCCAACATGAGTAAGATGAAGTATTTTGGTTAAATGGAGTAAAACCATATACACTTAAGCCTAATCTTATATTGTTTTTTATTTTGTGGCAAAACTAGGATATTTTACGGTCAACTGATTTAATGTCCTAGCTTCTAAAATATGAGTTAAAACACCTTTTTATATGATGTGTTCGCTATATGATCTCATATGTGTAATAGAGATCATAGATGCAAATAAATATTGTAGTCTCAAAATAATGGATAAGAAAATAAATTAACTAATTGACATAACCTTCTATTTTCTATTTTTCCATATTTTGGTTTAAATATTGGCACATTGCAATACGACATGTAATCTTTAACAAATCATCCTTGTAGTATAACATGCATTTGTTAATATAAAAATCTATTTTTGTAGCTCTCAAACCTATCTTGGAAATTAAGTTTTTAGCCCTAATAAATATGTTGGAATTATATTATATATAGGATTGATCTACTTAAGCAACCCAATGAGTTGATTGAAATAATCTCGAAGGACATTGTACTTTGTCTTTATGCTTAATATTTTCATAATGATTGATAATTCTGAGTGAGTAGTGCTCCCATTCCAAATTGATTATTGTGCATCACATAATAAATCATAGAAATATTGTGCCTCCTTATTTGGTGGCTCTTCGATATATTGTCAAAATTGTGACCCTGATGCATCATACACTAATTCTTCATACATCTGAATATTTTCTTCCTCAATTGTGTTTGAATTTATTGATGGGCCGCATTGAGAGTCAAAATGCATCTCATACTCACATGTGAAATCCAATACTAATATTATGGCATGAATCCTCTTTGATATAGATCAATAGTAACCTCATCTAGTGTGAGGTAGCTTGCTTTTGTGCTATGAACAAAGATAATGAAACCTCCCATATGATATAAAGGAACATAGTTGACAGACCACCTTTAAGAAAAAAATCATTCCATTAATGAATTCTTCAATTAATATCTTACATCCAGGTAGCAATCTATTATATATATAATATCTTTGATTTTGAATATCCATATCAGACTTGAGCTATAATGTCTTACACGTAAACATTGTGATTTTATTAGATAGGATGGTATTTTATGTTTATGACAATATATGATGGTTATTGAATTGGTTGGATGGGGTTAATGTTTGGCTAAGGCTTAAGTTAGTTTATTATTTGGCCTAAGCGAGATTAAGCTTAATTTTGTCCTATAAGCTACAATCATATTTAGCTTATTATTGTCTAGATGTGATTAATAACTACTACAAATATCAATATAGTATATGCCATGATTATTTTTTTTATTTTTATTTCAAGAAAATTATTGAAACTTAAATTTAATATAAAAGAGTTGTTTAGACCTTTCATAATAACTTTGAAAACTTTTATACACTACATAAAATACAAGCATTGTTTAAAACATATTTTGAATTTTCAAAATGCTAAATAAGCCCTTACTTATTGAGCTAGAAAATATTATGATTTTTCATGACTTTATAAATGATTTTGAGTATCAAAATTTGAGAAAAATAATTCTAAAAGAAAATATAAAACTCAATGAAGTCCCCATAAATATGTTTATAGACAATTTTGCTAAAATTCAACATTTATCATTCCTCTACTCCACCATAAAAGAAGAAGAAATATTTTTGCTAGGAAATCATTTCCAGCAAATCATATTCAACCATGTATAATGATATTGGAAGCTTACCAAATGCGTCCGTGAAAGTGAACAATAAGTAGAGAAGATCAGCGGAGGAATTCTGGACTAGACTTCAAGAAGAGAATGTGAATGGAGGCAAATCCGTTCGGGAATGGTGAATGGAATGATTGGGACAAAGGGGTAGATTGCAGTATTTGTTTTGCATGAAAATAGAACTCTGAAGCCTTTTTGCGTGAATTAGTGGAGGAAGACACGAAATAGTGGAAATAGGGCTCTTTTCAATAGAAATTTCTACAAAAAATCCATTAACACAGTTAAATCCGGCGAAAATCCCCTAAAAATTCAACCGAAAAATTTTGTCTGAAAACATATAGTGCTTGTGTCATTGTCAAGGTTGACTTTATGAAGAGTAGTTACAAGGGTCGACTAATAGGTTGTACTCGCTCTCTAGGATGAATTCTTATATCATAGTCACTTACTTAAGGAGAGTTCTCTTGTAAGCTGGTAAATCTTCTTAGAGCTAAGAATGAATATATTGAGTTTTCTTAGCTTAAACTAGCATGATTTAGCTTGAATTAGATTGATATATATAGCTTAAACTCAATTTTTTGGATATTTTGATGTACATTTAATAGTGGCTAGGATACCAGATAGTTGAGTCAACACAACCTTAGCTCATTAACCATCTTACAAGTCAAGCTAATCGAGCTTCAAGCTTAGTTTTTAATCTCATATTATACAGGCTAGAGTTTGAGCTTGACATGAATCGACTTATCAGCTTGTGAGCAAGCTTAGTTAAATCAAGATCCTTTATTTCAGTCCTCTGATTTATGGCACTTTTGTTGGTCTCATACTAAATCATCACGTCTTTCCATACTTCAATCATCATTCAATTAAATCGAGCTCCTATCATGTCTTCCACAACAATGGTATTGATTTCGTCGTAGCTTTATCTAGAACACTCCTGTTGTGTCTTCCCCCATGGTCCCATCACCACCTTCTCTAGCAAGCTCCCATTGTATCTTCCCACAATTGCAATTGTATAATCCCTCCAACGAGCTCTATTCATTTCATCCCCAGTGATGCTAGTCCCACCCCTATCTTTTCGAGCGAACTCCAGTTTCAAGATCCCCTAATGATGATGTTCACGCCATTACTGTCTTCTCCAATGAGCCTCAATCGTGAGACTTACAACTTCCTATGGCTCGAGCTTGTGAGTTGAGCTTGAGTCTGTCGTTATTCCAGCAGGCTAAGCTTGAGTTTTAGCCTAGCATTGAGTACGCGAGCCGAGCTCTCAATAGCCCAAACATGAGGTCCACTCGACTCGTTTAAACACCTAATAATTGCTAGTTGATTACTATATTAAGAAATTTCATCAAGAATAGTAGATAAAAATGCATGTTAATAAATATATTTATAATTGTTCTTCAAATTATTATTTTGCAACCAACATTACACTTAATGAAATTTTGAAATACTAGGGCTTCATTTGGGACATCATTCTTCCTAATTTGCTTTCCACTACTTTTTTTGTTGTTTTCAAAAATACTTCTACTTAAAAAAATTGTTTTATATGCAATAATTTTATAAAGCAATAATAAAATTATCTCAAACCTATTAGTAGCTGTAAAATTGACACCAGGTGTTATTTTTGTAGAGAAAAATTCATCTTGAATTAATAATTCTCAGGATAAATATAGGAAGGAATGGAATTCTCCTAAAACAAAGTGAAGGAGTTGGAAAGTGGAAGGGAAGAATTGTTGGTAATAGGTAGGTGTCAGACGTCTTAGTTGTTGTGCCTAATCTTATTTGAAGGATAATTATATTCAACCCTACCGATAATTTTTTATAGAGAATATTTGATAGTAGCCCTTATTTAATGGATAAATGAGGCTTTCTGCTCAAGAGGTCGCCATACAATGGAGTCCGAATAAGTTTTTTTTTTTTTTTTCCTTTTAGCCTTCTGGTCATTTAATAACGTTAATTTCGATTCGCGCACTAATCTTGATGCAGCACACTTTTAGCACATCTCTTGAGGTTCGTGGCATATTCTCCATCAAGATTAGTGTCTACTGCAGCTTATTAAAAAAAAAATCAATTTTTAATAACAGCTTTACAGCTAATTTTAAAAAACTGCAGCTGCTCCAAACAAATTTCAAATGACCGAAATCAAATGAACTGATAGAAAAAAAAAAGCATTGAAACACCAAAATCTTTTATACAAATGTATTAATTGATGGGAAGAGGGCAGCATAACTCATGATAGTAGTACTATTCTGATACCATACAATAAGTCTTAAATTTTGAGAGATTTTTACAAGTTCTTCATTTCTTCACATCTTTCTTCTCATCTTTCTTCTCTTCTTTCTTCTCCCCCTTCTTCTCTTCCTTCGCTGGCCCAACTGATATTATATCAATCTTTCCTATTTTCTTCAGTTTCTTTGCAATTGCTACTGTGTCCATCTCACCTATCACAGTCATCTTCTGGTCCTTAAGATCAGCAGCTATTGAATCAACCCCTGCGTGCAAAATATTTCACATAAGCATTTATTAATTTCTTCTAATCTCTCTCCTAATCAAACATAGTTTCTTATCTAAAAACATATTAATATGAGATTAAGAGCTTTTCTAATGAATCCCCTGTTCAATTTGGCCAGATTAAGACCTAATCAGCACAAAAAGCATGGAGATTATCAACAAACTGTTGATGACACAAATAGAAGAAATTAGTAATTAGACTGTACCATATATATCAGCAACAGCTTCTATGGCTTTCTGCTTTGTTTTCTCATCATTCATAGCCAGAATCTTCAGAACAATTTTCTGCTGTGTTTCAGACAACAGAACGAAACATAATGAAAAAAAAAAACTTTAGGAAATGAGAAATTTTCTGAGTTATAAATTCATCTGCATACCTGTGCCATCTATATGATGAAGAATAGAGACCTCCTCTGTTTCCTCTGTTTTCACTATATGCGGATGATGAGATGGAAATACTTAAAGTTTGAAAGATATGTATTTCTGGATATATAATTCTCTGCTTAGCTGTTCCTGCGGATCAGTTTATGGCATTGGTTTTGATTTATTGGTGGCCAACCTATATAACTTTTTGGCTATAATAGGTTCAATTATGCTTCTATTTGATTCGAACTAGCTTGAAAAGTTAGGATATCTAGAGCTAATTTTCTTCGAGCGGGTTCGATCAATTCAAATTTCATGCAGAATGAGCTTGAAGATCGGATCCGGCTCTGAATATGACTATTATTTGATTAAAAATTAATCAAATTAAAGTGCGATATCTATGATTGATGATATGAGCATTTTAGAATATTTCTTTAGTTGTGTTATTGATTCAGCTGGCGCGGCTCAGCCTGATCGGTACATGACTTGCAACACAGCTCATCTTGGATTCAAAGCTTATATATTAATATATGTGTGAATTTATCTTAATTGATAAATATTCTCTATAAAAATAAAAGATAAAAATAAAAATCCGCCGGCATGAAATTTAGAGGACAGCAGAGGGTAGTAGGGAGATGTCATCTTTAGATGTGGACGTGATGGCATGGCCAAAGAAGCCGGCCTTTATTATATAGAAAAATATGTCCATTAAAGTTTTCAAGATTCTCCTTTTCAACTATTTATGTCAGTTTATGGTGACAAATAACTGTTTTTGCAGGTTATTAGATTGCAATTTAAAAATAAAAAATTGCATCTGAGTAATTTAAAGGTTATTAAATTTAATTGAGATTAGTACTTAAATATTGAATCTAAGAGCTCGTAAATTCATCCTCATGAAAATTGCATCATAATATATATATATATATATATATATATATATATATTTTTTTTTTTTTTTTTTTTTTTTTCTTTGCAATCACAATTTTGTTTCTTTGAATTTAATAAGAATCCATAACTTCATCTTAAATCTAAATAATGGTATTGATTGGGTTTACATTCAAAGAGCACTATTTGAAAATTCATGACTTGAAAACCACTATTTTATTATATTAGTGAAAGTCTAATTAATATATGTCATTTTCATCAATGCTGAGGTCCACCATGATAAAAAAAGGCCACTCAGAATTAATAACAAGTTCACGCTTTTATTTGCATGTAATGTTAATGCTGATCAAAACTACCTATTTCGACCCTCATCATTATCGCTAATGCAAAGGTGGCTTAAAGAACAAAAATATATCCTTGATTTTCATGTGCTTCATCCAAGCAAAGTGAAGGTGCGTAGTCGAGCGCATGGGATTATGGAAGTATGCGGGTGAATGCTCGACAAAAAATGTTAAGCCTAAGTGAATTGTCCCTTGGTACACTAATGCGAAAGCAATACTATCACCCGATGGGGAAGCTAATACACTTATCAAAACTTATAACAAAGATGATGATATTTTAATCAACACAATGAAATATCAACCAAAGATTTTTAACTTGCAATTTTTCACATAAATAAAATACAGAAAAGTAAAAGGTAGAAAATAAAATTACAAAGAGCTCACCAAAATTTTATAGTGGTTCGGTCAAACCGTGACCTAGATCTACTCCCAAGAGTTCTCTCTAGGTATTGCACTAAACCTTCTGTGACTTTCTTTTAGCCCCCACATCTAGGTGGAGAAGACCTTACAAAATCTCTTCCACAGATCCGGTGTGGTCAAGGACAGTAATATTTTTACCTTCCTAGTGAGGTACAGAACCTGGAATCTTTTCTCACCCTCCTTGTGAATGCAGAGAACCTAGAATCCTTTTTTAGCCTCCTAGTAATTAAAAGCAGAGAACCTTAAATCCTTTTTCACCCTCCTAGTGAAGATAGAAAACCTAGAATCACTTTCACCCTCCCCGGTGTGATGGAGTAGCCGGGTCCTTTAACACCAAAAAAGTCTTCTTCTCAAAACTTCTCTCAAGATAAACCTTGACATAACGGAGAACTCAGGTGAAAGTTCAATGGAGCAATCATGTGGAACTCCTTCTTATACTCCCTTGAAACCCCCAAAGTTCTTCTTGTTGAGATAGTTACTACTTACCTTTGCATGTTTGACATTCTTGCAACTTATATTTTTTATGGCTCCAAATATTATTGTTTTGATTATTTTTCCTAACACATTTTGGAATAATTATTTTTCTCTTGTGTGTACTAACATTTCATGGAAATCATACTCCGGATTGTTGAAGACTTCAAATCAAGATCAGTTTAGAGTGTATTGTAAATTGAATTATGTATTTTTTAATTTATTGAGTCTGAGAGAGTGTGATTGTAATTAAGTAACTGAGCACACACACACACCGGGGGATAGTTCTAAAATTTTATATTTTTAAACTGATTGTACAGTACGAAACTATTTCATACGGGATGATCTGGTCAGTTATTTTCTCCAACGAGTAATGGAGCATACAAAAAATGTCAAAAAATTTTCTAAGTGAAGATCATATGGACGATCATTCTTGATCGTATTAGGATGATGGGCTCTGGATCATACATGAATGAAATCATACGGACGATCATTCTTGATCGTACAGGGATGATGGGCTCTGGATCATGCTTGAATGAAATCGTACAGACGATCATTCTTGATCGTACAGGGACGATGGGCTCTGGATCAGGCATGAATGAAGATCGTACGGACGATCATTCTTGATCGTACCGAGACGATGGGCTCTGGATCATGCATGAATGAAGATTGTACAGACAATCAATCTTGATCATACCGGGACGATGGCCTCTGGATCATGCACGAATGAAGATCATACGACTGATCATTCTTGATTGTACCGAGACAATGGCCTCTGGATCATGCTCAAACGAAGATCATACGGACGATCATTCTTAATTGTACCAGAACGAAGATCATACGGATGATCATTCTTTATTTTGTCCTACTGGTTCGTACATATGCACTTTGATATTTTCTTCTGTTCGTACCGGACAAACACAGTTCGTACCGGATGATGATCATGTACGAAGTGAGTTTGTACCGATTCATATTGAGTTCATACGCAACAGTATTTGAATTGTTCATACATTTGAAATATGATCGTACGGGATAATTGTGAATGCTCAAATTTGAAAAATTCAATTTTTTGGATAGTTTTTCATGTCTTTTCTATAAAAGGTCCACTAAAAACTGTATTTTAATCTTTTTGTCATTTGGTCTTTGTGATTGATAAATGGCAATTGAAGGAGAGTGTGAGAGAGTATTTGAGAGAGATTTCTTCCTTGTTGAGCCTGAAGGGTTCACAAGGTTACTCAAGGATAATGATCTCTATGTGTCTTTTGTATTTTTTCACTCTTTCTCTTTTCTTTCTAGATTGCTAGTGTGAAGATCTTTCAAGAAGATCCGATTCTCTGCCAATATTTGGAGGGTGTGAAAAGACGAAGGTTCTCTGCCTACTCTTAGAGAGTTTGAATAGCCGAAGGTTCTCTGCCTACACTTGGAGGGTGTGAAAGGATGAAGGTTCTCTGCCTATATATGAAGAGTATGAACAGCTAAAGGTTCTCTTTCTATACTTGGAGGGTGTAAAAGGATAAAGGTTCTCTGCCTACTTGAAGGGTGTAAAAGGATGGCGATTCTCTGTCGCACCAAGAATTGGTGGAGGAGAGTTTTATAAAGACTTCTCTGCCTTGCTATGGGGGCAAAAAGAGAGTCACTTTGATAATAGTGCAATACTTGAAGTAGGAGACTTCAGAGAGTGGATGTAGGTCGTATTTGATCGAACCACTATAAACTTTTGTGTCTTTTTATTTCCGCTGCTTTAAATTCTACAAGTTTTATTTTTTTGTGGTTGAAAAATTATTTTAACATAATTTAAAATCAACTTGTTACATGTAATTAATCGGTTTCATATTTAAATCTAAGGAGGGTTTAAAATTTAAAATTATTAATTCACCCCCCACTTGATTAACCTTGGGACATTAGTTTAGTTCTAACAACCTATTCTAGAAACAACAAGTTTCAACAAGTGGTATCAGAGCTTTGTTTTAAAATCATAAGTTTAGATTACTTTTGGATTAACGAGCATGGCTACTTTTGGAAACTGAAACACACCTGACGTGTATTCGATCACTAGACCTCCTTTGTTTGATAACATTCCTTTTGATTTTTGGAAAACACGCATGTCTATATTTTTACAGTCTTTAGATTATCGTATGTGTATCTTAGTACAAGAAGGGTATACACAACCAAAAAGATTAGTTGATGGCATTAGAGTTGAAATTCCCTTTACAGAATGGATTGTAGTACAACGTGACTTAGCACTACTCAATGCAAAATGTTTAAACAGTTTCTTTTTTGTACTTAAGTTAGAAGACTACATGCGGGTTTCCACTTGCAAAAGTGGAAAGGACATATGGGATAGACTTTGTATAACTTATGAAGGGACTAACGAAGTTAATGAATCTAGACTTAATATCTTGTTACATAACTATGAATTATTTTGTATGAAATCAAATGAATCTATTTCTAACATGTACACAAGATTCGCTCAGATAGTCACTTTTTTCCATGCACTAGGTAGGGAATTAACAAATACTGAAGTGGTTAATAAAATTCTCTATTATTTACCTACTACTTATGATGGAAAAATAACTACTATTATAGAGTCTAAAGACTTAAATATTTACTCTATTGATAATCTCATTGGATCACTAATTGCTTACGAGCAAGGAGTGAGTCAAAGAAAGATTAATGCAGGAGAAACACAAAAGGGGAAGAACATAACACTGAAATTGGAGAAATTGGAGAGTGATCTATCACAACTTAAGGATGAGGATGACATTACCTTAGTGACTAGGTAATTTAGGAGCTTTCTAAAGAGGAAGTAGAAGAGATACCAATAATGAAACAGAGGTAAGTTTAATAGAAATGTCAAGATTTCTAATGATGTAATTTGCTACGAGTGCAGGAAACCTGGACACATAAAGTTAGAATGCCCAAATCTTAAGGCCTCTCCTAACAAGGAGAAGCTAGAGGAGAAACCAAAAGAGAAGAAGGGTAAGAAGAGATTCCAATGAGCTTTTTGGGTGGACTCAGCTTCAGACTTGTTATAAACTGAAAAGGAGAAAAAAGTCACCAACTTGTGCTTAATGGCAGATAATCTTGATCAGTCAGATCAAGAAGATATATGTGACTTAACCTATGCTCAATTGTTAGAGATTTTTGAAAGAATACATGATGCATATAGAAAGTTAAAGAAAATGCAAGCTAGGCTGGATATAGAATTACAAGAACTACAGAGAGAACACGAAATCCTTAGAAAAGATCATACATTGATTGATAACAACCACATGAGCTTACTTAATGAATTTGACAATTTGAATAAGGAGAATGAGATTTTGAAAACATCCTTTGCTCAATTGAAAAAGGACTTTAAAAATTTTAAGGATGAATCAGCAAATAGAGAACATCATTTAAATTTTTCCAATCATGTGTTAGATGATGTAAATGCATTTCTGAAATTAAAAGTGCAAGCTCTTGAGAAAAATAGGATTCCCCCAAAACTTGAAAATTTTACTAATCCTATTTTGTATCCCAAATTATTACAACCTAGGAAGAATCAGAACAGTTATAAAAGATTGAGAAATTCATTTACTGGAGTTAAATGTTATAGTTATGGATTGTTTGGACATATCTCACACACTTATACCTTACATAAAAAAAATCATTTAATTTGGAGACCTAAGATGCATAAACCTATACATATCAAACATACATCTGTTTAATTTGTCAAAAGGTAAACCCAAACTAGTTTGGGTTCCCAGGTCTAACATTTGGTGATTTTATAGGCACGCTCTCATACAAGGCCTCATGAGAGCATTTGGTACCTGGACAATAGTTTCTTAAAGCATATGATTGGAGATACTAAGTAATTTATATCTCTAAAAGCTAGAAGTGGAGGTAGGGTTACACTTGGAGATAACACCACAAGGAAGGTGGTTAGATCAGGTATGATTGGAAACTTGCAAAAAAATTTTATTAAAAATGTACTGTTTGTAGAAGGCTTAACGCATAATCAGTTGAGTATTAATTAGCTATGTGATAAAGGATACAGTGTTAAATTTTTCTCTACTAGCTGCATATTAAGCATAAATGAAAATGATATTTTGTAAAGAAAAATGGTAAATAATATTTATATGATATATTTAAATTGTATTTCAGTTTCTAATACCTTTTGTTTGAAAACTATTTCTTATGAATTATGACTTTGGCATAAGAGACTTTGTCACTCTAGCATGAAAAACCTTAGAAAAATTATCCAAAAAGATTTGGTTAGAGGTATACCAAAACTAGACTTTACTAAGGACCACATTTATGATGCTTATCAATTAGGAAAATAGGTGAAGTACTCTTTCCACTTCAATAAGGATTTTAGAACTAGTAAACCTTTGGAGATTTTACATATGGATTTTTTTGAACAGGTTAGAACTGTGAGTCTTGGAGGGAAGGTATACGAATTTGTGATTGTTGATGATTTTTCAAGATTCATATGGGTTAAATTATTATTTTATAAGAGTGAATCATTTGAGGAGTTTAGATATTTTTCAACTTGGATTTAGAGGAAACTAGGATGTGAGATTTTGACAATTCAAAGTGATCAAGATGGTTAATTTGAATATAAAAAATTTGAAGATTTTTATAAGGAGAAAGGAATTGATCACAATTTTTCTACACCTAGAACCCTTCAACAGAATGTGATAGTCAAAAGGAAGAACATAACATTAATAAAAGTCACTCTAGCCATATTGGCAGATATTCACTTCCTAAATATTTTTGGGTTGAAGTGGTTAGCACAGAATGTTATGTTCTGAATAGGGTGAATATCAGATCGAATTTGAATAAAACACCCTATGAGCTACTTAAGGGGAGAACACCTAATTTGTCACATTTGCATGTTTTGAATGTAAGATGTTCATATATAATAATGAAAAATATACCTAAGGAAAATTTGATCCAAAATTAAATATAAAAATTTTTCTTGGATACTCTAGTGTTGGAAAATCTTATAGAGTATTCAATAAAAGAACTTTGATAGTTGAGGAGACCACACATGTTGTATTTGATGAATCTAAATTTTTGAAAGAGCCAAATTTAGAAGAGGGTGAGATAGAAAATAACTCCCAAAAGATTGAGAAAATTATTTTGGATGAAAAGTAGGAGATAGAAAACCCTTTGCCTAGAGAATTGAGATTTTCTAAAAACCATCATAAGGAATTAATTTTAGGTAAATCTCGTGAGGGTGTTAGGACTAGGTGTGGACTGAATAAAGAAGTCAATCATTCTGCATTTATTTCTACAATAGAATCCATAAATATAAATCAAGCACTTTCGGATGAGTTTTGAATTTTGGCAATGCAAGAAGAATTGAATCAATTTGTAAGCAATGATGTTAGGAAATTAATTGCAAGGCCAAATGATTAAAGTGTAGTTAGAACTAAGTGGGTATTCAAGAACAAAATGAATGGCTCAGGAGTTGTCATTAGAAATAAGGCTAGATTGATGGCTAAGGGGTATAATCACATTGAAGGGATTGATTTTGAGGAAACTTTTGCCCCTATAGCGAGACTTGAAGCAATAAGGGTTTTGTTAATCTTTGCCTATTTTAAATGATTTAAATTATTTCAAATGGATGTTAAAAGTACCTTTTTGAATGAATTAATTCAAGATGATGTTTATGTTGAACAACCTCTAGGTTTTGAAAATTCAAAATACCCAAATTATTTTTTTAAATTGAAAAATGCATTGTATGAATTAAAACAGACACATAGGGCTTGGTATGAGAGGTTGGGCACCTTCCTACTTGAGAGATCTTTTGAAAATGAAAGTGTGGACATAATTCATTTTTTGAAAAAATTAGAAGAGGATATACTCATTGTACAAATTTATGTTGATGATATCATCTTTGGATCTACAAATAGAAATATTTGTGATGATTTTTCTAAAACAATGAATAAAGAATTTGAGATGAGTCTAATGAGAGATTTGAATTACTTTCTAGGTTTTAACATTAAGTAAATTGAGCAAGAAATATTTCTTAGTTAGTCAAAGTATATTAAGGATATTCTCAAAAAGTATGAAATGGATAATGTTAAACCTATTAATACACCTATGAATTCCTAAGTTCAGTTGGATAAGTACTCAACGAGAAAATCTATTGATCAAAAGATATTTAGAGAGATTATTGGATCTTTGCTTTACTTGACTGCTAGTAGACCTGATATTATGTTCAGTGTTTGTTTGTGTGCTATATTTCAATCAGATCCAAAAGAATCAAATTTAATAGCAGTGAAAATGATTTTAATGTATCTCTTGGGAACTCAGAACTTAGGGATTTGATATCCTAAGTTTGAAATAATCGGATATTCAGATTCGAACTTTGCAAGTTGAAGGGTTGATAGAAAGACTACTTTTGGAAGTTATCAATTCATTGGAAATTTTTTAATCTCTTGGTTTAGTAGAAACTGGAATTCTGTAGCCCTATCTACTGCTGAAGCTGAATATATTACCTTAGAAAGTTTTATGGCACAAGTTCTTTGGTTGAAATAATAATTGATTAACTTAGGATTTATAATAGGCACTATTTCAATTTATTGTGATAACACTAGTGTCATTTATATTTCAAAGAATCCTATTCAATATTTTAGACCCAAACATATTGACATAAGGCATTATTTCATAAGGGATTATGTAAAAAAAGAAAAAATTGAACTAAATTATATTTCAACTGAAAATCAACTTGTAAATATTTTTACAAAATCACTAGCCATTGATACCTTTAGCACATTAAGAACAAGGCTTGGTGTGATTGACCTCAATGCTTAATTAAAATTTTCTACAAACTTGATATGTGAGTTTGTGTATTTTATGTTTCTAATTTTTATGTAAGTTTTTATTTTTTTTAATTTTTGTGTTTTTGTTTTGTATTCACATCAAATTTCATGTATTTAATCGATCGTGCAAATTTTTCTAAGTATTCTATTTGTTAAGTACAAAATTCCTTTCGTATTATACAAATTTTGTAGCATATCAATCATTGGGTAGGACAGATTGCATATCATTTATTTTTTGTTTTCAATATAGTTTGTTTGTACGATCCATAGATCGTTCGGACAATATGTATTCATTCATATATATGCATGTAGACGATTATATGGATAGAAGAAGTTATTATTTCTGATCGTACATACGAACCTAAAGTTTTTATATACGAACACGTGGCATTCGATGTTGCGGGGTGATTCAAACCGTCATTAAAATGATCTTAAATAACCAATCATCCCGGATGAACTCAAGTTCATCTATATGATCGTATGGTCAAAAAGTTTGTACGAAAGGATGCCTCGTAACTTTTGTGATTATGAAAAGTCATTTCATTTTGAACGCATTCATTCGTACATATGAAATTTTATTTCGTACGTGTGAACTAAAGCATCGACAGTATGAACCTCTTTTCGTACGTACGAAATGTCATTTTTTTCTTAAAATAGAAGGCTTTAGAACTCAAATTTCATACACTTCAATAGCCTTTCAAGTTCTTCTCATCTTTCAGTCTGTCAATGGCAAGCTCTAGCAAGAGAGGTAGACTGACTAAGGGTCCATCTTCTAGGAATGATAAAGATAACTTTCTATCCAAAACTAATGAGGACTCATTTCCTAGGTTTGTTTCTGCAAAAATCACACCATCTAGAGTTCTTCTATAGGAAAACTTAAATTTTAAAGTAATGCATCTTTTTGCTTCCATAATTTGCTTTTATCCTCACACTCATTCACTCCTACAACAAGGAGACTTTTCACTACTTCCTTCATAATATGACCTTCAGCACTGATCAAACTAGGATTAGATCTTATGTTTTGAATAAGCAGGTAAAAATTACTAAGGAATATATGGGGATATTTTTGAATTGAAGGAGCCAAAGAATTAGAGCCCATACCTTAACCTCTGTTTCTTATTTCAATTGGAGTGAAATAAACCAAGTGATTAGAGGGATTAGAGAAGTGTGTCATTTGCCTAAGATATCCACTTTAAAACCAAAATGCCCGGATCTTCCAGCATGTTCTTAGGACTTTTATAATTCTTAAAGCTGGTGGTCGTATCAATATTACATCTCTTCTTTCCACTATAACTTACCTGATCATGACTGGTCAACCTATAGACGAAGCCCAACTTATAATTGACTACATTTATGAGCTTTCTAAAATTAGCCATGTCTCTAATAAGAGAAAGAAGAACATAATCTTAGGACACATTGTGACATATATTCTTGAGAAGAAGTACGATCTAGTTCATCCTGATCCACATCTAGAAGAGCCTACCAATTTTACTGATGCTTCATTTCAAGCAATCTTTGCGAGAAATGATGGAAGTGAGGATTTTAAGGGAGAAAGGAGAGCACATGTACCTGCTCTTGCACCTGCACTAGCACTAGCACCTGCTTATGGACTTGATTTTCAGGAGATGGTCCATTTCTTTAATCGTCTTGAGAGTCATTTTGATCAACTCTTTGATCAAATTGAGGCTCGCCTATAATAGTAGGATGTGCAATACCAGTAGGATATGGGCTGGATCTGAGGTCAGTTTGACTCGGTGAACTCAAATATGGCTATGATGAATAGCTACTTTACTTCCTTCAACCAGCCACCTCCTCCAGACCAGGGCCCCTCAGAGTGATAGATGTACTTCTTATGCGATTATCTTTGCCAGTACTTCTGATATGATATGTGGTTTCTGCAATTGTCATTTGTTTTTGTTTTTATGTTTTATGATCTGATGTGAACTGATATCATCTAAGCTACATTATATCATCTTTATCTTGATATAAATAAAAACTATCTTGCCTTGTTTAGTTGATTTTGGTCTCTTTTGAAAATGTTCGCTAGCTTATATGATTATCCTGACTTAATCAATCTAAAAAGTTGTATAATATGATCAGCAAAATAAAATTTGAATTCATTAGAAAATCTAATTTTTTTAAAATTTAAGTTAGCTTATAACTCGATCAAGTTAAGACTATTAATCTCATATTCTTTTTTAGACTTACATAACTTTAATATTATTAATACAATTTTGATGTCTTATTATTTTTTTATTTCTCTTTTCAATATAAGTATCCTTGTACTTAGAGAAATTTGAATTTTTAGATTATTGATTTTGGAAAGATCAATTAAAAAAATTGAGAAATGTACAAGTGTATAAAAATCTAAAGAATATGCAATGGTTCGCGAATTGAAAAGAGGCACAAAATTAGCCCAAATACAAAAAAGATGCACAAAGTTTGCCATAACTATTAAAAAGATACACAATGTCGTCACAAGTATATATTATTCCCTCTATATTTTAATCTTCAAATTCAAATCAATCTAATATTCATTTATATTTTGCATTGAAATTTGACTTAATTGAATTTTCATTTCACCACCTTTACAATAATTCTCCTTATCTGATTGTCTAGAATGATTCATGACATTGATATATTTTTCTTTGTTTGTGTTATATCTCAATTTTAATGATATGAATTTTTATTTTCTCTATTGAACATTAATCTTGTTATTGCAAGTATAACTCAATCTCTTTCAAAAACAATTATCAAAGGCTTCTCATATGATTTCTTACATTTTTGTAATTCATTTCTTCTTCTCTTTTTGATGTTGTCAAAAAAGGGGTAAAAATATTATTTGACCTTTGAATGTTTTGTTCGTGTTTTGAGTATGTTTTATTCATGTTTTGAATGTTCTGTTCGTATTTTATGTTTTGTTTTGAGTATATTTTATTCGTATTTTGAGTGCTTTGTTCGTGTTTTATATTTTGTTTCTCGTTTTAATATCATTTTTGTGTGTTAAATTTGTTTCTCATTTTAGTGTCATTTTTGTGTGTTAAAAACTTAAAAATTAAAAAAAAAATTGATTTGTTCATAATAGAAATTCTCTTATATTTACACGCTTATTCATTCAGGGGGAGTTAAGGAGAAGTTTAGAATTTTCAATTTTACTCAAATAATAATTATTTTGTCATGATCAAAAAGGGGAAGATTGTTGAGATAGTTGCTACTTACCTTTGCATGTTTGACATTCTTACAACTTGTATTTTTTTGATGTACCAAATATTATTGTTTTGATTATTTCTCCTAACACATTTTGGAAGAATTATTTTGCTCTTGTGTGTACAAACATTTAAAGGAAATCATACTCCGGATTGTTGAAAACATTAAATCAAAATCAATTTAGAGTGTATTATAAATTGAAGTATGTATTTTTCAATTTATTGAGTCTGAGAGAGTGTGATTGTAATTGAGTAACTGAGCACACACCGGGGGAGAGTACTAAAATTCATATTTTTAAATAGATCGTACAATACAAAACTATTTCGTACTGGACGATCTAGTTAGTTATTATCTCCAACGAGCAATATAACGAACGAAAAATGTCAAAAAAAATTTTAAGTTAAGATCATATGGACGATCATTCTTGATCGTACCGGGACGATGGGCTCTGGATCATGCATGAATGAAGATCGTACATATGATCATTCTTGATTGTACTAGGACGATGGGTTCTAGATTATGCATTAACGAAGATTGTATGAATGATCATTTTTTATCGTACTAGGATGATGGGCTCTGGATCATGCATGAATGGAGATTGTACAGACGATCATTCTTGATCGCACTAGGACGATCGGCTCTGGATTATGCATGAATGAAGATCATATGGATAATCATTCTTGATCGTACCAGGATGATGGGCTATGGATCATGCATGAATGAAGATCATATAAATGGTCATTCTTGATCGTACTGGGATGATGGGCTCTGGATCATGCATGAATGAAGATCATACGGACGATCATTCTTGATCATACTGGGACGATGGCTTCTGGATCATTCAAGAATGAAGATCATATGGATGATAATTCTTGATCGTACCGGGATGATGGCCTCTGGATTGTGCTCGAACGAAGATCATACAGACGATCATTCTGGATCATATCGGGACAATGCCTTGTGGTGTGCTTTGGTTCATTTCGTCCTGTTGGTTCGTACATATGCACTTCGAAATTTTCTTCTATTCATACCGGACGAACACAGTTCGTACTGGACGATGATTGTGTACGAAGTGAGTTTGTACTGATTCACATTGAGTTCATACGCAACAATATTTGAACTATTCGTACGTACGAAATACGATCATACAGGATGATCATGGACACTCAAATTTGAAAATTTCAGTTTTCTAGATGATTTTTTGCGTCCTTTTTATAAAAGGTCCACTAAAAATTGCATTTTAATCTTTTTTTCATTTGGTCTTCGTGATTGATAAAGGGAAATTGAAGGAGAGTGTGAGAGAGTGTTTGAGAGAGATTTCTTCCTAGTTGAGCGTGAAGGATTCACAAGGTTACTTAAGGGTAATGATCTCTGTGTGTTTTTTATGCTTCTTCACTCTTTCTCGTCTTTATAGATTGCTCGTGTGAAGATCTTTCTAGAAGATCTAGTTCTTTGCCGACACTTAAAGAGTGTGAACAGCCAAGGGTTCTCTGCCTACATTTTAATAATTTTTTGAATATGTGATCATATATATTAATATGTATCATACATGTACAATTAGTTCAAAAACTTTTACCTCTAATTTTTCTCACTATCTCACTATCCTGAGTGTGTGCGCACATGATTACTACTTACTAGGATAGCATACACGCTAACAGGACTTGACTTAAAAAATAAAAAATAAATTAATGAAAATTACTCTCTTTCAATATATCCTATTCTACCAAATCTTGAGCCCTAAATCTTCATTGAATGGTGAGTAATGAACATAAAATGTTAATACAAAAAAAAAATATGCACTACAAACTCTAGAAAGCATAAAGATGCAATCTATAATATATGTTATCATCAAAAATTTAAAATCGATAGCCCAAGTTGTATCAGTAGGCTATAATGATTTGATGGGGAAATCATGTGATAGACTCATATAGGCGTAGAACCTAGATCCCAAATAGGTGGGTTAGCCTATGCAAGTTGTGTCACGCATCAATGTACTGATGACAGGTCTTACACACCACTTCACACTGAAGTACGATCATGGGTTCATGTGGAAGCAAGGTCGCATGGGCTAGACACACATAATTTTTTTTATGTAGAGGTATCGGATGTGGGTTGTACAGAAGTAAGGTTCAGCCAGGTGTAGGATTTGAGTAGCATAGAGGTAAGCAATCCAAGTCTAACCTATATTGGTCTTGAAAGAAAAAAAAAGTTAAAGTGATGATTTGCATAGAAAAAATAATATTGTATTGTTTGGTCACATGGAACCAAGCTAAGTCAAATGAAATTAAGATAATTGGTTGTCTGCGTGATTATTATGGTTGGGTTATAGATTGATGCTGAGTCAGAATTGTGTTATTTTGACAACGTGAGATAGATGAAATTTTTTAGAGTTTTTGAGATCTGGTGGAGAAATGGACACATCCACCTCAATGGTGGAAAAGGCACCGATCAATGTGGTGGTTACACATCCTCTCAAAATTGTGATTAAATTTGACTTTAACGAAAACTTTAGCTTGTGGAGATGTGTGGTGATGGATGTGTTAAGCTCTATGAATCTAGAGTATGCTTTAAATATCGATGAATGTCCTGAAAAAATTTTATGAGAGAGATTGGCTGAAGATGAATCGGAGTGCTTGTGGCTTGGTCAAAAATTGCCTATCTTAGGAGATAAAGTATAGCGTGATGATGGAGACGTCTATTGTGAAACTATGAAAATTTTAGAAATCAATTATCTAATGAAGAGCACGAAGAATCATTTTCATATGAAATGCTAGATCTACAAATTTTCAATGAGACATGGGGAAATTATGGATAAGAATCTGAATGACTTTACAAAGATGTTGGCAAATTTTTTGAATATGGATGAAGAGGTTTGAGATGAAGATAAGGCACCCCTAATAAATTTTCTCTCAAATGAGTATGAAAACTTCACAATGATACTCATTCATTTGAAAGAGGTCTTGAATCATAGTAAGGCCACTACGACATTGTTGAATAATGAGTTCTGATGTAGGGATAAAGAATATACAAAGATGGATTTGGTTGAGGCCTCAATCTTTAACGTGAAATATCTAATTAGAGAAGAAGAATAAAAAGGGCGATAATGACAATTAGAGGGGTAAGTATTATGGGTGTTGTCTTCGAAAGAATCAGTGTATTTTTAATTTAGTGACTGGTTATTAGAAGAAAAATTGCTCAAAAATGAAAAAGAAGAGAAACCAAGTATTCTCTGAGGAAATGACAAACTATAGTGTAGAAAAGTATGATAAAGACTATGATGTATCAATATATATTATTTTTATAGTTTGTACATAGATAATTCATGCTAGATTCTAGATAATGGTGCTACATATAATATTTGTCTCACTAGAGAGTGTTTATGTACCTACAAGGAGCTTGATAGCGGTGTAGTGACTAAGATAAATTATCAAGCTTATTATATTATTATTGTATGGAGAATTTGTATTAGAACACATGATGGTACTATAAGAGAGCTAATTGGTGTAAAACATATTTTAGATATCAGGAAGAATTTATTGTATGTTGGGGCATCAGAGACCAAGGGCTACAAGATAATTATTAAGGTAAGGGATATGAAGATATATCATAGAAGAGTAGTTTTTTTAAGGGAATTCATCATAACAACCTTTACTATCTTCATGGTAGAACAATGACTGGAATAATTACTATTGTTGATGATTCTCTTGATGCCACTATATTATGGCATATGAGGCTAACTCATGCTAAAGAGGCTTCACTTATGGTTCTAGTGAAAAAAGGTTTGATCAAAGGAGCGAGAAGTTCCAAGCTTGAAGTTTATGAACACTATGTTTGATAAGAAGACACAGGTAACTCTTGGTACTGACTACAATATGAAGGAAATTCTTAAGTATATTCACATAAATGTTTGGGGCCCAATAAAAATAACATTATTAAGTGGGTGATCAAAGGAGCGTGAAGTTCCAAGCTTGAAGTTTATGAACACTGTGTTTGATAAGAAGACACAGGTAACTCTTGGTACTGTTATCTACAATATGAAGGAAATTCTTAAGTATATTCACATAAATGTTTGGGGCCCAATAAAAATAACATTATTAAGCGGGCAAAGAAATTTGGTATCGTTTATTTATAATTCTTTCAAATATATTTGGGTGTACACCATGAAGTGCAAGAATAGGGTATTGGACATCTTTAGAGCTTGAAAAAAGTGGATTGAAGCTCTAACTAGTAAAAAGATCAGGTGTATCATATTAGATAATGGAGTAGAATACACATCAGATGCATTTTTATAAGTTTTAAAGATTTAGGATAGAACACTAATTCACTATTCGAGAGACACCACAATAAAATAGGTTTGCAGAGAGGATGAATCAAACTTTAGTGGAGAAAATTTGGTGTATGTTATCAAATGTTGAGTTAAATAGAGCCTATTCGGCTAAGGAGATTGCGTATATATGTCACTGGGTGAACTATCAACCTTTTGTAGCTACTAGGAAGAAAAGTCTAAAGGAAATATGGTTGGGGCTTCCTGCCTTAGACTATGAGTATTTAAGAGTTTTGAGGTGTCTAGCTTTCTATCATATTCATAATGACAAACTGAATCCATGATAAAAAAAGATAATCTTTATTAGCTTCAAGTGTGGAGTCAAGTCTTCAAATTTTATAATCAAATAGAGATGATGATTATTTTTAGTAGGGATGTTACATTCGATGAGATGATTACATTGAAGCCTCGAGACTTAAAGTAGGTGGAGAGTTCTATTGGAACCACAAAAGTATTGCAAAAGTTAAAGTTTGAGGTAACTTCATTTGCTCCACATATTTTAATTATTTCTACCCTGGTACCTTATTCTATTTTAGATCAAGAGGTAGAAGATGATGTTGAGGATGATTCTAGCTCAAGAATCTATTATTTAGAGCAGGACCAGGTGCTAGAATATCTCAATACCAGCTTGATGAAGGATCAAATTAGTTTTCTATTTTTAGCCATGGTGTCTAAAATTCCTTGTCACTAGAAGGAAGCCGTGGATAGTCCTAATGGTGATCTTTAGAAAAGCTCTAGATGAAGAGATGAATTCTCTTTAAAAAAATGCGACTTGGAGATTGTTAAAGCTTCCTTCTGGAAGGAAAGTCATTTGGTGCAAATTGGTGTGTGTAAAGAATGAAGGATCTCATGGAGCTGATGTATGACCATCTTTGTGGTAAAAGGTGCTACACAACAATAAGAGATTTATTATAATGAGATATTCTCTCTAGTAGTTAAGCATCCCTCAACCCATAATCAATGGGCACTTATAGTACACTAGCTCTTATTTTGTAACGAAATGATCCAAATATTGCACAAGTAGTTGGCATGATAAGAAGATTTATGCATGATCCTGGAAGGAGTTATTTACATGATGTGAAGAGTATCCTGAGGTATCTTAAGGGTACAATTGATGTTGGCTTGGAATTTGAGAGGCAGTCATATGTTGTTGATTTGTGTGTAGGCTACATTGACTCATATTACTTAAATGATATTGATAAGCATAGGTCTTTGACTAGTTAGATATTCACTTAGTAAGAGGTATAGACAGTTGGAGGGTTGCTCTTGTTGTTACAAATGCTTTGTCTACTATGTTGATCGAGTATATGGTAGTCACAGAGGCAATGAAGGAAGCAATCTAGATGCAGGGCCTACTAGATGACTTGGGAGTTGAATAGGAATCTTTGAAAATATTTTGTAACAGTTAGAGTGTGATATTCTTGGCCAAAAATCTAATTTATCATGCACATTGATTTAAGAAACCACTTTATTCAGAACTTAATTGATGAAGGCATTGTTTAGTTGAAGAATATAGATACCAAGGGAAATTCAATAGACATGTTCACAAAAGTACTACCATCTCATAAGTTTACCTACTGTAGGATTTTGGTGAACATTTGAGCTTACGATTGATTGTCCACTTGCTTTAAAAAACTATGCTGATCCCTTTAGGAGGGGGGTACGCATGCAACCATCTTGGTGCATTCGTTCTATTATTGTAGTATATTTTATCATCTTCCACTTTCTAAAATGAAAGATGAGATGGATATTATTATGAAAATGAAAGATGAGATGGATATTATTATGAAAATTCTTCCATATTTACTTCAACATTGATTAGGAAATATTTTATTGGCTTTAATTAGGAGATATAATTATGTCATTAATTAGGAGATTTATTATGGCAATGATTAGGGCATTAATCAGACTTTCCATATTAGTTATTATTTCAAACCTATATATAGACGTTAAGGGCTACTATAATTGAGAGAGAGAAAGCGCCAATTGTAACCATGCTTTCTCCAAAATAGTGAAATAATTCTCTCCCCATGGATGTAGGCATCTTCGCAAAACCATGAATCAATTTGTGTTTGATTATGATTTTCTGCTTTTCTTGGTTGTTTTGCACAATAAATACTTCTTTTATGATTTATATCCATTACATTGTATTAGTATATTCTCCAATTATAAGTTTATCATTCAAAATATTTGACTCACACTAGTAGAACTACTTAAAATAGGTCATGCCCAACATTTTTTTTCTTTTTTAGTTTTTTATAAGTGTACATAATGTTATATTTTATGTGTTTATTTGTCAATGAAAATATATTATTTTATTTATGCTTGTGCAAAAAATATATAAAATAGGCAAAAAATTTAAGTACTGTATATCATTGCGGTGTTAGACACAATACCACCCCGGCGCCATCATTGACACCGCTAAAGCGCCCAAATACGGACATGGCGGTGCCTAGCCAACTATCCCAACACTGTAGTGCTGAAGAAGTCAATGTCGCAAAGCCCAGTCTCTATATGTACAACACCTCGATGTTAAATTCCAATGCCACTAAGTCAAGGGATTGCCACGTGGACGTTGCAGAGCTTAACCATCAGCAGTATTGTCGCGCTATAATTATAACTATTAAGGACACAATTTGCTAGTGAAGCAACATATCGATTTATTAAACAGTGGGTCCATGTCAGTAAGCGCCACAACGCAGGAAATCCTTCAACGTTGCAGTGTTAGTTCCATTTATAAGCACTGCGATGCTAGTTTCTCAAGCTCCGCATTCTCAAAATCTATTTTATGTGTTTTTTTTATAAATAGTTCATTTATAATATTAGTACTAAAGTTCTGTCACTTATTTAATTTCAGTCTTTATAATTTTTCTTTTATTTATCCGTAGGAGTGACAACTAAGGGAATTTAGAGAAGTATAAGATACATTTCATTAGAGTTTTTGGCCAGTGTTTGTAGAAGTAATTCTGTAAGTTTAAAGAGTGTATAGGAAATTATTGAACTCATCTAGTGAAATCTTTTTTTCTGTGCTTTTTTTCTTTTGTGCAATTAATAAAAATGAATATGCTTCACTTGTTTTTCATGTCTGATTAAATTCTCAAATTTTTTATTGATTGTGTAAATGAAATATGGAGTACTAGTAAATTCTCTTCATCAATAATGTTAAGATATTTTTAATATAGCATGCCATCATTTAATGCATACAGTGATCATGTAATGTGGAGCTTAAAAATAAAAAGCAGGCACAATCAGGTATGTTGGATTGGTATGATGCAAGCATGGGCATAGTGCTTGTCATGTATTAAATTTATCTAGATTAATTGTAATGAGGGAGTTTTAACAATACATAATTTACTTACTCTTCTAAGATTTTCATAGGGTGAAAGATTAAGAGAGTTTTGAATAGTATTAAGGTTGGACGAGTTTAATCTGTCTTTTGTCTCTTCACGCTTGACTAAGCGGTCGGTGATGCATATGCTTCGAAAAACATCAATATAAAACAGAATAATTAGGAAATATATTATATTTATATTCAATCAATCTAAAACTATTTATTCAAATAATTTTTAATTAATTATTTTTTATTTTAAATTAAATGTTTGAAACTCCACCCAAACTTATTTCAATTGAGTATGATAATTGTTGTAGTTAAAATAGACGGTACTAGTATTTGTAAGTAAACAATCTTTCTCATGGGATAAATACTCTACTTTATCACTATATTACTTGATTTGGCACGTATACTTACATATATTAAGTGAAATTTTTATAATTTTTATATCATAGAAAATCTAAGCATTATTTAGGGATTGATAAAGCTCTAAATTCTTTTCACAATTCTTTATATTACTCAACCGCCCCTATCAATTTTACATAAAAAATCTCATATTTCTTATAAGTTACTCTTAATTTATATATCTATGTTTTTACGAAATTTATATATTATGATGTGACGATAAACTTTATGTTTATCACACCAAATATTTCAACAATAGTACTAATGATAATGAGTATTATTATTATTTCATGTTAAAATTTGAGGTTAAATTAACTGTGAGGCAATGAACCTAATAGATTTTTTTAAATTCTAAAATAATTTTTTTTTTTATTTTTTTGTTTGGTCAAATAAAAAACGTGAAGCCATAGAACCTTTCTGAGTTTTCTGCGACCTTCGATTTGAAAGTATGCATCGTCATATCACCCATTTTTGTTTTTAGCACATGTAAAATCCATGGGCTTGAAATCAGATGGCCCATCTAGAAGCCCATTCAGTCCATAACGATTCCTGCTTAACATCTCTGGTTCACTTTGCAATAATTTTCAACTAGTTTATATTATACATTTTATAGTTTTTGTTTTCGCAAAAAAATGATATTGTTGTTTCTTCTATAGCTTTATGAATATCCCACAACCGCATTTATTCTATCTTAGAAATCCTTGAAATTTTTTAATTAATATATCTCTGAACATGAAACAATTGTAAATACAAAATAACTTCATGATAATATAATTGGCGTTGGCAATGCAATAAAGACCCAAGAGGTGAATGTACTATAACTTAGAGGCAGCAGATGCAACATTAATCAAGAAAGTCATTCTTGTGAATGATCAGCTGACATTCATGATTCATTTGGGACGGCTTTCTTACTACTTCTTAAAATAATTTTTTAGCACAAAAAATTAAGATTTTGATGCTAGGAAGCTGTTTTAAGACGCAATAAGAAAGCCGTCCCAATGAAATCTAAGATTTCTTTTGGGATAACTTTCTTACTATTTTTAAAAGTAATTTTTTAGCACAAAATCTTCTTAAATTAAAAATTTTTTTATTAAAAAAAAGGCTTTAGACAGCAATAAATGCCATCCCTCATGAAGCCTAAGCCAACCTCTTTGTGGTTTCACTTCGAGCGGCAAATATCTTCATTGCCTCGTCATAGAATGAATAGCTTGGTAGAAGTGAAGAATGATATTATAGGAAATTTCAAATTTTTTCTAATTTTATGATGAAATGGTTATCTTTTTGCAACTTTGGTTCAATGATGGTAGTTCAACTACACTGAGGCTTTATTTGGGGCAAATTTCTTACTGCTTTGTAAAGCATATTTTTAAAAAATAATGTACTAAAAAGTTGCTTTAGAAAGCATATATAAAATTGTCTCAAATGAAGACCGAGTGGATAAGCAAATATTATTAACCTTAAAAAGACTTAATCTTAGAAATTTATAAAATGATTATACAAATCAAGAAATGTCATATTTATGGAATAATAATTTTATTTATTTTAAACTATAGATATGCAAAATTCAACTATAAATTTCCACTCTATTATATGCATGGGTGATATCATTTGGTGAAGTCATAATATGTCAATTTGTGCCACCTGATTGGAATTCAGACCACATAATTTGGGTGAGCTGTAAAATAATTATTTATTTGACACTTAATGTGAAATATTTGCATTTAGCACACCGAAAATAGTATAATTTATGCTGATGCCCTTATGCCAGTCCTTTTCCAGCAAATTCAAATCAATTATTGCAAAATGTTTAAATTTTATAATTCCATCTTATGTTTCGATGTTGTATGCAAAATTATTTGTTTTCTTTTTTTAAATTGAGATTTTGGCATCAAAATGAATCATAGTTCATTTTCAACCACTAATACTATAATTTTCTATTTATATATAAATATATTACAACTATTTTTGCAAGAGGAAAACCAACTTAAGTAAATAAAAAAATTTATTTTTATTCTTAAAATAGAAATTTTAAATTTAAAGCACTCCTTGCGTGAAATATTTGAATCTGCAACTAATTTTATGTCATAATAATAACTAATGAAATTAATATATATTTTGTTGCAGGCTAGAATATACACGGTGATAGAATTAGAAAATTTTTATTTTAACTCTGTACGGATATCCAGCTCACAAATAAAAGAAAAATGTAAAACCATAATATTTATGTGGAAACCCTGAAAATGGGGAAAACCACGAGGTCACGCCCAGTTGAAAGTATTCCACTAGTTTTTATTAGATTACAAGTGGCTAACTCGTCTCTGAAATTGAGGACAATCAGATTACAGTAATCAAATGTCGGGATGAAATTCAATTACAAATGGAGATCGGAAATCCGGCAACGTTTGGTGGTCGAGCGAAAATCCGACTTCAATTGACAGTACGTTGGGCGAAAATCCAGCGTTAATCAGTTATCGATCAAAACTCCGACATCAGAAAGTGGTCAGGCAGAACTCCGACATCAATCGGTGGTAGGGCAGAACTCCAGCGTCAGTTAGTAGTTGGGCATATCTACGACATCGGTCAACAGCCACGTGGAAGTCTTTCTATTGCCTAAGATCCCGATCCCAAAAAGAGTCTTACCATATGCATCGGCAGAGGAAGAGACGAGCCCTGACTCCGTCTGATTTGGCTATTCGACTGGTGGGTCGTAACTGGGTCGACGAAGCTTAGCCTAGCTGCGCATTGAACGAAAGCGAGCGACTTTCTTAGTTTCAAGCAAAAACAAGATTCCTCTGTTCTAGGTTTTATCAATTTATGACGGTGGTCGAGGAGTCTGGTGGCAAGAGAGCTATCTTACTTCTTTTCCTTTTCTTCCTTCTCTTCTGGCTTCTTTGCTTGAGGGTTCCTCTCATGAGAAATGTGGGGTATATTTATAGATTTCAGAGAGTGACATAGCCAGTAAATAGGAGGAAAATGAAGGGTAAATTGGGAGTTGTTTGAATGGATGGACGATGTTAAACCATTGATTGTGGACCTTTTACTAGGCATTTGAATGTCTTAATGATACAAAAATTTGATGATCTTAGGCTCGTTGGATTCGTCTCGTTGAGCCGCTCGATTCTACTATACACATGTCACGTTTGAAAATTGTTTGATAATTCAAATTTTGGAATAAACATTCCAAATGCTCTTCAGGTCTTTGATTTGGATCTATTTGAGCTTGGATTGGGTTTAATTTGGTGTAGTTGGTTTTGTAATTTCGTTACGTTCTGTTCAACTATAAATTTTCAAAAATTGGAGTTCATATGGTTTTTGATTTAGTTTTTGAAGTTTTTAGCTTGATTTTGCATAGAGATTTATGCTCGTTCAAGATAATTTTTTGATGATATATCATATTTAGTCGATAATATAATTGCCCAATATAGATTAATGTTAATCTATATGATAAGTTAGATTAAAAGATTAATTATTTGTTATGCATCCTATATTATATATATATATATATCTATCTATATATATATATATATATATATTATATATATATATATATATTATATATATATATAATATATATATATTTCTGAAAAAAGAATGCAGAGGAAAATAAAATGTAGTGTAAAATTAATGTCATTTATTGGAAATGTTTAAAATTATTCATAAGAGTGTAAAGTAATAGTAAGCAATTACTTTTTTTATTTGGCTGGAAATAAAATTAATTTAGTGGAAAAGACTAAATATTATGGTGGTCGATGGTGGTAGCACTAATCGGTGGTTGTAGGAGGTGTTGGCCCGTGGATGCTAGAGTCGCTCGGTGGTGATTGTCAATTGCCAAGGATGTGTGTTGGTGGTTGTTAGTGGTGACTGGCAGCGATTTCTGGGGATGATGGCGGTTGGTAGTGGTGGCAAGAGGCCTTAGCGAGTGGCGCTACAAAAAATTTAACCATGAATTTCTGGCTCAATTTTTCTGCTTGAATTTATGTAAAAAATTACTGGCAAAACTTCTACCGGTAATTCCACCAAAAATATCGGTGTAAAAATTATGTCTGAAATTCTATCAATAATTAAGTATCCCAACAAAATTTTTTACTGAATTTTTTGTGATCAATGTTATTTAATTAATTTTTGAAAGAAAATATGTCAAAAATTCTAATATAAAAGGCCTTATTTTATCCCCAAGCCACCTCCTCCTCCCATTTCATATTTTTCCTCTCCCAAGCACCACTCTCGGCCTCTCTTTCACCCGTCGCCATTTGAAGTCATTCTTAAACCATTTAGTTCTATTTCATCAGGGTTTAAAAGGTAAAACTTCATCTCTTTAATCATTATCATTTTTTTTATTTCATTTGTTATATTTTGTTAAAAATAAGTTATAAATATATTTAGAGTTTTCATATTTTTAGATTTCACTTGTATTACACTATGGTCTGATTTTGTAGCAGAACGATCCATATATTACACAAGTTGTTGGCATTATAAGAAGATTTATGCATATACATGAATGAATCATTGACAGGCTGTGAAGAGTGTCCTGAGGTATCCAAAGGGTACAACTGATGTAGGCTTGGTATTTGAGAGATAGTCATATGTTATTGATTTATGTGTAGGCTATATTTACTCAAATTATATCAGTGATTTTGATAGGCGTAGGTCCACAACTAGTTACTTATTCACTTAGTGGGAGGTCTAGTTAGATGGAGGTTAGTTCTTCAGGTTATCATTTCTTTGTCTACTACAGAGGCTAAATACATGGCAGTCATGGAGGCGATGAAGGAAGTAATATGGATACAGGTCCTAATAAATGAATTCAGAGTTGATCAAGAATCTTTGATAGTATTCTATGACAGTCAGAGTATGATATTCTTGGCCATAAATCTAATTTTTCTTGCTCATAACATGCACATTGATGTAAGATAACACTTTATTTGAAAATTGATTAATGAATACAATGTTCTATTGAAGAAGATAAATACCAAAGAGAATCCAATAAACATGCTCACAAAAGTACTACAAGTTCATAATTTACCTAATGTAGGAGTTCGATGAACATTTGAGCTTATGAATGATTGTCCACTTATTTTGAAAAGCTATGCTAAACCCTTTAGGAGGGGATATATAGGCAACCATCTTGGTGTAATCATTCTATTATTGGAGTCTATTTTATCTTCCACTTTTTGAAGTGAAAGATGAGGTGGAGATCATTATGAAAATTCTTTCATAATAACTTCAACATTGATTAGGAAAGCATTTATTAACTTTATTTAGGATATTCGATTATGCAATTAATTAGGAGTTTTACTATGACATTATTTAGATAATTGATCATGCTTTCCTTATTAATTATTTTTTCAAACCTATATATAGAGGTTGAGGGCTGTAATAATTGAGAGAGAGGGGGGGGGGGGGGGGGGGGGGGAGGGGGGAGAACAATGTAACCATATTTTCTTCGAAATAATGAAATCATTCTCTCCCCATAGACGTAGGCATCTTCGTCAAAAACACAAATCACTTTATGTTTGATTGTGATTTTCTGGTTGTTTTTATTATTTTGCACAATAAATACTTCTTCAATGATATAGCTATTACATTATATTAATATATTATATAATTATAAGTTTTTTATTTATAATATTTGACTCACACTAGTATAACTATTTCTAATAGGTCAAGCCCCACAATTTTTTACTTGTATAATTTTTTTATAAGTGTAAATAATATTATATTTTATGTGTTTATTTGTTAGTGAAAATATGTTATTTTAGTTGTGCCCGTGTTAAAAAATATTGGAAATTGACAAAAAAATTTACGTATGGTACTATATTGCATCATCGAACGCAATACTATTAAGGCACCATCATTGACACTATTAGAGCATCTAAATATGGACATGGTGGCACCAATCCAACTATCCTATCCTTGCAGCATCAGAGGAGTCAGTACCGCAAAGCCCAATCTCTATCTACACAGTACCGCGGTGCCAAATTCAAACGTAGCTAAGTAAAGAGAGTGCCACATAGATGTTGCAGCTCTCAAACATCAACAGTGTTGTGGCGCTACAGTTGTAATATTCAGGCCATGATCTTCTAGTGAAATGATGGATCAATTGATTAAAAAGCAGGTCCATATCAGCAAGCGCCGCAGCGGAGGAAACCCTTCAGCATTACAGTGTTAGTTCATTTTATGGGCATCGTGGCACTAGTGTCTTGAACAATGTAGCGCTAGATTCTTTTTATGTGTTTTTTTATTAATAGCTTGTTTATAATATTAGTAGAGGAGTTCGGCCACTTATTTAATTTCAATCTTTATAATACTTTTTTTTAAATTTTTTCTTAATAAGTGACTACTAAAGGAATTTATAGAAGTACAAGATACATTCAATTAGAGTGTTTGGCTTGTGTTTGTAGAAGTTATTGTGTAATGAACCCATCTAGTTATATATTTTCTTCTATAGTTTTGTTCTTTTGTGCAATTAATTAAATTGAATATGCTTTATGTGTTCTTCTTGTTACAATGCACTGACATTTTAGTGGTCACTAACATGGTTACTAATGCACTGACATGTGGCAACACTGCAATGGTAGCCCATTTTTTGAAAAGTCATTTCAAATTTCCAAAACTAGTGTCGTTGTGCCATGTGGCATGAACCGCCGTAGCATTTAAATCTAACCATTTTTCCATTTAGTTTATACATTAAGCGTCGTAGTGTCACACCTTTCAATGCCGTAGTGCTTTGACATTTATAAATTCACATATTATTTTCATTTCGTTTCACCTTGCATTCCATTCATTTCTCCTTTCTACTCTTAAGCTTTTCTCTATAGCAATGGCCCCCAAAACCTATGGATCATGAAAGAAGAGAGTTGTCACCTATGATAGACTTAACATTGTTTTTGAGATAGTTGAGGCTAGGTATACATATTGGGAAAATACTAAATCTTTGAACATTGAGCATAGTTTTCTTAACCCAACCGAACAAATGTTTCAAACCATTTATGCTAGAGTTTGGGCTCATTTCTGTGGGGAAATATTTATAGTTATTGTTAATGTAGTGCGTGAATTTTATATCAATGGGAAGGATGCTTCTGATTTAAAATAGTAAGTGAGAGGGAAATGGATACCTTTTAACTATTAAACTATTAATTGAGTCCTGAAAGTACAAGATATAAAATTTGATAAATATTTTCCTTTTAGCCATCCACCTTTCGATTCCCATGAAATTTTGGACTAACTTTGTGGACCAAATAGTGGAGCAAGGTGGAAGGCTAGAGAACAAAAAATCTTTAATTTCCCTACCTCCTATATAGCTCAAACCATCAAAGGCCTCACACTATTTCATCTCTTCTCTCATTCTCCCTAGCAAAAATATTAGTGAAGTAACCAATGATAGATCCCTCCTAAATTTTGTTATTCAAAAGGGCTCATTGTTAACATTGACAATTTAATCCTATCTTCTCTTACATATATTATGAGGGAATCTACTTTAAAGGGTCTAGACCACCCTTCTTTAGTATATGCTCTTTATGTAGCAGTAGTAGTTAGAGGTGATCAAAATGAAGAATAATTATTCACCAAAGCTGCTCTCACTAGGGGTTAAATTTTGAGCTTTAAATAATTTGATAGAGAGTAGATGGATCATAGTGAGCCTAGGTCTTCTGGAGGGTCAGGGAGCAGTAGCACCAGGAAGAGTGCAAGGATTCCTAAATCCTTAAGTGATCAGGTGGCATACTTGAGTAGGAACATGGAGAAGGTGACTCAATTTTATAAAGAACCACGAGACTAAAAATTTGAAATAAAACTGTGGATGGCTAATATAATGTGCCAATAAGATAAATACTACTAGTACACATCTGATTTTAATGAGGTTCATGTTGGAGTGTTAAAAAATAGTCCATTTATTAAAAGGCCAGAGAAGTATGAGTTTCCTTCTGCACCTGAGTACCGACCCATTGTTCAATAGCTTGGAGATAGAGATGATGAAGAAGAAGATGAGGAAGACCCCAATTCTTAGGGGTAGGCTTCAGAGAGAGAAAGAGAGAGATTGATGGTTTATTTTGATTTATTACATTTCATTTTATTTTATTTTACATTTTCAAATATACTCTAGATGAAGAATTAAACCTCAAAGCTTGTAGGAGGAAACCCGTATATGTGTGATGTTAGTATTAGTAAAGATTATGTTAATGGTATTCCATGTTTTATTTTTGGCACATATTTTATGCACTCTTTATCACTCATATGAAAGTATGCATTTGTAGTGTTTGTTTATGTATTTATTTATATATTAGTAAATTTCCTTCATACTTAAATTATTATTATTCTCTAATTATTTTTAAATTCTGATTAGCTAATTAACACTTCTAAAAATTATAATAAATAAAACTTATGAAAAACTAGGATAATAATAAAACCCAATATCATAGTTTGAATGAACTATGTTTATACTTCATAGGTTGAAAAAACTAATGCTTAAATCATTCAACCATTTGAGATATTATCCTAATTTAAATTTATAAGCTATACACACTACCAAAATCTAGCCCATTTCACATTGTTTCTTTGCAGCGATTTCAAAACCGTTGCCAACCCATCTTTTGCACTGAATTTAACCTTATAATTACAGTGATTTTAACTAGTGCAATTTACACCTGTTTAAACCACCAGTAAAGCCTGCTCGTGACTGCTAAGATAGCTAAATCCCTAATTCCACTCTTATATCTCTATGCTTGTGCGATCGATCAGGAGCGAACAACCAACTGATGTGTAACTCTTCTCCTCATGCGAATCCTAGCCGGCTGACCCTTCAATCCTCACTGTGATTCTCTTGATCTTCTTCCACTTCTTTTTCTTCTCATTCTTTTTCTTCATATTCTTCTCCTTGTTATTCCCATTCATCAACTTACATTGTTTAGGGTTTAGGGTAATCCTTAAAATTAGAAATTAAATGGAAGCATTTAACAAGTCTCTCTTTGGATGTCCTTGAGTTGGTGCTTTAGTTTGTCATTTGAATGGAAAAGATTGCATTTCATTTTGGCATTTCCCCTCAAAAATGTTATATTTTGGTAAAGTATAGTTGTCAATATTATTCTATATTTTTAGTTTAAAATTATGAAATAAGGGTTTTATAGTGATTAATAAAATTTTATGTTATTGCAAATGAGCTATAATGATCGAATGAGATTAAACAATGATGGCTAGATAATGATGGTTGCCGATGAAAATTATTGTTGAGGGTTAGATTAAGCTTAGGAATTCTATAAACATGTAGGCTTTCTCTAAATTCAAAATCAAGATCCCTTTAATATGAAGAATTTGAGTTTATTTATAATTTTTTAGAATAGAACTTTAATAGTCTTAGCTAAGTTCTTAAATACTCCATTGATAATCTTGTTATTATTCTCATAGGTATATATTATTTTTCTTCATTTAAGTTCGTTAATGTTTTAAGAATTGAGTGATCATGAGCTCGTTAAATTCTTCCATCGAGGTACTCATTTTGATTTTAAGCATGCTATATTCAAAGATTATTTGGCTCTAATTTAATATCAAAGGTTTCCAATTCCAATATTGCATTAGGATTCAAGCTTGATCAAATGGATTTTTGGTCATGCATCATTTGTCCCCTATTTTCATACATTAAAATATATATCATTCAAAAAAAAAAAAGAGAGACTTAAAATTCTTGATACATAATTATACTTTTAAAAAAATGAAATCTATACTACTACTCCCAATATGTTAATATGTATCTCCCATTGGAGTCGTGAACCAAGTGAATTCTCCTAAACCTAAATCTTTGCACATTCTATGTAATAGGTGATGTCAAAGTCTATAATTTGAGTTAGATCAATTGTTTAATATAATTTATGACTCATGTGTTTTGATTAGTTTTGTTATCATCGAGCAAAGATGAAGAGTGAGCCACATCCCTACAAGCACCATATAAGTCAGTTCATACATGCTCTATATCTTGAGCGATGATGGTGGATGTTGGTGGTGACCGGTTGTGTCTAGATCTTATTGGGGTCGACATCTCGTGATGACAATAGTTAGTTTGCTATGTACTTGAAATTTAGCCAAAAATTATAGAGATTATATTTCATAAAAAAAGAGGCCTTCACGCATCATTTTGGTTTATTTGATTGAGGTCGGAATCATATTTGTTAATTTGATTGGGACTACATGCACATTTTCAATCAAATAATTTATCATTATATTGGTTATTTTGAATCACACTTGAGGCATCACTAATATTAGAAACAACCTTTCTTAATTCATAGTAGATCAAATAATTAATCATTATATTAGTTATATTGAATTATAATGAATCTTTATTCTTAACAGTGTCTTAAACTCATTTTTCACTTAACATGGATAAGATTTGGATTATAAAAGCCAAGTGGAGTCGTGATTATGTAAATGGTGTAAATAATTTCATAGAGTTTCTAAGTCGAAGGCAGAATTTATTAGGAAAAATTTTATGTCAGTGCAAGTCATGCATTAATTGGTACTTTTATTTTATGAAAGATGTGAAAGACCATTTAATTTCCAAATAATTTTTTCCTAGATATGTTGTATGGAATTGATATGGGGAAGAGCATTGTATTATAGGTCAATGTGCAATGAATGAACACTACAGGAAAATATGGTATTATCGTCGTAACTTCCGACAGATTTATGTATGTCGGTAACTACGGCTTAGTAAGGATTTAGTTCAAGTGAAGTGTATTAAAGATGAAGAACCAAAAGTACTTTTTTTAGAAGATGATATTCAACAAATGTGAATGAGATATTCCACTAAACGTTTTAATGAAGAATGTTAAAATACGATTAACTTTAGTGACTTTAGCACCCTAAATAAAAGTAAAGATTTTTGTTCTTATCGGTGTATTAGTAAAACTGATGTTAGAAAGGCTTTAAGAAAATGAAGTGTAGAAATGCTATTGGACATGATGATATTCTAATAGAGATGTAGAAATGCTTAGTGATGAAGGAATTTCTTGGCTTATTAAACTTTTTAATACTATTTTGAAGACTAAAAAGATGCCAGATGAGTGGATAATGAGTGTGTTAATTCCTAATTTTAAGAATAAAGATAACACACAGGAGTGTGCGAATTATAGAGGAATTAAGTTAATATGTCATACTTTAAAGCTATGGGAGCAAGTTATAGAGCGTAGGTTATGGTGTGATACTAATGTTTCTCAAAATCAATTTGGATTCTTGCCAGGATGGTTTACTATGGAAGCCATACATTTATTGAGAGGTTTGATGGAGAAATATAGAGATAATAAGGAGGATCTACATATGATATTTTTTGATTTAGAGATAGCATATGATAAAATTCCAAAAGAAGTGCTATGGAGAGTTCTTGAAATAAAAGGAGTTAATAATGCTTATATTCAAGTCATTAAAGATATGTATGCAGGAGCTATTACTTGTGTTCAAACATAAGGTGGTTTGACCTAGTAATTTCTTATTTCAGTTGGATTACATCAAGGAAGCCCATATCTTTTTTGCTTTAATCTTGGATGTTCTCACTAGATATTTGCAAGAGGATGTACCTTGGTGTATGCTTTTTGATGGTGATATTCTTATTGTTGATAAGACTAAAGAGGGAGTTGAAGGTAAACTTGAATTATGGAGGTCAACCTTAGAGTCCAAAGGTTTTCACTTGAGTAAATCTAAAATTGAATTTATGGAGTGTAATTTTAGTAATAATAAACCTAGTGAGGGGATTGTGACTTTATTCGATCAAGTCGTTAATAAGTGTACACATTTCAGATATCTTGGATCTATTATTCAGAGTGATGGTGAAATAAATTGGGATATTATTATCAGAATCCAAGCTGGATGGTTGAAGAGGAGGAATGCATTGGGCTTATTATGTGATAGAAAAGTCCCCCTCAAAAAACTGAAGGGAAAATTCTATAAGATAGTGGTGAGACCTTTAATACTTTATTGTGCTGAATGTTGGCCATTAAAAGAGAAGAATAATACTAAGTTAAGTGTTGCGGAGATGAGGATGCTTAGGTGGATAAGTGGCTTTACCCTTAGAGATATGATATGAAATGAGCAAATATGTGAAAAGGTTGGAGTAGCTC
The DNA here is from genome assembly GCA_022539455.1 of Dendrobium nobile. Lineage (NCBI taxonomy): Eukaryota > Viridiplantae > Streptophyta > Magnoliopsida > Asparagales > Orchidaceae > Dendrobium > Dendrobium nobile. The sequence goes on along the minus strand of CM039730.1, from coordinate 18,092,154 downwards.
CAATGGAAGATAAGATTAGAGAGAGTTGCCTTAGTTGATTTGGTCAAATTAAATGGAGGCCTTCGGATGACCCGATTAGGAAAGTTAAAGTTTTATATTTGTCTTATGTTAAGAAAGGTAGAGGTAGACCTAAAAAATCTTGGTTAGAAAATATTAGAAATGATCTTTCTTTATTAGATTTAAATGAGAATTTAACTTTTAACATGACCTTATGACGAAAAAGGATTCATGTAGCTGACCCAACGTAGTGGGATAAAGGCTTGATATTATTATTATTATTGTTGTTGATGTTGTAACATTTACATATAACATTATCAAGTGTAGTCTAAATTTGAGTTCTTCAGTCATATATGCCATTAGATTCTTCAATCCCTTAGTGTTAAGTGGTGTAATCATAAAACCTCTTTCAAGGCACAACACCGGGATAGTAGACCAATTGTGGAAATTATGAAGACTTTTCCAGCTCGAGTTTATCAAATGAAATGGTGCCAACTTATTACATAATGGTCAAAGTTAGAGGACCAAGTAAATATTATGAATAAGCTTGTTTGTTACAAATTTGTTACTATTATAAATTTTTAAATTTAACATTATCATGTATCACAGGAAAGGGCTGTCAAAAATTCCACAAATGCAAAAAAAAAAAAAAACAAATTTGTCCTCACGTAATGGGTCGTGTGAGCTCAGTTGGAAGACATAAGGAAATAATATAAATTTAAATATTTAATTATCACTACTAAATGCTTTATTTTCAAACTTACATTTTTATTATAATTTTCTTGTAGTCTATTAAGGGCATATTGTAATTATGAAAAGTTAATAGAATACACAAAGATGAGACATTGTCATCTGAGGAAGCAAAGCAACGATGGGTACACATATATAGTGATTACAAATTATTTTTATAATAAGTTCTTTATCTTTAACTATATATAATTGTAGTGTAGATACAAGCATGTAATCTTCTTATTGAGGAAGGGCGTACACATGAAGATGGAAACATTGAAGTTAATAAGAGAGTCTTTAGTATAGTTATGGGACCTGAACATTCAGGTCGAGTTCATACACAGGAAATTGGTGTCACACCGACCAAATACTTTCTTCAAAGCACAAACGAAGAAGGTGGAGGTAGAGATAGCAACTTAACTTAGATAGACTTCTTAAAGAGGAATTCTGCTCATTTCGTGATCAAGTGACAAAGTTCATGCATCAATTTCAGATGAATCAACCCCCTATGGAGGATCATAAATGGTATGAAAATAAATTGTATAATTTTAATATATTTTTTTTATTATTAGTATCTCATTATCTTCATAATATTTTCAGGGAGGCAATGACAATTCATCTGATGTCTAATAGTCCACTGAAAATTTAACTTTGTTCTATTGTTGAGTTATTGTTGAGTTATGTTACATGTAATTGTATGGATTTTTTATATATTTTGTAACTTATGTTGTGTTTGTTTTTGAACTCTGATGGTTTTTGTGGCGTTTAACTTGTAATGATATTTCTTAGCTTCTTCTTGCTAGTTGGTTTTTGGTATTTGCGTTACTTAGAGATTGTAGACTTGTAATTCCGTGATTTGCATTACATTGAGACCTTCAAGATGAAAAATCTGATGCATTTTCCAATTGATTCTCTCTTATTAATTTGAACCTAAGACTTGTTTTCTGCTTCTGAGATTACTATAATGGCTATTGTAAGTTATCTTCTATAGTAAAGGACTCAAATCTAATTGATATGTTACACAGAGCCTTTGCCTTCAGCCTTTGTCTTCCAAGATCTGATCGTTTAAGGAGAGCATAGAAGGTTTCTTCATTCCTAAACCTATATTAAACGTGAAAATTCATAATAATTTGAATGATGATTTTATTTATATTTGAAGCTTAGGTATGTTGTAATCATTATTTATTTGATTTACTATTAATTTAATATTGATTATGATTGGCGCTTGGCTGTGCTTGTTTATATATATAAGCGCCGTGCTTGAATATATATATATATATATATATATATATATATATATATATATATATATATATATATATATATATATAAATATATATATATATATATATATACTACTATTATAAAAGGGGCTTGAGTTTCCTTCCTCTGACAAATTTTGACCATATATTTTATTTCTTCTTAAATTATCTTAGCCATCCATTATATTATAGCTAATTAATAAATCAAAAAAATAATATTTATATAATTTAATGCTCTTTATGTCATTCTAAATTAATTTTAAAGCTAAATTTCCTATCCTGATTAACGTCGTTTCGATCACTTGGAGCCGCGTGAAGACGAAAAGGTTGAGGACTCTCATGAGAAAGACGAATGGTGTTCATTTTCTCTTGATGAGAGGGGAAGACGAAGAGGAAGAGTTAGGAGGTGGATTTCGTCTGTTGGAATCGTATGGGAGATGAAGGCGAAGAAGCTCAATTTGTGTCGATTCTGTTGTGGCATTGAGAAGGAGTCGAAGGAGTTCCATTACTTAGTGTTATTGTGGCTTTCTCCGTTGGTGATGGAGGAGACGAAGGGATTTCATCCTATAAATTTCAAAGAGACGGGAGAAGGGCACACAACAGAAGCTTTCATGGATGATGTTCTCTGTTCACATGGTTTGGGTGAAGATTGGTTTGCTGAAGTTGAAGAAAAAGAGAACATAGCAAAAGGATCAGAGCCTCAACTTTTGGAGATTACCTTATTTGGCCGAGGCAGTTAAATGCAAAGCTATTGGAAGAGGCCAGGAAGTCCAATTGACATGGCCACATTTATGCCATTTTTGAAGAGAGATTGAAGAAGTTGATTCATAAACCAGGTTTAAAGGCTTTGTACAGTGTACCTGTTATACACTGTCCACGGGAATTCACTGTTGTTTTGAAAGTAGCCGAGAGGACAAATAGTGTGGGAAAAGTCATACTAGGCTGGAAATTGGTCTATTCCGATGATACACGACCATGCCAATCACTCATCTATGCTTCTCACAATGCAAATGTTTTCATACACGAGGTGAGTGATCCTATCAGGATTTGCTATTTTCAAGCAACATTCACACAAAAAGCTTTAGGAGAATGAAAATTTATCAATTTTAATGAGTGAAAGAAAAATCTTAGTTACATTTCTGAAATAAGAATTTTTGAAACCAAACATTCGTAAAAAAAGAAAAGCAAACTTTCAAGCTTTGAGCATCTTAATAAATGGCATCAGGATATCCTAAAATATTTTTATTTATTCATAAATGATTTTGCGAAGGAATACCAAGATGAGTAAATTCCTCAAATTCTACAGGCAACTTTTGTGGATGGCCTACGAGAAGAAGCGGTTGCAAGAAACCATAGCACAACAATGGAAGCTTTATAAGTAGGATACAAAGCAGTGGCTTATCGCATAATCCTAACTCATTTCATCCAAAGATATCCCAAAATCCCAGTTTTCTTATGAGGGTCACAAGCACAATACATGCATTGCTTTCGACCTGATGAGTATCAACATAGCAGATCTTCATCTGCTTCCAAAGGTTCTCACTTACTTAAAAAGTTCTCTTCAAAAATAAAATAGTTGTTGATGAATCTGATTTTGCCATGGATTTGACAGTGGGCCAATATTGAGTGGGATCACATTACATGCAATTTTCTTTTCATCTGCCTGTTTTGATAAAAAAATATTTAATTATCTTTGGGAATATTAAATTTTTTATTTTAAAATTGAACACGTCATTATGAACAGTATATCGCCTTGGGAGGCGATCATATCGTTCCCTAATGCGTTCAAATTTTAGAATTTTAAATTTATCTGAATTATCGTAGTCAAACTCAAGGAGAAACAACATATGATCTCGAAAGATCAAAATGAAGTTCAATCAATTATTTAACTATAATAATTCGGATAAGATATCGTTAATTTCATAATCAAAATAATTATAATAAAATAATATATCTTCCCGAAGAAAGATGATATTACCTATTATCGATTATTTGAATATAAGAATAACGATCGCCATTTTTTGTTCAAATTTCCAAAGATAATTAATTAGAGGTTTTAAAAAAAACTTGAGTTTTGAAAAGTTAGATCTGGGTTCTAAATCTCCTACGAGCGCAAGCCCTCGCAGTTAATTACATTGTAGGGAACAGAAATTTCCTACGAATACTCTCGATTAAAATAGCGATATAAATTTTATTTAAGAATTTCAAAGATCGATATCAAAGGAGGTAAGGGCTAGAAATTCAACAGGGATTGGATCAAAATTGAACAGTTATTTCTGGAATCAAAGGAAGAGGAAGTAGGGAGTGTTTTGAGATTCTGAAATAATTCAGAAAATACTCCAACCTATTCTAAGTGTCGGGCTCAAATTTGATTGAAAGATATTTTTGTTTGAATGGTCAATTTTATTAGAAAGTGGGGATCACATTCCCCGAGGTTGAGGTCTTATAGCCCGAGCTTGCCTCGGAACCTAAGTCTAAATTGGGCACTAAAAAGTAACCCGAACCTAGCTAATGCAGTGCAAATCTGGTCTTACCCCGGCCTGGATTGGGGAGCCAGCTAAACCACCTAGGCGCTTTAAAATAAATGAATTCAGTCTTTTATGACAGAGTGGTACGGACGTTCTATTTAAAGTTTTGGAAAGTTGGGGGCCGACATCTAAAGATTTTTCTAATTGGCCCCTTTGACTTATGCTGGGTGCAAAATGCTAAGGACTAATGCAATTAAAAATTTGACTCTTTTAAATTTGTTTCTAATGCAATGCATGCTAGTTAACAACTCCAAATCAAATATGCTTGAAAGTTAAAAACAGGCTTAGAAAATAATTTTTTAGAAGACTGGACTTCCCTAGGTCCGGCACCTCGTCCTCATAGGTCAGACTATCCGGACTCTACCCGCAGGCGGGGAAGGGTCTAAAGCGAGGAGAGAAGAAGTGTAGAAATATGCATGCGACCCCGGGGTCGATCCCCGGCTAATTTCCTAAATTCGTTATCTTTCTATGTTGTTCAGACTCGCTAAAATATTAAACTTTAAAATTATGAATATAAAAATTTTCATACCCTCACGAGTCTCTCGAGTCCAGGCAAAAACAAAAGCGGCACACAAACGCCAAAAAACTACGAAAAGCAGGTAATCCTATACGCAATCACATCAAACATCATTTAAATTAATTAAATTAATATTCAAATTGAAAGTCCATAGGCAAAGTTGCCTTGCTTATTACAAACCAGGGTCTGCTGAAAGTAAAGTGGCCGGGCACCACTGCCAACAATCCGGGTTCTAAACCTAGGACTCAAGTGACTTTGGGATTTGGGATTCTTCTCGTCGTCCATTTCTTCGTCTTTTCATGAACATCTTGATTCGTCGGTTCTAGATATCCAAATGAAAAGAAATTCCCCCTTGAATGGGGTGTTATCTTTCCTCTTTGGATATTTGAAGAGCATCCAAACTTAATCTTCCAAATGGACGAAAACTCTCTCCTTTAGGGATGTCTTCTCCTCTTTGGAATTCAAGTTGGATCTAAACATCCAAACTCAAGTCACTTTAAATACAACTCAAATTATATCAAATTACATTAATCAAAATTGAAAAGTCTAGACTCGATCCTGCAGGGTTATCCTAATAATCAGCAGTTATATAAATAATCTCAAGCAGTTAATATTTAATCTCAAGCAGATATAATCAATCTCAAGCAGTTAATATTTGAAATTTAAAATGCTCAATTACTCACAACACAGAGTGCAGTAAATAAATAAACAGACATTCAATCAATTTTAAGCTAACAACCAGCATGCAGTGAAAACTCGAAAACCCGGCACACAACAGAAAAGTAAACACCGGCCTATCCTAAAACTAGAGTTGGTTGTCCTAGCAAACCATCTAAAGTGTGTGAGATAGGCCGTGTGGTTTTGATATGTCCTAAGGAGGGCAAATTGTTAAAGTTGTTTGAAGTTCTGGTTGGTTGAAAGGCTTAAGGAAAGATTTAAATTTGAGTTCAAGTATTAATGATTTAAGATTGATTTTAACTGTTGGTTGATTGCTAATTTTAAGGTTTAATAAACATTTTTTGAAGTTTTGAGTGATTTTCGAATTTTGGGAATCTTCTGGATTATTCTAATCACTTAATCAAGGGGTCAAAAATTAACTTTTCAATTATGAGTGTTTTCTAGACAGTTAATATTTTATTAAAATACTAGACCTTAATACGATCAGTTAGAAGGTAAGTACGCTGAAATCGGATTTTTCTACAATTAGTTAGAAAGGTTTGAAGTTTTGAACTGATTTTGACCTATGTTTGACCAAAAAGTTGACTTTTTGACTTTGACTGATTTTGAAGGTTTAAAATTTTTAGTAAATACTAGACTTGATTTTGAGTTGAATGCAAGTGAGTTTGTTCAATTTGGAGTTTTCTAGAGTTAGTTATGATTTTTCAAAGTTTGATGTATTTATTGAATTTTTAAAATTGTTTAATTAGAAGGGTTTTCTTGATTTTGCTCCAAATGAATTCCAAACTTCTTGAAATCAACTCCAAATGTCAGAAATAACCTAAGAAGTGATTCACAAGTGTTTGGGAATTTTTTTGGAATTTTTAATTATTATTAATTATTTATTTTAATTAAATATTAGTTTTCAATTAAAATTAAATTAAGGTTTGATTTGATGTCTGATCAAGGGGGTTTTAATTTGCATTGATTAAGGACTTAAAGATGGTCAGTTAGAGGTCTTGTTTGTATTTTTTGGATTTAAACTTGATTTATTGTAATTTCTGGAAATTTTAAAGCTCAATTAAAAGGTTAACTTTGACTTGTCTAATTATCTGACCTAATGAACTCTAAATTGGATAAAATTTGAACCTAAGGTGTCAAATGTCACTAGGTTTACTATGTTTAAGTTTCACCCCTATTGGGTGTGTTTATAATTTCCTATGATTTTTCTAAGTTTAATAGACATTTTCTTAAATATTTTCCCTAGGTTTCTCTACTGTTCAAATGGGCATGAAATATGGTGTGTCTAACCCTTATGCAAATGCATTCACACCACAGAAAATTATTAGCAAAATACTAAGAATTTAAGGAGTTATGAATTTTCCAAATTTAGAGTCCAAAATGGACCCTTTACCTTGAAAATTCACATCACAGAAATTCATTGGGTATCTGACCCTAGAAAAATCAGTGAACATGCCTAAGATACCCAATAATCTTCCACCAAAATTTGGGCCTCAATCGATCACTTAATTGCAAAAAACTTAATTTAAACAACTGTACATATCTCAAAACACAGAAGCCAAATCAGCTTGATTTTAATTTTAGTAAATACTACATTCAATTACCTTTCCAACGAACCCAAGAACGTTCAATTTGGTGAAAGATTCGATTTTCTATGAATTTTGAAAAATCTGAGCATTTTTCTGAATTATTTTTGACCATTTTTGGTCAAATTGACCGCCGGCGCCAATGATTGGCGCCGGATCGGCGGCGCCCAATAGGATTGCGCCACGTGGCGGGTTAGGGCCCGCCACTTAACCACGTCGGACGGCTAGATCAGCCGTCCGATTGACCGCGGGTAGGATGGACGGTCCAGATTGCGCCACGTCATCACCCGCGGTTTGAAACGGCGCGGGTTCGAATCCAAGGGAAGACGCCGTGTTCAGGTAGGGGCCACGTGGCCGTTTCTGGGCCGTCCGATCGCGCCTTCTGGCTTGATCAGACGGCTCTGGTTGAACCAGAGCTAAAAAAACTTCAAATGCCCATAACTTTCAAAATACTCGAGGAAATTGGATGAAATTTGAACTGTAGCTAGATGGAAACATGATCTAACAATGCCTAAAGTTTGGAGGCTCCATGCATTGTAGATTTGCTACAGTTTCAAATTTAAATTTAAACTTAAAATGGGCATAACTTACAATCCAACCGTCGGATTTTCAACTTCTTGGGCTTGTTGGAAAGCGGATAAGATCCTCTTCAACTTTGTAGAAGACCTCAGAAGCTGGATCTTGCTGGATTGGAAGTTAATTTGGAATTTCCTGATTCTCTCTCTAAACTTCTCTCTCTTCACCAATGAGTGTTTTGGAGGCTTGGTCTTGGTGGAAAATGGTTTGGGAAAGCTAGGAAATAGTCTGGAGAAACTCTAAGATGAGTCTTAGAGGCTGGGAGAGCTTTGGAGATGGATAAGTTTTGATAAACTTGGGTTAGAATGAATCTTCTCTTTTTAACCCCTCTTTTTTTTTTTCAAAATATCTTGGCCAAATGGATGGCTGTGATTGACTTGGAAGCCTCCTTGATGGTTGCCAAGTGCCCCTAGGAGTTGGTGGGATCAAGGGATCAAAGGACAAAAGGACAAGTGAGGTGGCATGAGCTGTTAAATCTCCTTTTTGCCCCTTTGAACACATGGCTTGATCAAAAGCCATTAAATCTCCATCCAAAGGCTAAGATGAGTTCTAGGAAGCTTCTAGAAGAGGTCTTAATAGTTGGAAGGATTTAGATTAGGTTGAATTAATTTTAAGAGGTTAATTAAGGCTTTTAAGAGGCTCATTTGACCACCCATTGACTGTTTGACCAGTCAATGGGTCAAGGGGTGCTGAGGTGGCATTTGAAAAATATTTTAGAATTGTTGGAATCATTTAATATGGGATGGGCTAACTTGGGTCAAGCCCATTTGAGGATTTAAGCCCTTAAAGAGCCTTGTTAACCATGTTGACCAGTCAACTGGTCAACCCAGGGTGAGGTGGCAGCTAGGGTCATTTGAGGAATTAATTAGAATTGCTTGAAAGGGTTTGACAAGAATTTACATTCATTTAAAATTTGATTCAAAGTAAAAAAAAAAAAAGCTAAAGGGTTGATTTGGTCAAACTAGGTTGACTGGGTCAACCAGGTTGACCCAAGGTGTGGGTCTAGGCTGGGCAGGTTTGATATCATATTTGAAGTCTGGTAGATGTGATTCCAGGGTTTAAATAGGTCATTTGGATCAAATGAGCCTATTGGGCCCTTAATGGGCCTTTAAGCCAAAATTGGTTGACTTGGTCAACCAGGCGGGTCCAGGGTCTGGAAATGGGTTTGATCAATTTGAAATGATATTTAGAGTCTACTGGATGTGGTCCCAGGGTTTTTAGGGCTTGATTTGACTAAATGGGCTTTATTGGGCCCATTAAGGGTCATTTGGGTTGATCTTGGTTGATCTGGTCAACTAGGTTGACCCAGGGGCTGGAATCAGGCTCAATAAATTTGAAATGACATTTGAAAATCAATAGAAATGATTTCATGGCTTAGATAGGTCGTTTGAGTTAAAACACCTGTTTGGACCCTTAAAGGGGCTCTTAGGTCAACTCAGTTGACTTGGTCAACCAAGTTGACCCAGGACCTGAGAATGAGTCCGATAGGTTTGGTTTGATATTTAAAACTTGCTGGAGGTGGTTGCATTTAATTTGGAGGTCGTTTGGTTGAAAATCAATATTTGAACCCCATAGGGGTATTTTGGTCATTTTTAGCTCATGCTCACTGGGGGCTGAAATGAGTCCAGAAAGATTCAGTTTATTGATTAACATATCAGAATTAATGATCTGTAAGTGACTAAAGGCTTTGGTAAAGGCTTTAAGGTCAGAATCTTCAAAGTGATAGGTCCAGTGGCATAGGCCGTAAATATTTGAAAGTTTTACAACCTTTGGATTTTGATTTAGATTCTGGAGTTAGAGACCTCAAAATGAGCTCAAATTTGGAGGGTAGCCTCTAGAGACATGTCCCATCAGTATTCAACTGACAGACCCTGAATCAGAGGTCGTTTGATAGGGTTTTGAAGTGTTTGAAAATTCACTGGAAAAGGCCTTTAGGACAAGGCTTCTAGACTTTGGATTCAGGTTTGAATTTTGGATTTGATCTGAATTTTGAGTTTGATTAATTATGTTTGAGTTATCTAGGATAGATCCTAAAATCTAAAGGAAGGAACCATCCTAAAATCAAAATTAGATCTCTTTAAAACCCAAGTTATTCTCAAAGGTACTCTAAGGTCTAGGACTTAGATAAGTCTTATGATCTAGGCTCCCGAAGAATCCTAAGACCTAAATAGATCTTAAGGTATGGATCTAGGAGAATCCTAGAATTTAAATTGACTTGGAAGAATCCTATAGTCTAGGATAAATCTTAAAGTTTGAAATCTAAAAGAGTCCTAAGATCTGAAATAAATCTTAAGACTTGTAGTCTAGAAGGATCCTAGAATCTAGGTAGGTCTTAAAGTATAGATTCTAGGAGGGTCTTGAGCTCTAGATTAGATCATCTCAAGGTTTAGATCTGAAATAGTCCTAAGGATCAGTTAGATCCTAGGATCTAGGGTCTGGAGGTTAAGATTGATCTGGATGGGTCCTTAATGACCTCATACAAAAATGAGGTCAACACTGCCCTTTCTTTAGAAGATTTTAGTTTTGTAGCTGTATGATAGGCTTTGTTCCCTTTAAGATTATTAAAAGCGTGTTTTGTAATTTTACTATTGTTTGGTTATATACTAACTTAAGTGTGAACTATAGGGAGCAAGTTAATAGATTTACTTATTAATTATTAATGTTCATTTACTTACCATTAAAACACAACTCAATTAAATTATAAGATTCAGACATATATCTTTTTTGTTTATTTATTTATTTTTTTATTTACTTTTACTCACAATGTCATTATTTAACATATAACATTCTTCTTTTTTATGATGTGAAAGTGTTGCCCTCAAATTCTCTATAATTGAATTTTTGTTTATTTTTGTTAGAAGACATTATATGTTCACTATCTTTAAAAAGTTTCACTCTTAAATTCAAATTATGAGATTTTGATCTTAAGGATCGAAGCATCTTGTTGATGAAAATCATGAGTGTAAATATTTAGATGATAATTTTAATATAAATTTCTTAGATGTAGAGTTAAATGATGATATTTTGGTATACAATTATTAGTAAATTTTATTCATAATTTGTCTCATAAATAATTATCTCCCAATTTTGACCTATTTGTTTGTGATTATCTTTATATGAGAAAGAATTCAATGTAATAGATAGTTTCTTTTATTATCATAAACTTGAGTTGTATGATGATATGATTAGAATATTGATATGAGCCACTTATGTAGTAGGACTAAGAATATGATGATATCTTTTAATATTCTTTTTCTCAAAATATGTTGAAGCCTTTAAGACTTTGTTTAAGATAATTTTCTTCATACTTTCTAAAATATTTTTTATTTACTTACTAATGCATTTAATATAGAACTTCATGTTGCAGTATAACTTTGTCCATGTTTTGACTATAGTGACAATCTCTCATACCTTAATTGGCTATGTCCTTGATTGTTCTGCTTCCATACATCATCTTTGCTTAGTTGGTGATCCATAGGAGGATTTTTTTTTTTTTTTTTTTTTTTTGCTTTATTTGCTTGTGATTCTATAATAGTGTGAATGTTGATGTTAGTTAGAAGATAGCGGATTATTTGAAAGTGTTCTCAAGATCTATGAGTCATGAACTATAAAAAGAAGGATAGCGAAACATTATGAACCTTGGAAGTAGGACTTGTGTGAATATGTTGTTAACATTTATGAGAACTAGGGAAAAGTTTGAAATTTGTTTCAAGTATGAAGCTTACGCATATGGAAGTATGATGGATCTATTTTGCATATTGATTTAGAAAAACATTGGGTCTTTATTTCTTTCTCACCAGTTTACTGTATTACTATTTTTTTACAAGCACACATGATATGTATGATGGTATTGGATACAAGCGTAGTAATTTATCATCACTTGAAGAAACTTTGTTTGGACAATCGACTACATGGTACTCTATGCTTCCTAATTTTGCCACACCCAATCTTATATTCTCCTTTTTGCCACACCTAAGTTAGTTGCTTCATATTTGCATCTTCATTTATTATCTAGCATTATGATTAAAAGCTTTCAAATTCCAATTAATAAATTTAATCTTAGTTTTTGGAATAAAACTTTAGGGTTAATTAGGGTTTAGAGTGGCATTGCATAATATAGCTATATTTCTTTACTTGCAGAGGATGTAACCACAATTCCCAATAATAGCACCCATAGGAAGGGTGGTAGAAGGGGAAGGAGACTATAATAGATGCATTAATCTGCCAACATTTTTCTACTTTAGAAGAGATTCGTTGAAGAGGATAGATATAATAATCCAATAGTAAGAATTTTGCTGGTTATAACTTGTCATTGTTTCGTTGCTTTGTGAGATTTTTTATTTTTTTTGTATTCAGGACATCTAAAGTCATTATGTTTTTTTTTTATTCTGAATAAGAATTTTTGAAGACAAGATTTTTGCATATTTGATGATGATTTTGTTGTCTGATGTTGTTGATGGGATTCGATATTGATGAGTTAAAACATGAAAAGTTTTTGTAAAGTAGAACAAAGTATTAAAAATTATCTCTATGGCTATATCATGCTTTGGAAATGTAATGAGGATTATAACTAATCTTGCTAAAATTTTGCTGGAGACATTAGCAATAATTATTTTTAAATGTTAAAAATGTGTTAATTATGCTTAAATAATTATTTATTAATTTTTTAATTAATTCATAACTAGAGCCATATTAATCATTATTATATTCCAACTTTGAATGCAGCATATTTAGCTAAGTATTCGATCTATACTAACATCTCTTATTCTCATGATATACTTTTTTAAATAGCCATAGATTTAACTTGACATGGCCTTTATTGTTTTACACATGCTTTAAATTTTAATTTAAAATCAATCCTTCAATTGGCTCTATACCATGGGATTTCAATCAAATGGCTCTATACCATGGGATTTCAGTCAAATTTGAGTTAGTTGCTTTTTATTAGGCTCGATTGACAATTTTAAATATTAACTTTGTACTAATGTTCAAGATATTCTAATATAAATTTAATAGAGATAAATTTTATAACCATCATATTTTCTTTGAAATGAATATAATATAAATATTGATTAATTAATTATATATCAATCTCAAAGAAAAATTGACAACTATAAGACCATAACTAAATCAGGGTTAGAACATTCTAATTAAAAATTATGACATATTGATGTTTGCCACATATCTTATATTCGATCTTGTTTATTTCTTACCCTCCTAAAGTTCATCAAATAATTCTAAATAAAAATCTTATAACAAAGAGATTTTTTTTAAATGTCAATTAATTAGTTTTTTATTATTTATTTAAAAATATTAAATAAAATGATATTATTTATTAAATTTTAATTTTTTTCATTTTAATAATAAAAATATAACTAAAATATTCATAATAAATTTTTATTAACGTGCATTTAATGCACATGCAATAAAACTAGTTATATATATATATATATCAATTCAGTTCTTTTTTTTTAAAAATGATTGCTGATATATATATATGAATGTCACTCCAGTTCTTTTTTTTTTTTAATAAGTTTTGGACTTTTGTGGCAGTTATAACCGCCACAACATAGCAACATTGTGGCGGTTGAAATCGCCATAATTCTGCAATCATTTTTTTAATAATTTTGCAGTGGTTTATGACCGATGTAAATCTATAGGTTTGCATCAGTTTTAACCGCTACTACCTCAAGCACTTTGTTGAATTTACCCCTCCGGTTCTTAAACCGCTGCGAAATGTCTTTGCAGCATATGGCAACTACACCGGGTAAGTACCTATTTTAAAACCGCTGCAAAGAATTTTGTGGCGGTTATAACCGCTGCAAAACTCAAAATAGTGCTGCGATAATATTTATAATTGTAAGATGAATAATTAGTATTAAAAATTAGATATGAGTAGATTAAAATTTGAAATTATAGCAAACCTGAAGATGAAATTGTTAATCTCATCAAGTTCAAAGAATAAAACTATTAAGATTGTTTGAGACTGCTAAAGCAGATGCTGATATTCAAAATAATTAATTATGCACTTTACAAAAAAATGAGAAAAAGAACAACAAACAGTTCTTAAAATGAAAATTAAATGAAAAAAAAAAAAATGAGTGTAACATTCAAAAACTTGTATCAATGAAAATTTAAGAATTGAAATGCAATCTTATATAAAAATTATAAAGGAAAAGATGAGAAAGCTAATATAAGAGATGATGAACTAATGAAATACAATTTTAATTAGAACCATATCCAATTATAAAACTATAGTATTCACTTCAACATTAAAAAATTATTGATTAAATCTATAAACTATAATTTCAAATTATGTACAAATAAAAATGATTGATTAAGTTTAATTATTGATATTTATCCAAACTAGAAGTATAACTTTGATTCATTATTATTATTTCATGTTAAACTTTGAGTTTAAATTAACTATGAGGAAATGGAACTAATAGATTTTTTTAAAATTCTACGATAATTTTTTTTACATTTTTTGGTCAAATAAAAAACCTTTCCGAGCTTTCTGCAACCTTCGATTTGAAAGTATGCATCAGCATATCACCCATTTTTGTAGCACCAGTAAAATCAATGGGCTTCAAACAAATCAGAGGGCCCATCTTGAAGCCTATTCAGTCCATACCAACTCCTGCTCAACATCTCAGGTTCACCTAGAAATATTTTTCAACTACTTTATATTATATATTTTATAGTTTTTGTATCCACAAAAAAATGATATTGTAGTTTCTTCTATAGCTTTATGAATGTCCCACAACCGCTTTTATATATATATATATATATATATCAATAATGTTATTTTTGTGAATGGTCAACTCACATTAAGGCATCTTTTGGGATAATTTTCTTATTATTTTTTAAAATATTTTTTTTATACAAATTTTTTTTTTCAGAAAACTGCTTTAAAAAGCAATAAAAAACAGTCTCAAATGAAGCATAAGCCAACCTCTCTGTGCTTTCACTTCGGGCGGCAAATATCTTCATATTTGCCTCATCATAGCATGAATAGCTTGCATAAGTGAAGTATGATATTATAGGAAATTTCAAACTCTCTCTTATTTTACAATGAAAGGGTATCTTCTTGCAACTTTGGTTCGAAGATGGCAGTCCGGCTACACTAAGGTTTCATTTGGAGCAACTTTCTTTCTGTTTTTTATAGCATTTTTTTAATACCAAAATTTTTAAACTAAAAATTTTTGTACTAAAAAGTTATTTTTAAAAACAGATATGTCTCAAATGATGACCGACTGGATAAGAAAATATTATTAAAAATAAATAGATACCTTAAAATCACTTTATTATTATACAAATCAAGAAATGTCATACTCATGGAATAAGTATTTTATTTATTTTTAACTATAAATATGCAAAATTCAACTATAAATTTCCACTCTATTATATGCATGAGTGATATCATTTGGTAAAGTCATAATATGTCAAATTGTGCCACCTGATTGGAATTGAGACCACATAATTTGGCTGAGCTGTCAAATAATTATTTATTTGACACTTAATGTGAAATATTTGCATTTAGCACACCTAAAATACTATAATTTATGATGATGCCCTTATACCATAGTCCTTTTCCATCAAATTAAAATCAATTATTGCAAAATGTTTAAATTTTATAATTAGTTCCTTCTTATGTTTCGATATTGTATGAAAAATTATTTGTTGTTTTTTTTTTTTAAATTGAGATTTTGGCATCAAAATGAATCATAGTTCATTTTCAACCACTAATACTATAATTTTCTATTTATATTTACAACTATTTTTGTAAGAGGAAAACCAACTTAAGTAAATAACAACATTCATTTTTTTATTCTAATAATAGAAATCTTAAATTTAAAGCACTCCATGCATAAAATATTTAATTTTCAACTAATTTTATGTCATAATTAGGGGTGTCAATTTCGGGTCACGAGTCGGGTTCGGGTCGAACCCGGAACTGACCCAGGTTCAAACGGGTCGACCCTAACCCGACCCGGGTAAATAAACGGGTCGAAAATGCGAACCCGGACCGTACCCGGCGGGTTGCTGGGTTAACCCAACCCAACCTGGGAAGGCTTGCTGACAGGCGCGCGGGCACGGTTCGCAGGGTGAGTGCGCGCGTAGGGTTCGTACAGGACAGGCGTGGTCACGCGGGGTGGGTGTGCAGGGCGGGCGGGGTCACGCAAGGCGGGTGTGATTGCATGGTACAGGGCGGGGTCACAGGCAGCAGCAAGCACCCGCGGGGGCTTTGGAAACGGATCGGGTTTAACCCTAAAATTCCGGGTTGGGTTCAGGTCGGATTTTCGTGTCGTGTCAAATATTGACGCCCCTAGTCATAATTATAACTAATGAAATTAATATTATTAGTTCAATAATATAATTACCAAATATATAGTGATAATTACTGGCAGGATTTCTGTTGGTAATTCCGTCAAAAAAATTTCAATGAAATATTTATGTCAAAAATTTGTCAATAATTACGTATCCCAATGAATTTTTAGATGGAAATTTTTGTCATCAATGTTATTTAATTTCTGACAAAATAAATATGTCAAAATTTTCGCAGGAAAATGCCTTATTTTTTCCCCAAGCCTTCTTCTCTCATTTCACTTTTTTTTCTCACCCAAGCACCTCTCTCGGCCTCTCTTTCGTCCAACACCATTCAAAGACATTTCTAAACCATTTAGCTCTGTTTCTTCCAGGTTTGAAAGGTAAAACTTCATCTCTTTAATCATTTTCATTTTTTAAGATTTCATTCATTATATTTTGTTAAAAATGAGTTATAGTACTTATATTTAGAGTTTTCATATTTCTATATTGAATGATCTTAGAATTTGATTTATGCGTAAAAATAGTTAAGCATTTTAATTGCATATTATTTGATGTTGCCTAGGTTTAGCACTATAGGTGATGGCCTTAACATGTTTGTAAAACTTCCTAAGAGTGTTACAAAGGATATTTAGGCTCTGCAGGTGCTTTAGAATAAGAACATTTAGGGTTCAAGCAAGTATGGGTTGACCAAGATTGAAACTAATAAAATCTAATAGCTTTTTTCATGTAGATTTCGGGCTTTAGTATGCTGAATATATCGAAACCCTTGTATGGAACACACTTGGAATACTTAGATCAAGTTTTTTAGATACTAACTAGAGTGTTTCGTAATTTTCTATGATTTAAGGGGTTCTAATTGGGGGTTGGAATAAGGCTAGGTTTTGTGAAAAACCATTTCTAAGGAACAAACCTATTTGGGGGTTTTGACCTCAATGTTCTAAATCTAGGGGTTTTGACTTCAATGTTCTAAATCTAGGCTACATAAAATAACAACCTTCATATATTTTTATCCATACGATTTTTTTTAAAATATTCTTTAGATCAAT
This sequence comes from Dendrobium nobile, assembly GCA_022539455.1. Lineage (NCBI taxonomy): Eukaryota > Viridiplantae > Streptophyta > Magnoliopsida > Asparagales > Orchidaceae > Dendrobium > Dendrobium nobile. The sequence continues at coordinate 18,074,904 of CM039730.1, read as the reverse complement.
ATATATATGAACTTAGAGGTCATGGATGCATAATAGATTGTTATCGGGAAGAAAATCACTAACATGTGAATTTGCTAAGAGAGTTGAATATTTTGTTCACATGACATGTTAACAACTTTCATTTTTATCAGATGCGAGATTTAGATGTCATTGCTCAAAGAACAAAAATCAAGCATTATTTACACCCGATGAGGCTACACTTGACCTCACATAGAGAATATGAGCCATATTCAGACTCTCAATGTGGTCCCTCCACAACTTCGAAAATAGTTGAGGATGATTAGAATGAATGTATAAAAAAAATTATTTTTAATGTAGTAGGTTCGGAATTAAGAGAACATATAGAGGAGTCACTACTATTGATTCATAAAATTTTTATGATTTACTGCCTACTCAATAACCCATTTGGGATGTGTACATTACTCATTTTGAATATTTTTGTTGTAGTTAAAACCCAATATTAAGATTGAATGCAATATTCTTCGAGAGTGCTTCAAAGAGTTCATAAGTATGTTTAAAAAAAACTAACCTTGAAAATAATTTAATTACAACAGATACATACAGAACTAAGAAGTTATTATTTAAATATGGTGATTGACATAAAAGACAAAATAAAAGATAATTTTAATGCAAGAATGGACATCAAAGAGTACTTTAAGAGAAAAAGCCTTGACCTACGAGATGGTGGTAAAGGAAAATTATTGAAACTGAAAGTTCCTTTCTTATTCATGTTAGAACAGAGAGAGTAGTGTGTCTATGAATCCAAAACTTAAAAATGTCTAATAGGTATGCCTCAAATATAAGTCGATGTGTGGATGTGAGATATGTGAAATTATGTGAAATGAAAGTCATGACTACCATATATGTTTGAAGTTTGTGCTTCTTATTGTGTTCAACTTTTTATCATATTATATTTTAAATCATCTGATTGAACTTAGTATTTTTTTTCAATGGTCTATGTTTAACATAATTGAATGAAGAGGCTTTGCGAAGAGTGAGCAATCATTCTTTGTAAGCTCTAGAAAGTTTTCCTCTTGGATATTTCGACTCCATGAAACATCTATTAGTGCATTGACCTTATGAGGCAAGAGTTTGTGGTTCAGTACAATATTTTTGTATTCATTTCAGATAAATATCAAAATATACGCACAAAATTTTTATTTATCTTAACTCTTATGAGATGATCTCTGATGATATAGATACTTGAACAAATAATAAATAAAAAATGTTAAGAACAGGGACACCTAGAAGGATCGATATGTGAAACCTATCTAGCTAAAGAGATAACTCATTTTTGTTCTTACTACTTTAAACTACATGTAAGAAGTTCTAGAACAAAGATTGGACGTAATATGGCAGTTGATGTGGAATGTCCTCCTCAATAGTTATTGTAAATATTCATCACTCATGGAAAGCCAACTGAAAAATGCACAACCAGATATCTTAACAATTTAGAGATTAAAACTATGAAATTGTATATACGACGGACCTTTCCAGAAGTTGGGCCTCTCTTATGGATTTTTTGCCAGTTTTTTGTAAGAAATTTTTGGTAGAAATTTCTGTCGGATATTTCTTAGAACCAAAAAACTCCATTGAATTCTTGTTCATTGATTAAACCCCCAAATTTACGTCAAAAATCTGTTGAAAATATTTCCGAGAACTATTTCCATTGAAAATAATTATGTCTGAAACCTGCCATAAAATGCAATTTCTATAAAAAATTATTGAATTTCAAATAAATAACTTCGGCAAAAATTGATCATTCTCCGATAGTGCGGCAATGGCAGATTTAAAAATCAAACAAATTTAACGAATTTCAAATCCATCAAAATTTTATTCTCCCTATATATTTTAAACTTTACATATATATAGTGTAGAGTGTTCATTCTTCAAAGCCGGAGTGGAATTTATTTTCCAACTTTTTCCTTGTCTTAATTAATATGCTATAAAAGCGTGCTGATGCTTCTGATTAATATTTGTAATAACCTTATGAAAGCTCCAAGATACCTACCAGATCATATTAAATATAAAAATGCATAGGCGAGCTTCATGATGACTTCATCTGAAGCGGGGGCCACTTATAAAGAAAACATAAAAAAATAAAAAATCGGATGAGTAAAATGAAGATAACCAGACAAAAAAATTATATCTAAAGTTTCATTTAGTCAACCTTCCCTTAGAATCATCAAATTTCTTTGGGGAGCTAATACATGTAGAATTATTTTCTTAAGCTACATGAGTGTTTTTTTTTTTTTTTGTGATACATTTAGATCAATTAAGATAAACTCACACATATATTAGATATGCAAAATTCGAATCTAAAATCTTTTGGTTGATAGTCAAAGCTTGTAACTAACAAATCAAAATGAGCTGAGAGCTACATTAGTTACTGCTTCGATTTGATCAACATCAACCCTTCTAATCAAGTACTTTAAATTATTACTAACATTCATGCACACTTATAGCATTTCTCATTAATTGCTTAGCTTGTAAGCTTGTATTATGAGTTTTGGAGTATTTAGAAATCTATGTACCTTGGCACATTCAATTTCATTAGAATGGTCAAGAATTTCTTCATTTGAGGACACCTCATGTTCAATTTGATAAAATGCTTATGTTTCATTTGTTCATTAAACAAGTTTATTTTAATAGTTATTTTATGCTCATTTTCTTAATGAGTAGAACATAAATAGAAATTGATTCAATTGTATTTGTTCATCGTAGGCATGAAACTCCAAGTGTATATATAAATTTATTTATATATAAGCAATTAAACTGGTCTCCATCATGATCAACAAAAATTTGAATGAGTCAAACATTAACATTTAATATGCTTGCTCGAGCTCTACTCCTTTGCACCCCGAATTGTCAAAGAATAATCACGAACTCTTGAGCCAAAAATATAATTAATTTGGTCTAGTTTTTATAAGAAAAAATTTGTTGGTTCTAAATGATACGTTAATCAATTTTAGGACAAGATGATGTCAAATTAACACTTAATCTCTAGTGAAAGATGCCTATTTTTAATGATTGTATCAGGTAAAATTATATTTCTCCTCTACACAGCTAAAAAATATCTCAAGAGCTTGGCTCAAGCTAAATCAACCCAACTTAAACTTATGATGAACTCGCTACATTTATTGAGAGCTCACCCAAATTGATAACTTTTCTTCGGTTAAGTGGCGGCTTCTTCAGTCAAGTTGGCAACTTCATGTAATCAAGTTGGCTACTTCGTCTAATCAATTCAGCAACTTATTTCAGTGAAGTCGATAACTTCCTCTAATTAAGATGATGACTTTCTTCAATCAAATCATCTGATAGTTTGAAAAGTAACTGCTTAAATAATATCTATTGATGGTTATATTTAATTGATAGATTAAAATCACAGAAATTCTTACTCAAAAATCTCATTTTCTCTCTCTCTCTCTCATTCTCTACTTTTTTCTTCATTTGATCTAAAGGCAAGGTTATAATATAATCCACAAATAAATTTTAATTCAATAGCTTTAATTGCATGCTATTATAACCTAGTGCTGTAAATAAATGACCTGACCTGACATGAACCTAACCTAAAATATTCGGGCTCGAGTTGACCAGTTTTATAAATGGTTTGGATTTGGCTGAATTGTTTGACCCGTTCAATAAATGGATCTGATTTGAGTTTACCCAAATGCAAAAGAATATCTATGAACTAGAGAGCCAAAAATTTATTTAATTTGATTTATTTTTTATAAGAAAAAAAATCCTCTATTTTAAATTATATGTTAATCCAATTTAGCACAAGTTGGTGTCAAACTAATAGTTTATCTATATTATATGATAACTATTTTTAATAATTGTATCATGTAAAATTATACTTTTCTACTATACAACTAAATATATCAACGGCTTGGTTCAAGTTAAGTTGACCCAATTTAAACTTATGATGAACTCGCTATATTCATAGTGAACTCACCAAAATTAATAACTTTTCTTTAGCCAGGTTGGCGACTTCATTCAATCAAGTTGGCGACTTCATTCAGTCATGTTAATGGCTTCATCTAATTAAGTCAATGACTTTTTCAGTCAAGCCGATGACTTCCTCTGATTAAGATGATGTTTTTCTTCAATTAACTCATCTAATAGTTTCAAAAAAAAGTTGTTAAATAATATCTATCGATGCTTTTACTTAATTGTTAGAATGAAATTGTAGAACTTCTTACTTTAAAAACTTATCAACAAAAAGGTGAAAAGTTTTCTGTGCTGGAGATGATTATCGAGGGCATCCTCAGCCTTCTGCCATTGATCATTTCCTTATCGTGAGAGGCTCTCACTCTCTCTCTCTCCATCCTGATGGCTCTAAACCCTAACGACTTCCCTCCACACCATAACTCCTCTCTTCTAGTGCCCCCCCCCCCCCGCAGCTCTATTGTGGGCCAACAATCTCTCTTCCCCTCCCCCTATTCCAGAAAACTTTCTCATGGCATTGGTTCCTTTAAGCCCTAAGCTCAAATTCTCGGGTGGTGACCTTTTAGAAGGTATTGAGTTATGGTATTTATCTATTGTTGGTTATTCGCTTGGATAATGACCTTACTATGAGATGCTTCTTATAGCTATGAATAAGGTTTGGACTCTGAAAGGTTTATTCTTTCTTCTATCTCTTACAAAGGGATTTTTCCTCTTAAAGTCAATGCTCCAGAAGACTACGATTATGTTTGGATGGGTGATCCATGAATTTTTTTTTTTTGAAATTCTTTAATTTTTTAGAAGTGGTCCCCAAAATTCAATCCCAAATTAGATCAGTTTGATTCCATTCCTATTTAGATAAAAATATTGGATCACCCTTTAGCCCTATGGACTCCGATCGGTCTATCCAAATTTGTCAGCTTCATCGGTATTCCTTTATCTGTGGACACCTTTACTGAGAAAAGAATGAGGCTAACATTTGCTAGGGTATGTGTTCAGATCTCTAAAGAATCCCCTCTGCCAGTTGAAATCCCACTACAAATCGAAGATGATGTTCTGATTCTTAAAGTGCATTATGATTGGAAACCTTCATATTGTGAGGGTTGTGGTTACCTAGTCCACCCCTTCTCCATATGCCCTTCTAACCCAAATTAGAAACCAATTAATCTCCTCCTCATAGTCCTAGAGGAAGGAGTACTAACCGATAGCCTCGCACTCGCAGTACTGACTCTTCCTTCAAACCTCCATCTCTCAATAAAACCTAATCTCTCAAACTCTGCCAATCACACAAACTTCTCCTTTGCTTTTTATAGGAGATCCCAATCACACTATCCCCACCTCATTTATCCCAGGCAGAGATCTCTTAATTCTGAATCTCAACATTCCCATAGAGGTATCCTCATCATCTGAACAAGCACCTCCTCAATAGCTCCTCCTCCCCCCAAAAGTCCCACTTTATAATAATTTTTCTTCTCTTCATCAAGATAAATCCTCCTCCCTTACATTGGATGAGATCTATTATGATGACATTCCCCCTTCTACTTATAAATAGAGCAAGGATCCTGCCACCTCCTCTGGGAAGCTGCCGCCAAAACCCTAATCTTCTCCTTCAGCCAAACACTCTAGAGCCAAATCAGCCAATAAGGCTAAATCCTCCAATTATTAATGTATTTTCTTCCTTTTGGTTGTGAAAACGTGACAGGGTTTAATAGCCCCGATTAGGTGCGAGCTTGCAGAGATCTAGTAAGCTCTCACAATTTAAATTTGACTTGTATTCTAGAAGCAAAAAATTCAATTTTCTGCTAATGCAGATATGTGTTTTAGATATTTAGTAAGCCCTGGTATATGAATTTGATGATGAGATAATAAGGATTAAGTATATTTATTCTAGTTAGATTATGTGGCATGATAGATTGGTATTGGAGCAATATTTTGGAATAATAAAATTATAACTAGAGTCAAATGATCAGGTGATTAGTGGGTGCAAAATGGAATAGCATAAGGTTATTTTTTTCTAAATGTTAATGTTTTATGTGTGATTTGTTTAGTCATTTGTACATGTGATAAGAACTAATGTAAAATCATGAATCATAAAGACTAGGAATGTAACAACCCAAACTCTTAACTATCGATATATTATTCTCTTTAGCTTAATGATGTTATAGTTTTGTCATTTTGGTATAACTTTTCAAGGGGTCACACATTCTAGGATTGCTCCACATGAGCATGCTTAACCTTAGAGTTTCATAATGAAATTCAACTAATATACTAAAATGAGCCTCAATGTTTAAGAATTTACTTTCTTTTTTACTTAATAGATTTCATAATCTCTCTAACTTAAGTAATTAACATTATTTTCAGTATCTTTATTCTAGGATCATCCACCAGTTAGATAAACATTAGAGGTGGCCCATAAAAGTTCAAGTGGTGGCTTACACCATATATCACTTTGTCCTATATAGGATTTAAGAGGTGGTGTAACAACCTAGAGTTCTTAAATGGACTTATTTGAAAAAAAATCTAAATTTTTTGAATTATTGCACTAGTTCTATGATTCTAGTGCATCAATTATAAGGGGTGTAGCGCTGGTTTGCTAAAATTTGACACGACGACGCTGATGCTCTATGTTCTACAGTAACTATGAAAAGAGCATGCAATGCTACATCATTCATGATGGAGCATCATGATGCTAGACACTGAAAATTTTTTTAAAGATAAATTTCTCTCTACTCAGCCATTTCTCTTTCTCATTTAACTTACTAAAAAAGGAATAGAAGGAGAGGAGAAGGGGAGAGATAAGAGAGAAAATAAGCATTTGACCACTGATTCATTTGATAGCTTCTATGAAAATTCTTCTGGTCATTGTATGTGACTTTTATTCTCTCTCTCTTTTCAAATATTTTGATTTTGAGATTTATTTTTTGTCTAAATAAATTGTTATTGCATTTTCTCCCAAGTTAGTGAACTTCTATTGTATAACTTTTGGTGTATTATAGTACTGATTATTCAGGTCATTTTGATTGGATGATTTTATATTTTCACTAATTGAAATATTATTTATTACATTTTATACAATTTTACTATGATTAAGATATACATAGTGAATTTTGGAATCTTAATATGAGCATATTAATAGAACACATATTATGAATGAATATGAACATGTGAATGAGTAATAGTTGGTTGTTACTACTTTTTATGTGTGTAAATAAAGAAAGTTTAATTTATGATTGAGTCAATAGGAGACTATTTTATAATTGTACAAGATGGTGGGTTGACCGATTTTTCTTTAAATTTTATGGTTTGTTATAATATCCTTTACTGATTTAAATGATTTCTTGATTCAGAGTTATAAGGAGAAATTATTATGCCAACGAGCAAGAGTGATGACTTGCATTATTTAAAGACATCTGAATAGTGAATATGAATACTTACAGGAAAAACACCACATAAGTCAAAATTTCTTACTTATTTTAATATGATTGCTTGGGCATATATATATATATATAAGGCATATATTTACTATTATTAATTCATTATAAATGATTTAATCTTATAAAGCTTGTGATTAAAATACTAATTTAAGATTGTTACAAAAAAATTGAGCATCATGTGCACTTCTATACAACTTCTTGATAATATGGCATCGTTATAAATTTGTAACAATTTTCATATATATATACTATTTTGCAGGTCTTACTATTACTAGCGTGTTTAATAATTTCTGTATTGATCATAATCATATCGACTACTATTGTTATAAACTAAATGATTTTATGCATATTATTTATTTTTTATGATTTCAGTTTAGTAGTACGATTCTAGTGATATGTTGGGCTTTATATGCTCAATATATATAGTTTAATGAGTTCAAGTCAAGAAAGAGGTTAAAGAGTGTGAGGCTTAACATATATAGGATTCTTCAAGTTTTACTGTCATTTTATTATTTTTAGTTAATTCTTTTGAGCTCAGGAGTGGGCATATAGTATATTATTGTATCACTCCTGGCTAGTGTATATAATTTTTTGGGTATTGAACATCAGTGTATTTTGATATTTTGATTAATAAATTTATTTCTACTAGTATTTTATAATTAAAAGAAAATAAATAGATCGGGTTATTATTACTAAAAGAAATAAGATATAATTATGTCTATATTAGACTGTGGAGTGTGATAAATCTGGTATTAGAGCATTGTTATTAAAATAATTGAATTATTACCTGAGTAGTGAAAACTAATTATGAATCAGATAAAATTGGGTATATTAGAGTGTATCATTTTACATATGTAATTGATTATATGTGTGAATTGTTCAAACATGATTATACTAGTGAATTACTAAAATAAATCTACCATAGCAAAATATTCCATCAGTATCGTTAGATATTATTGTGCATCTAGCTAGTGTTATAACATAGGTAATGGTAGATACAAAGAGTAAGCTAACTGGAAGCGAGGAAGAAGAAGAGATAAGCATTTATAGATATTTCATAAATTAAAATCCTCATTGTTCAAAAGAGTTATGGAACCCCAGATTGTAAGAGATTAGCTACTAAGGATAGAGAATATTTTTAACATTATATAGTGCCAAAAGATTTGGAAAGTATTGTTAGATTTCTTTGTATTTGAAGGTAAAATGGAGAGATGGTGGGTATGCCAATAATAAGAGAAATTTTAGGGGAAAACTAAAGCAGATTTTACCTTGAAAGAATTTACTGTAGTGTTTAGAATATGATTTATACCTCCCTTTGCATGATGATAGATGCAAAAATATTTTATAAGATTGGAAAAGGGATGTATGATAGTTATGCATATGAAGCTATGCTCAGTGCATTGGCTAGGTAAGCTCCTTAGTTGATCCCAATTTCATGAAGAAAAATAAATTTTTGCAAGGATTGAATAAAGAATTGAGAAATTTTATAGTTCCTCTATGAATTTAGGAGTTTTTTTAGTTGGTTGAGAGGGCCAAACTGATAGATATTGATTTGCCAGTAGTACCTATACCTAGTTATGATATGAGTACTAGAAGGACTAGAGATGAATCAAGTAGGGATAGGAAAAGTGTCAGAATAATGAAATATGAAGGATATAGTGATTCAAGGAGGATATTAATAGCACCTACCAACAGCTATAGTAGTTATATTCATTGTAGAAGGAGGCATTCATATTAGTGCTACCTTCTAATGGGATGATATTTTCTATGTGGATAGTAAGGATATAAGGTAGCAGATAATCCATATAAAGGATTTGGAGGAAGAATCAATTGTAGAGCAGGATAATCTAAGAAATTTGAAGGATATAGGATTGTAGGATCGAGAGCATATAGTGAAAGATAAATAAATATGGCTGATGACAAAACTGTTAGTGGTAGATATAGGGAGTATGGTGCACCAAAAGGAAAAACACTTACACCAGTGATGCCACAAGTGTTCAACTTGTAGTACTAGGAAGACTGATTACAATTTGAGAGTTTAACTAGAAAGAAATTCAATTCTGAATGATTTTTTGATATAATATTTCATTGCATACAGAATAATGTGTGATTAAATGAACTACATAACTATATCATTTAAATTGATTTATATTTTTTTTAATTCTTCAATGAGATTCTGATTTGATTTGATGTTGATCTAATTTAATAATTTGAAATTTACTTGTATTGATTTATTTTGAAAAAAAAAATTGTACTGATTCTTTTTTACCTCAAGTACTTAGTGGAAATGTGAGCAATGACATAAGATGATGAAATTGTAACAACCAAGAGATCTTAATTATACTTTTTTGAAAAAATAAAATAAAATTTCTAAACTGTGACAATATGGCATTGTGATTTTTAACATAGGGTTATAGGGGGTATAATGATAGGGCATCAGAATTCGATGCTATGGCATTGATGCTCTCTATTTTATAGTAGCTATGGATTGAGCATATAGTGCTGCAACATTGGGTTGGAATGTTATGATGTTAGGTACAAAAAAATTATAATATAAACTTTTCTCTACTCTGCCATTTCTATCTCAATTTGGCTTTGTGAGAAAGGAAAGGAAGGAGGAGAGAGAGGGGAGAGAGGCGAAAGAATTCAGGCGTTTGGCCATTAATTCATTTCACTACTTCTATGAAATTTATTTTTGATAATTATAAGTGACTCTATCCTATCGTTATTTTTAAATATTTAATTATGCATTTATTCTTCTATCTAAATTGACATATATTTATTACATTTTCTTCTAATTTAATGAACTCTGTCTAATAAATTTGGGTATATTATAATACTAATTATTATAATCATTTTGACTAGACAATTTTGTATTTTCACCAATTGAAACATTATTTATTACATTTTATATGATTTGAGTATGAATAAAATATGTAATGAATTTTGGCATCTTGATACATGCATACTGATGAAAACATACTGTGAATGAATACAGTCATGCAAATGAGTAATAGATATTTATTATTACTTTTTATATGTGTACATTAGAAGGGCTAGTTTATTATGTAGGTGGTAGAAGACTATTTTATTCTTGTACATAATGGTTGGCTGATGGGCTTTTCTTTAAATGTTTTGGCTTATGATGATATCTTCTACTGATTCATGTGATTTAATGATAAGGAGAAATTAATGTGCTGATAGGCAAAAGTGACTACTTTGATTACTAAAAGCCACCTGAATACTGAACTAAAAATATTTACTTGACATAAGACAAAATTCCTTGTTTAATATGACATCTAACCATGACACCAAAGGCTGCTCAATATTTAATTGTTTAGCCTTTTTTTTTTTTTTACTTAAGGGGTTTCACAAGGAGGTAGTTGATGGAAAAAGATCCAGCTAAGCTGTATTAAAAAGAGTATAATTGGGGTAATAACATCACATTTTATGATATGGTTTGCTAGTTTGACAACCGAGTTCATGAGAGAAGCACATAATAGTATGTCTGTAGTGAAAGGAGGCGAAGTAAATATGCACTTATAGTTATTTTTTAGGTTGATACCTCTCATTTATAAAACCTCAAGAAACAAAGGATTGGCTAATGAGGTTATAAAAATTATTTGATAGCATAAAATTCATTGAGAGTAATAAAGTGTCCTTAGTTATATTTCAATTATATGGAGAGTTTGAGCACTAATAGTTATAAACATTTAGAAATTGATTCATGCCACCGTCTACTAAGCAACAAATACAATATTCATTTCTTAGATCATTTCAGGGGAACAAGATAATGACATAGTTTGAGGCAGAGTTCCCTATTCTTGTGAGTTATGTTCTTTAGATAGTCAGCACTCTAAAAGAAAAAGTGTTATCATTTTCTAAGATGATTTAGGGATAGTTGGAGACATTCAATGGTCCCTTTTCTCATTCAATGTTTTTTTAGCTTATTGAGAGAGTTAAATTGATAGAGAATTATTTGAGGGCAACTCGATAGTGATGGGATGTAAGCAAAAACAAATTTTTTGGAGGAGAACCAGCTAAAAGTGGTGCTAGTGAAAAGAAGAGTGAATTTGGGGCTGGTGACTCTAGTGAGGGAGGCCTTATAATTTATGGGAGCATATGTGGTTATATATTTGTAAGTAGTTCTTTGATGCATGACTTATGTGGAAGGAGGCATCATGGTTGATGTTATTTTTACACAAGATAGTGTCTTTGGTGTGGCCAGTCATGCCATAAGCTGGCTCAATATCCATAGAGGGTGTTGGAGGATAGATTTGATGTAAGAGGAAACTAGAGGCAATACGTGGTAGTCCCATCAAGAGCTTTTAGTACTGAAGTATCATTAAGAAGAGGTGGTGGATAATTTAGTAGAAGGAAGTCTACTTGAGCATAGAGGGAATCTAGTGTTATTATCATCAGTGTTGCCCCAACATGGCTTAGAGTTTATAGCTTGACCCAAACAGTGGCTGAGGATGCGCCAGCTATTATGATTGAGGTTTTATTTCTACATAATCCTATTACATTTTTTTTTATTTTAGAGGAAGTCATTAATTTATGTTTGAGTAACTTTTGGAATATTTGGGTCTAGTTCATGTTTTTTTGTATCTAGCTTATCTATTTTATTGCATATAAAATATTATTTTGTCACTAGTCAATTTTTTATTTATGAGATTGTGATTTTAAATAAAAAATTAGAATCTGAATTGGTTGGATTTCCTTCCAAAGAGTTTTAACATTTTTTATGGGGATGGCTTGGTTGAGTCGGTACCGGGCTCAGATAGATTGTAACAAAAAGAGGTTAATGTTGTGTAATAAGGGAGAAGAATTTTTTTTTTCTAAGATGTTAAATGTGTATTATCCTTTCTAAAATTGGACATACAAGTTAATAAGTTATAGAAGAAGGGAAATTCTATCATTCTATCTTATGTGAAGGATAGAAGTAAACCTGTTAAAAGTAACAATGACATTCCGGTAGTAAGAGATTTCTCATTGTATTCCTTGAGGAGTTGTTGAATTTTCCTCTAGAGAGAGAGGTAGAGTTTTGAGTTGAAGTGATGACTGATACTTCCCCAATCATAAAGGCTCCTAATAGAATGACACCCAAGGAATTTCAAGAAATAAAAGTTCAATTAAGGGAATTATTGGATAGATCGAGGTTTTATTAGACCTAGTGATCTACATGGGATATGTTTTTATATTATTTATGAAGGAGCATGGATTAATGAGATGTGTATTGATTATATAGTCAAATAAGATAACAATTAAGAGCAAATATCTATTGCCCAAGATTGATGATTTATTTGATCAGTTGGAAGATGTCTCATTGTTCTAAAAGATTAATTTAAGATCTATTTATCGTGAGTTGATGGTGAAAGCCAAAAATGTGACGAAGATAGCTTTTAGCACCCGATATGGACAATATGAGTTTTTAGTTACATCTTTTGGAGTAACGAATGCACTGTCAGTGTTTATTGATTTGATGAACCATGTATTTAAGAAGTACTTGGGCCCATTTATTATTGTGTTCATTAATAATATTTTGGGTTATTATAGTTATAAGTATTTCATTTTATTGTTCATTTTATAAACATGGATATTCTTTATAGACTATTGTAAAAGGAATGTTTTGCCATTGTATATGATTTTTTAAATAGAAATAGAAATATAAGTTGATGTTTATAAAATGAAATGAAAGGTTATTTTTTGCGCTTTATTTATTTAATATGGATGACAAGTAGCTTTGGTAGATAATTAAAATATATAAGTAGAAAATTCTTCAAAACTAGATTATGAGGCAGGATGCATTCTCCCTATGAAGGAGACCTAAATTTGAGTTTGGAGAGAGCATGGAGAACTGAAGAACTCTGAAGTTTTACATAATGTTCAATGTTGATAATCATAGCTAGATATCACTGGACTGTTTTCATCTAATCAATGTTGTATAATCATTGTTATATAACCACAATAATTCAAATATCATTGTCCATTCATTAACATCTAACCATTATTATTCGACTATTATTATCTAATTAATATTTCATGAATGCCATCATCATACTTCCACAATTACTCCCACCATTTCTAATATAATTATACGAGACCAAATAAGTGCTCCTAACTTTATAATCCTATATCTCTAGCTGTAAAAAAGAATAAATTTTTGTAACTTTAAGTACATAGTGGATTATTTTAATTGGGAAAAGTAGCATATATTTTTTGCTTCTCAAGTTTTTTATATAAAAACTCTAGTGCATCTAATTTTTTTCGCTTTTATATGTGAGTATTTAAGAACTTCATGCAAATTTAGGATGTAAAAATCTCAATATCATAATGAATTGTTTAACGTGTATTAATTTAGCACTGTCTTTGAGAAATATTCCAAGTACTATACAAAGCTCATCCAATTCTTGACAGCCAATCCCACAATTAAGGATAACACAATGTGGTTAATAATGGCCACCCAAGCCTAACTTTTAATGATTTTATATGCATGATGGAGGAGTTACAAGTTCAAATTCATCATGTCTTAAATGAGAATAGATGATAAGGAGCACCATCATAATATTAAGGAGTTTTCATACCATAAAATTAATAATAGGCTAGTGTTAATTAAATTGATGCTACCTATATAGTTTCTCTTCATCTACATGCTATAGCTTCTTGCCCACCAATACCTTATTAAATATCTCAAACATAACTAATTAAAGTTATTTAACTTTTATTACTTGGCCAATCCCTTATCTTTTGATAGCTATGGTGGACTTAAATCAACTTCACCTTATTAATATTCATCATGATGTTATAAGAGATAAACATTGACTCCTCATTCTAAGAAACTTCCTTTTTTTTTTTTTTTTTTTGAAAAGATGCATGTAATATTAAAAATGAAAAACTATTACAAACTAGAAAGTAAAAACCAAAGTAATCCCTTCGAAACTTTCATAATGGGTATAAGATCTACTAATTCCTCATTCTAAGAAACTTCCTTGAAGAGATAAGAATCAACTTACTCTTTAATCCATCTTTTTAGAGTCTTCACCCCTTATTGATAAAATTCTCCAATATCCTACTTTCTAGTGTTCAAGTTGCTTGCAATGAATCCTTATAATAATTAAGTCCTGAGATCTTTATGAATATATCAACTAATATAGGATCATTATGCTTATTTAATAAAATTTTGATGCGGTCATTTGCCAAAATTTCCTTGCACCTTTAAAGGAAAAAATTCACATCAAGTTTTACCTTCTCTAAAATAGAACTATTCATTGAATAATTCATTGCAAGCTAGATGGTCATCAAAGATTCCTCACATCTTTTGAAGACTCGCTGATATAAAGGAGAGACTTTTGAAGATTACTTTCAAATATTATCTTCTTAAGTACATAAAAATTTTAGAATTTAATCTAGATTTAGTACAAGATTTTGTTTTTTTGGATGACTCTTACTTGAACCTTTCTACTTTTCATTGATGTTATAGTTTGTTTACTCTAATGCTATTCTTTTTCTTAGAGTGGAAAAATGGTTTGAAGAATATTCAAATAAATGAAATAACTCATAATTAGAAATTAACCAACCGTACCAATGAAGAAAATAGGAGCAGTCGCGAATTAAAAGGCATTCTTCCCTCTAAATTCAACCATCTCGATAATAGCATGAGTCCTCTTATTGCACCCCACTAAACACATATGGAGCTAACATTTTAATAGAGATCCAAAATTTAACACCTCAAGTCGCCAAAACCTTTTAATATTTAAAATAAGAAGATTAGCTTCAATATTATTATTTCCATCATTCAAGAGGACATTTAATTAAAAAATAATTTCAGTTGAAAGAAAAGATTAAATGTCTAATCTATCGAAGACACTTTGCTTACAAGAGTAATTTACAGATCATAAACCTTAAAATAATGGTCACTAGAAGAGTCAAGGTATGAAAACTATTAAAATTATGGAATAAAAGTGCCATTACAGCCTATTTGTCTCAATACATTAGAAGATTCCATAATTGAAATAACCCAAATAAATTGAGCTTCACATCTCATTAGAATTTCTAAAATGAAGTTATATCTTAATTTCTATTAAAAAAAAGATTTATCTTTCAAATAATTTTTTAGTTAAATTATTAATTAAGTTTTCTTTTTATAAATAAAATTACATCTTATTAAAATCTTCCGTCTTTTAAAAGGCCCTTCAATGTGATAGCCAAGATGGAAAGTTAGTAATTGATATGGTCCTCACTAAAAAAATCCTATGAGGGTCAGTAACAGATAAGGTAGACACATAACTCTTAAAAGACACACCCATGAGATATCCCAATAAGAATATTATAATTGACAAGCTCTTTACTAGAAAAACTTCAAGAAAGCAACTTATTGATATGGTCTCCACTCTTTAAAAAATCTTCGAAGGCTAAAGTCTCAAAAGGACAGGTTCTTCAAAAATCTCAAAAATCGTAAGCCTCAATAAATGTTTTTTTAAAGAATCTTAAAAAGTGTTATCCTTTAATGATTCACAATCTATATTCATATCAAGAATATATATTAACCCTTATTTTATGTTTCTCAACTTAGTTAAAAATCTTAAAAGGCTTAGGCCTAGAAAAATATAGGATTTCCATTTATTAACTGAGAAGCAACATCTTTTTTCTAACTCAAAGAATCAACTAGGGCATACTAGATTTCTAAAATGACTAAAAAATTCCATCTCTCCAAATATATATAAAGAGCTTAGTCTTGTTTAGGGGATATATTCTCATAAAATTGAATTACTTTTATAAAAAGATCTAGAGTTTATTTCTTCAAAAAATTTGAATGTAAACATTAGCCAAGTTTCAATATTAATACATGAAGAAATATACAAGGGGAAAAATATAAAGAATTATACTTAGTTAATAGATTAACATAATATTCACAAACTATTTATCATTATTAATATAGTTTTCTTGAAGTCTTATATAGCCTTTAAATCTCTGAACTTTTAAATCAATTAGCATCAATCAATATCTTTTCACTTAAAGTTTATTATGAAGATGTAAATATGCACAAAGTATTGAGAAAAGGTAGAGGTAGATCTAAAAAGACTTGGATAGAAAATATGAGAAAGGACCTTTCTTTATTAGATTTAGATGAGAATTTGACCCTTAACAAGGCACAATCGAGAAAAAATGATTCATGTAACTGTCCTCATATAGTGGGATAAAGGCTTGTTGTTGTTATTGTTGTTGCAACACATCTCAAGTATTTTCGTTGGCGTCAAAGTCAATGTTGTTACGTGGCATCATCTTGACACCCAACTACAAGCTAGAACTAGCCCAATTATTTTAAAATTATATAGAAATTAATAAAATATTGAAGAAAAAATTGATAATAATAAGTACACAATAACTTAGAAAAGTTGGGCAATAAACTCTTTATACAATGTCTATAAGCACACTGAAAACTTCTTTGATTTGATCTTCAACAAATTTTCTTAGGATAATAACGCAATGTATAACATGACAAAAGCTACTCAAAGATTTTAAAGAAAATATTTTGAGGAATTTTTGGAAGTTTTGCTTGGAGCATGTATAAATTAATATAAGTTAAAAAAAAAAAAAACTTCATTCATTTGATGCCATAGTAAAATCTTGAATCTAGAAACCACAAAATCATAGATTCAAGAAAGCCACTATTCAAACAATACTATCTTTAGAGGAAAAAAATCTTGCAAGCAAACTAAGGATGGTATCTACATTTCAATTTTTTGATAAATTATTTAGCTGTAGAAATTTGTTGAAGATAAAAGAAATCATAATTTCAACGTTAGGATATTCAACAATTAAAATTCTTCAAAAATTGATCAAATGACTGAATTTCATCATGAAAAATTTCAAGAAATACATATACATCCTATAAAATAAATTGAACAAATATTTTGGGAGCACAAAAACCAACAATATAGTCTTTCAAAAATAAAAAGTTAGAATGCCCTAAGAATGTGTCAATACATTAACCATTACTTTTCACAAAGGCTAGACCAAATTTTGAGGGCAACTAACTTCATTAGAGAAGAAATTGGAGACTGAAAAATAGCTAAAAAAAATTTCAACTTAGATTCAATGTATCTAAATGAAGGCAATCAACTCATTTTAAAAAAAGATTGAAGCTTTGTCGTAGAGATTTTAAATCCTTGATGTCATGCACATGATGCTCAAGTAGAAAGGTTGTTCAATACTCAAAGGATTACACACTGCCTGTTTTTGATAGTATCTAATCTTTATAAATAAGTGTACTAAAGTATGCAAAGAGGAAATGATGCACCATTAATTATGCAATATAGTGATTAACCTCTCGTAAGAGAAAGATTCGAAGCTTATTAAGGAGGAGAAAAATAGGAGAATTTTTTCGCCCCCAAGGGGGCATTTATACTTAAAAAAAGAGAGGAGTTATAAATTTTTTTATTTATAATTTATAAAAAAAATAAGGGGTTTTTTTTTTGTAAATTTATAATTTACGCACACATGCCATTAGCAATAACAGTGGTGGTCGATCAACCAATTAAATGTCTCATTTTATATATGATTTTGGACCCAAACATGCATATTCCACTCTTTTTTTTTATTTTCAAGACCTATAATGTCGATACTTTTCAAAGCCTTGTGAAGCATACATGATCAAGTTCAAGCAAATTTAGATAGTTTAGAATAATGTTTTTTTTAATAATTTTTGTTCAAATTTACACACAAACTTTTGGGAGGCTAAAATTATAGTTTATGAGATTTTACTTAGTCCAAGATATGGCTTATATTGATGCTAAGTTGATGCCATGCTTTGTAATTTTCTTGACATTATAATTTTATGAAAGACAATATATATTTTTGAACTTCAAAACTTTGATATCAGAAAATAAGGGCGGTGATGATATGCCAATAAAAACCCCATTCAATCATACACAAATCTTGAGATAATGTTTGAATTGGAAACTTATGGAATTCAATTCAATATCATCCGAAACTCCAATTTCAAGAAACTTTTAGTCGAATTGTACATTTCTACAAAATGAGCCTAATGCACTAAAAGTGGTATGATCCGAGTCCAAATGATTACAAATCCAACACTTGAAGCATATTTCAAAATTTTGAAATATTAATTGAAGAATCAAATCGTCATTGAATCTTAAATGCTTGTAGTGAAATTGAGCATCTAGATAAGATGAATCCATCAAGCTCAATATCATTCAATTACGAGATTATTAAGACACTCAAATGCTAAATAAAGATCTATGATATGTTTGGAGTATTATGAAATTTTGGCTTAATTTATCAAAATATCACTCTTGAAATGCTATAGCAGATCTACATTCTCTACATGAAGGAGACTTTGGCTCCGTTTGGGACGACTTTCTTCCTGCTTCTTAAAGCAACTTTTTATAATACAAAAATTTGAGAAAGCAGTCCCAAACGAAACCTTAGACTTGATATTAGAGATAACATGAAGATTTGAAGGACAATGAACGTCATCGTGTCGTCATATTCTAAACATTGACTTTCAACTTTATAGTCTATTCACTATCATCCAATCAACGTTGTTTAACTGCTATTATTTGACCACCATAGTTTGAAAGAAATTGTCCATCAACCATCATCATCTTTCCACTACTTTTCTCACAATTTTTTACTATAGGATACTAAGTTTCACCCAACTATATAATCTCATCATCAGGAATAGTGGAGAATAATTAATTTCTGTAACTCTAAGCACATATTATATTATTTCAATTAAGCTTGATCTAGTAAATTTTTTTTCTTCATTCTTGGATTTTTCAAATAAAATTTTGATGTATCATGCATTAGTCACTTTATTTTATCAGTTTGTTGGGCTTAACATAAAATTATGATTAAAAACTTTCTCTCTATCACTGGAAATTTTTTAGAATGTAATTGTGAGGTATGTATTTAGTTATTTACTTTAAATAAATTTGACAAGTGTGACAAATTATTCATTAAAAAACAATGAACACATAAAATGACATTAAAAATGTTTATTTCAATATATTATACATTTATGACTTTCTAATGATAAAAAAAAATATCTTAGAGGTGATTCATACTTTTTTTTATAATTTCATATATATATAAATAATTATCAAAAAAATTTAATACATAAAAAATTAATGAAACTTGAACTTTGGAATACAGTTTTTTTTTTTTTTAATTCTTAAAATTTTTAATTGAAAATAAGAAGTTCTGTTGTAATTTTTGAGTTTCGTCAACGAAAATTTAAATTTAAACTAAAATTGGCGAAATTAATTAAAATTAAAAATATTAATAAGTTTCAAATTAATTTTTATTAAAATTAAATTGAAACTTTTAAAATTATCCAAACATAAAATCATTGTCCAAAATCCAAATATAGTCTCTCCTGTCAAACCCTTCCCCAACCCTTAATAGCTTTTCATTGTTCTCTTATCCTTCATAATTTTGTTTGTTTTACTTCTGTATTTAAAATAAAAATCCAACTTTGGACCAAATCTCTAATCCGTGTGCCTCCGACTTCTCATGAATTTCCTCTTCCGGGCATCTATCATCTCCTCAGTAACATCACTATTTTTTTTAATTATTTTCTCATCAGATAAGTGTAGGACTTCAGAGATTTCCCAGCTTTGTGAGCTTTGGAAGTACAAATTTTAGAATATAATGAGATTTCCCAGCTTGCTTCTTCTTCTTCTTCTTGCGACTCAGTTGGAAACCCTTCTCTTTAACCCTTGTGAGTCCGTTCGTGAGGAAGAGAGTATGTGCTCTTACCATTCGCTTCGTTTTGTTGAATCTTTTTCAAGCTTTCTTTGTTTATGATTCTTTTTAGAGAATTGAAGTTGGGATTTGGTTCAGGAGCTTCATATTTTCATCTTTGACTTCTTAAACTTCAAAATTGCATCTGTATTAGATTCATGATTTATTATTATTTTTATTTTTTTGCAGTTGCAGCACTGAGAGCTTTTAAGCTGGCTATTTCGGAAGACCCTCTTAGAAAGCTATCTGACTGGAGTAGCAGTGGAGATCCTTGCAGATGGTCTGGCATCAAGTGCTCAGATTCGAAGAACAGTGTGATTTCTCTGTAAGCATTAGTTACTACGAATCTTACATGACCTACTAAGTCAAATTAGTTGTATTTGGTGTGCAAAGATTTCAAATCAGACATGCATAGATATATATATTTTCTCTTGTTGTTCTGCTTAAACAAAGTAGGGGGAATGAACTTTCTTTGGGATGATTTCTGCTGTAAAATAAAAGCATGTTGACCTCTTTGTATAATTTTAGAGGAGCCGAATTATGTTCAAAGTTTACTTCATCTATATGATGGTGTTGAAGCTTTTTTATTTTATTTTATTTTTACCTACTGGCATTTCTTATATTGTCCTTCCTTGTGAGCTCTTGGTTTCTTTGACAGAAACTTCTCCAATTCCTCTTTGAAAGGGTTCCTTGCAGAAGAAGTTGGCTTTCTGAATTCATTAAAAGAGTTGTATGATGTTCTTTCTATCAACTGATACATTCCATTTTGATCTTTTTTTTTTTCTTCATTATTATACTTTTTTTTTCCTTCACAGCATTTTAGATAATAATCTGTTCTATGGGACAATACCTAGACAAATCGGCAGGCTTAAAAGCTTGCAAGTATTAGATTTGAGTGCAAATCGTTTTTTGGGTCCAATTCCTTCAGAAATTGGAGACTTGATTAGTATAACAACAATGTAAGCAGAAGATTTTATTTCCATGCTTTTTTTTTTTTTTTTTTTTGAACTTGTAGTTTCTGATTTCTTTTATTGCTCATCATTCTGTAGAAATCTTCACTTTAATGGTTTAACTGGTGTCATCCCTCCTGAGCTTGGTAATCTGGTAAACCTCGTTGAACTTCAGTTGGATAGGAATAAGCTTAATGGACCAATTCCTGGGAGCAAAAACTCGAAGTCCTCGACAACTGATGGAATGTAAATGCCCTCTTTTCTTACGTGATTTTTGAACATTATTTTATGTCATGGACTTCTTCAATTTATTCTAATCATACTGTTATTTAGTATATAAATGAGTAAATGTCCAATGTTAGTCTTAAGCACTTTTTAAGTTTTTAGTTCATGCTCCACTCTTCTATATTTAGTATCATATTAGTAAGTTAATCTATACAAGAAACATAAACTCAGTGAAATTTACTGTTACAGTGAATAATATTCTTATGTTGAATACATAGTGTTACTTTTTGCTCTTGCAGAATATTAATGTTTTTCCTTATATGTTTCAGGTTTGTTTCTCATGGTAACTCCACTGCTGGTTTATGCCAGTTAACTAAGTTAGAAGTTGCAGATTTTTCATACAATTTTTTGCAGGGAAAAATACCTTCTTGCTTGAAATACCTTCCAAGGTACAACCTAACATTTTTAATAGCTTGAAGATGTCATGTCTTAACTTAATTTCACTAGTTTTATCGTACTATCGATAGGTCAAGTTTTCAAGGTAACTGCTTTCAAGATAAAGATTCTTTGATGCAGCGTTCAAGTCAACAGTGTATGATGTTAGACCCTGTCCTCCTGTGAATTTCATTCTTTGAATCTTGTAAGGAATTCAATATGATTGGTGATTTGATAATGAGATAACAATCATTTATATTTGAAGCAAAGTGATGGCACAAGCAACTCAAGTAAATCACATGTACTGATCAAATGATACTTTTCTTGCTTTTTATAGCCTTAATACTTCTTTTTTCTCGTTTATACCACAAATTTCTAATTCTGATAGTTTTACATCTTTACTGTTGGTTTTACCTTTATAGACTGAATGGACCCATAGGAATCAGCTTTCTAGCCTTATGATGGGAAAAGTTTTGGTGCTATTTAAGGATTAGTATGGATTGTATTTTACCAAAATTCAATGACTGTATCACAATACCATTAAGGTGCATTTTTAAGGGCAGAAAAATGTTTTGCCTAGAATTTCAGTTGCTAAATTTGGTTAAATTGAATAATATTTTTGTAAAAATTATGTGGTGGTCAGAAATAGGCTGTCCATTTTTCTTCCTTTTTGTTTTTAACTTGTCAGCATTTTGATATTGTTAAGTGATGCTGAACATTATGGTTGAGTGATTCTAGAAAAATAGATAAAACTTACTAAAAACGCCTAATGCTCAGTTTTTGTGTTCATGTTGTTTCTCTTGTAGTTGAAGAACTTATTGCTTATTGTAGGTTTGCTTGTAAAAAGCCAGGAAAGTGCAGAAGAGACTTATAAGCAATCGAGTGGCAGAACTAACCATAAAAATCTAAAGGAACCTTTGTGGCTAATGATTCTAGAAATAGTTGCAGGAGCTGTTCTTGTTGTTTTCTTAGTAATCTGCATTGTTCATAGCATTAAAAGATGCAAATCAAAGTCTAATGTCACGATGGATCGGAAGCGAGCACAAATCATGAAGGATCAGATATCAATATCAATTGGTTTGTTCTGTCTTTTGTTCTCGTAAAATATATATTTTTTTTTATTTCAGCTGCTTCATGATTTTGCTAAGCTGATGGATTGCTGAATATGGTGTGAATACATTTCAGACTAATTCTGTTATGCACAGATGATGGATTTCTCAAACATGTCTTGAGGTATAGCCGAGAGGATCTTGAGCTAGCTTGTGAAGATTTCAGCAACATAATTGGGTCTTCGGAAAACAGCAAAGTTTATAAGGGAACTGTAAAGGATGGTCCTGAAATTGCTGTCATATCACTTTCAGTATCAGTCACTCACTGGCCTAGCTATCTTGAGCTTTGCTTTCAGAAGGAGGTAAGAAATCTTAAAGCCCAATTCTTTTGGAAATAATATCTTAATTCTTTGCTCAGAAAAATCATTTACACTTCAGGTGGATAACTTGGCAAGGTTAAATCACGAAAACACATTTAAACTT
This sequence comes from Dendrobium nobile, assembly GCA_022539455.1. NCBI lineage: Eukaryota > Viridiplantae > Streptophyta > Magnoliopsida > Asparagales > Orchidaceae > Dendrobium > Dendrobium nobile. Next base: position 18,051,615 of record CM039730.1, on the reverse strand, counting down.
CTTGGTTATTGCAAAGAGAATGATCCATTTTCAAGAATGTTAGTCTTTGAATATGCATCCAATGGAACATTGTATGAGCATCTCCACTGTAAGTCTATTACCTGATTTATGTACTATTGAAATGCTAACTTTTATGGCATTTGGTCCTCAAAGATGTGACTTTTGTCTCTTCAAAATCATAGATGGTGATGCAGGTCAGCTATCCTGGCTCAGACGCATGAACATAGCAATTGGTGTTGCTCGCGGACTAAGATATTTGCACACTGAAGTACAACCTCCATTCACAATATCTGAACTCAACTCCAATGCAGTATATCTGACTGAGGATTTCTCCCCAAAGGTTTGTTTAAATATTGCATGTTAGTGATTTTGCAAATGTTTTTATTAATTCATTATCAGCTTCTTAAAATTAAGAAAGATGAGGTTCATCATACTCACGTACTTCATTACCGAATAACTGGATAAATGCATTTTCTCTTTCTGATCTTTTAGGTTGAGAAACCACTTAAATGTGGCAGCTTCTTGCTTTACATACTTGAAATTCCTTTTGGATTAAACTGTTTGGGCACTTCTCACTATTTAATATATTCTTTATCTCCGCATTATTTGCTTATCTGCAGTTGGTTGATTTTGAAAGATGGAATGCTATTGTTTCAAGATCAGACAATGGCTTAGGCTACTTAACTAATGGAAGCTTATTTAATGGTTTTCTGGAGACTTCAGAGACATGGAATATGGATGTGCAGGGTAACACTTATGCTTTCGGTGTGCTCTTACTTGAGTTGATCAGTGGAAGGTCTCCAAATTATAAAGACAGAGATAGCATTGTAGACTGGGTAAGGAATTCACCAACATCTTAATAAATTAGGTATTCAGGTTTAGTATCACACGTACTTCATGTGTAAAGTAGAACTTCTCAATCTAAAGTGACAATGCGGAAGTGAATGTGTTCTATAAGCACCCTATGTGGAGAAGTATTTTCCTTCTTTTCTAGAGGAAAGCATCATTAAGCAGCAACGATTACCCTTTCAATTTAAGAATTGATCTATTTAATTTAAAAACTGAAAATCTTTGTATTTTAGATTAATACTTAAACTAAAATCTAATATGTTTCAAAATGTTTATGGTAGTAACATTTTTCTCCATAGATCTCAGAGAGTTATCCAGGCTTACATATTCATTTAGGATATTATTTTTTTATATTTGTAACACTTCTCTATTTTTTTATATATATTTGTTCTTAGAAGAGCTTTAAACAACTACAGTATAGCAGTATTTTCTAATTTTCGCATAATCACTGAAACAGTTAGAGACAACCATTACATAGTGAAGATACCGTACTTTGATGGGTTTAGGTCCCTTTCTCTTTGATTCATCATTATGTCTTGATCTTGGTGTTTGAGCTCAATATAGCTACTGCTATAGCATGTGCTTGCCCACTGTTTTGCCCATAAGTAACTTAAGGCTGACATTTTTGAATCTGATTCGTATATTTTGAAGCGATTTGAAGATTATCGACTCTATAGCTTTTAAGGTTCTACAGCAATCGACTCCAACAGAGAAATACTTGTTTATTCAACTATTCTCTGATTCTTGTTGTTCCAAAAATTTTGTTGAATTGCATTAGAAAGAGTGTACTTTTAGCTGCCCCTCGAGATGCTTATTACGAAATAGCTCCTAATTCTGCTGTTTCTTTTCTACTTTTTGGTTCCTATCTTCAACCATGAAATCTTTTGATTATTATTACAATAGTCTGTGCTATGATCCTATCTTCAGTGAATTAACGCTTGCAATTGTATTAAATTTGCAGGCAATAGATTATCTACAAGACCCCAACAAGATGAGCATGATAGTAGACCCAGAAATAAAAAATGTAAAGATTGACAACCTCTCTGTACTCTGCAGTGTGATTAGCCTATGTATTGAGCCTGAACTGTCGAAGAGGCCATCAATGCATATATTATGTGGAATGTTGGAGGATGGCATCGACACCTCAGTTGGTGCAATTTTTAGAGAGCCTTCTCTGGCATGGGCAGAGCTTGTTCTCTCAGTTTAGTTAAATAATTCCAGATACTGTACATCCACAGGAGGTAAAACATAAAAACACAATGAAAATAGCTTTTTTCCTCAGTATCCATGTTTGCTTGTTTCCTTTGGGGGACAAGGGAATACTTGTGCGAGCAAACCCACAAGTAGCTCATCTGTGTATACAGAAATGCAATTCCCTAAAAAAGGGCTAACAGTCAATTTCCAATGGTGACCCCTTTTGTATGAACTTTTAGAACTTAACGAGTGTTAGATGAGGCGTCTACTGTATATACTTGCTTCATTAGTGAAGTTGTTATAGAATTGAGGGTCCATTTGTAAAATTGTTGTAGTTCGAAAAATCTTGTGAGTATTAAATTTGTTTTTTTTTTTTAAATTGGACACCAATTCTCTTAACAACAACTGTACAATAGATTTGATTGAAAAAAGTTGTTTCTCAACATAAAAATTTGTAAAAAAATAGCAAGAAAGTTGCTGCCAAACAAAATTGGTGGTTGTCTATAAAATAAAATTGTGAAAAAAGTTTCTTCAAATAGTAAAATACAATGTCGACTTTACGGTACAAAAATAAGATTATACATGAATTCAAATTTACTTCGATATTAGCCTCTTAAACTATCCTTCAGAGTCAAATAACATTTATAGCTTTTGCTGAACGTCAGCTAATTATGGAGATACAAGTTGTGGTCCAAGCAAATGTTGATCCCTATACGCAAAGACAGATGAAACGAGGCAAAATTGACGCATGATGCATCACTTGAAGGGTCAAAAGATTTTTGATTGCCAAATGGACGATGTTATTGCAATCAGATTGTCGAATTTGCCTAAATGAGAACCCCTCGCAATCAAATTGGGCGGAATTGATCAAAATGGATGACCGACACTCGAAATTAATGCGTGACGTTGCCAGATGACGTCCGATTGTAAAATGGACTTCGACGTTGCGTTCGAAGCACTGTCATACCTAAGAATGTTCATACATTTATTCAATTAAAGTTGGCACTTATCCTAAGGCAAAATGCATGGATTCGAGAAAATGCACGCAAATTGAAAGATTAATGCATAAATTCCAAGACGGGCAAACTTCTAATTCATTGCTATAATAATAATAATAATAATAATAATAATAATAATAATAATTTAATTATTTAAAAATGAAATCAAAATAAAAAAATGAGAAAATTAATCCAATTAATTACCTCAGGTTTGTCGGAGAGGGCAAATTATTACATCTGGTCACCGGACGTGGAGATAGGTCCTTATATTAATAAAATATTATTTTAAATTAAGCGTGTTCAAAGTACAGTAAAAAAATGCAGACAAAGCGCAGGCAAATCGCAGTCAAAAGCGCAGGTAAAACACAATCAAAGCGTAGATAAAGCGCACCTAAAGCGTAGTCAAAGTACAGTAAAAAAATGCAGACAAAGCGCAGGTAACATGATAAGTTTTAATTGGATGTCTGAATCTATTTTTAGCTCTAATGACCGGACCTAATAATTTGCGGTCGGAGAGATCCCAAAAATCCTGTTGTAATCCTTCTCCGCTACCTTTTGATCATGATCTCCCCCTTTCTTCCTAATGCCCAGCCTCCAATCCGGTCTGATCACTCCGATCGCTAGCTCCAGCCGGTCTCAAAGCCACGCCAAATCTGACGCTAGCTAACTAATTCATGCTCTCTACCCTCCGACTTCACCTAGCCAAAACAGCCGATCTCCAATCTAGCTCAACTCTTACAAACCCAAATAAACCAAAACCACTACCACTAATTTACCCAAGCAGCCATATAATAAAGGCCAATAGCATATCTCATCCACCCAAATAGCTTTCCTAAACCTCTAGCCTCAACCCTCACGGTCAAACCCCTATAGCCCGTGAAGATAGTTTTCTTTTTAATCCATTATTTTATGTTATTAATTTTGGTTAATTATTATTATAATTAGTGTGATAATAATAATAATAATAATAATAATAATAATAATATTTTAATTATTAAAATTGGGGGGCAGATGCACAAAAAAAAATAAGAATGACGAAAAAAGAAGCAAAAATACAGAAAAAAGAAGAAAAGGAAGCTTACAAAAAAAAGAGAGAAAGCGTTGATGAGCCCTAGGAGGCCCCTTTCATCATCGAGGTATACCGGGGAGGAGGTTATCAGCTTATTGATTTGAATGGTGAGAGACCCGTCCAACTGATCAACGGTCGATAATTAAAGAAGTATTACACATAAAATTGCTCAAGAAAATATTATGTTTAATGTACTATGTATTTCATGTGTGTTTATTAACATATACATTTTATGTTTTTAAGTTCTCTTATAATACAAGAATGTTTTTCAAATACCCCACAAAAATCCCCATACAGATAAGGTGCAATTTTTTTATTTAATGATTTAAAACTATCTAAAATCTCCCTATAATATAGGTACATGTCAAATATTTATTTGAGTCGACATTGCGTCGTGTGTCGATCTCATCAAATAAATTTTTAAAATCCCAAAATACAAAACTTATCTTATTCTCCCTGCATAGTAGGGGGCCCTTTTAAATATTTATTTTGGTCGACATTATGTTACATGTCAAGATCTTCAAATAAAGATTTAAAATCATCAAATACGAATATCCTTTCAAATAATAAATTATGATGACTTCTCTTTTAAAGTATATATAAGTGATTGTCCAAAAAGTTTGGGACATTGCCTTTTTCAACATAAAAAGACTTCAAAAGTTAGGAAAGAAGATCTTTGTAGCTACACATTTCAGTAATTTGAGATATAACAACACAAGTCCTGCTGTTTGAAGCTTAAGATTCGAATGAGTATAAGAGGTTGGATTCAACAAGCTAAAATATAGCCAAATCGCTGACAGCTTCATCTACTCAACAAGGCATAATAAAGGCCATAATAGAGAAACCCCCCACATCGTTAACCCATCAATAAATTTTAAAAGAATGAACGATTATTTGGCTTGACAAGTTCAAATAGTCATAGTTCACAATATTCTCCTAATTGACCAAAGAGTCGAAGTTATAGTGGGAAAAACAAATTCCCAATCAAGACAACTATCGAATGTGCATAGCTCTAAAGTCTTCAACCACAATGGATGAATTCAAATCTACTAACTTCAATAAATTAAGCATTGGGGAGCGCGTTTCTCCAAACTAAAGTCTAAAGCCTGAATGAGCACAAGTGGTTAAACTTAACAAGCCAAGATGTGGTTGAGTCCCTGGCAACTTCGTCTACTCAACAAGCCACGAGAAAATCCGTAGTAGATGAACCCTCACTTTAGTAGTCAAACAGCGAAGAGCTCTCAAATCCTTGTTTACCTAATCTAATGAACTCAAATAACTCAAATTATAGTCTTCTCAATGTGTAAAAGGTCAGTATATTACATATATTTGATAATATCAACTAAACCCAAAGCCAGCGATATTCTCTTTTCACTAAGTCCGCAGTACAAAATATAGGATAAAATAAACCCAAATACCAGAACTCAGACTAAAGCCGTGTCAACATGGGATATCAAGCCCCGTAGAAAGTCTGTACAACTATTACACATCTTTGTGTTCCGAGGGTTAGTAGATGAGGGAAACGTGATAGTGGATCTCCGACATGTACTATGTCCCTCAACACTACATGAAAGTTACAGGCAATGAGCATAGAAAATAATAGAATGATAATGCATGTAAAATAAATTAATATATAATAAAAACATATTTGAGAAGGGTCTCTCCAAGTCAGCAGAGTAACTCTTTGAAAAAGATGCTGGAGCCATCAGAGCTAACTCTATAATGGACGTTGCATATGCCGACATGTCAAATGCCTCTGCTAGTAACTATACACCAGCCCTGAAAAACTCACCTAGCCAAAACAACCCATAAGGATCCAATGGGAAGGAAGTAAAAGTATCCATCGTGACATATATAGTAAAGTCTGACATCCTAGCTTCATGGGAACTCTCTACCAAACCTCAGGAGGAAGAGTGCACAACCACGGACATCCTTGGATCCATCAACGCCCCCTTAAAAGTCAAAAGGTGTGATAGTGCAGGGCTAGCTACCAGGTTCATAGAAGCTCTAGTGTGCTAAGAGCCTATATGCCTGTGAGAGGATTGCAATACCTTTATATGACATAGCTCATGCACTACATTAGATGCTCTTATAATAAGCGGTCTAGTACCATCAACAATAGGATAGTCTTCATTATGTATCCCCATGTCAAAAAGATAATGAAGAAAGGTGTAAATTTAAATGGCAGAGGAAACATCAATAAACCAACTACTAACAAAGAGAAAGAGAGGAAAGGGTAGGAAAGTACTTCTATATCATCTCTGGCCTCTAAGGAGTCCCACCGACATCTGTGACCCTTCCGTACTCCTAACACCCTCACTATGTGCTTGTACCTTCAAGCGTCGTGCTCTAAAGAAGGGTTGAAGGATAGTTGCACCTAGGTCAGCCGTATATAGCTGACACCTATTAGACTGGACAAAAGAGCTAGTTGAAAACTTGAACTGATATTGAGCCTCAACAAATGCAACCACATCAGAGTAGCTTTGTAGAATCGAGCCTCTTGTGGGACAACATGCATACACCGAACATCTATAACTCTAGGAACGAACGGTCACCAGTCGTAGGTTGTAGCCTGAGAAATATCAAACTACCAAGCCACCCTGTTGGGTTGATAACCCTCCAACGTCACAAACCACCTAGATAATGACACAAATAACTTGGGCGCATGCTGATAATGTTCTCAGCCACTGTCAGTATAATCTTACTGTGAAGTAAAGTATGCTCATGTGAAAGCCAGTTTTTCTTTGTTTTCCTTCTAGGTTTGTCCGGACGAAGTGGAGTTCATCCGGGATGAACATTTAAAAAAATTTGGTGATAGAGAGCTTCGTCCCAAGACGAAGGTATGTTCGTTCATACGAATTTTTGCCAGAGAACATCGTCCAGGGGTTAAAATTCATTTTCGTCTGTACGATCCGTGTCCAGAGGAGATCATCCTAGGACGAATGAAGAACATCGTTTGGACGATCCTGTTTGATAAATATCTGAATCGTGTTATTTTTGAAGAAAGAGAAAGGGCAGAAGAGAAAGAAATGAAGGAAAGAGAAGAAAATCCGCGTATTGGGTGACTTCGGTCCGTTTTTGTCCGTCGCCGTAATTGGGAAAGTTGACCGACTCGAGGTAAGGCACATTATGCCTTTCTCAATTTTTAGAAATGTGATTTTTGACGGATTTTTTGTTTCAAATTTATTTTCCGTTAGCGAAAAATGGGTATAACTTCGCATCGGTAAATTTTTACCACGTAACTTTTGGTATGTTATAGAGATTGTAATTTTGCACGTTTTGAGTATTTTCTGGAAGATTTTCACTAGGTATTTTAAATTCTGTGGAGTTTTCATCGAATATGAAATTATCTGGATGTTAAAAAATATTGCTTCAGCATAATGAAAGTTTTGAAATGATGTTTTATATGATCTCTGATAATTTGATAATTTTTTGAAACTGATCATCCCGGCTGATTGGGCTTATTTTGCACTGATCGTACATGACGATATTAGTATCGTCCTGAACGATAAAGCCAACAACTTGCATTAATGAGCTCATTTTGAGATATTCTATTTAAGCTATGACATGACACTTGGTAAGTGTCTTTAGCAGCCATTATAGCTTTGTTCTTTTGGGGGAAACTTGAAGAGAGAGCTTGAAAGGGAGTGAGGAAAGGGTGGAGTTTGAGAGAGAGAGAAGATCCTGTGAGGGGGGACTCAAGAGAGTGTGGAGGGGGTTGCACACGGTTGCTCCGACAAGCTCGCACCTCAATACCGTCAGATTTAAGGCTTGTATCGAGGGAAGTTCACCAAAGAAGAAGATCTCTTTGGTGTCAAAGGATCCGGCGACTCCGCCGCACCGTGGAAGGTGGAAGTGATTTTGTAAGGGCTTCTCCGCCTAGCTGTGGGGGTTAAGGGAGAGACACTTAGTTTAGTGCAATACTTGGAGGGTACCTCCAAGGAGTGGATGTAGGTCAAGGTTTAACCAAACTACTATAAATATGGTGTGTTCTTTCCTTATTATTTCCACATTTAATTTCTGCACTTTGGTTTTCGTTGTGGTGATTGTGATTATTGTGCTTTGTTTAAAGGTATACCAATTCACCACTCTCTTTATTTAGCCTTGGGCTAGTTCATAAGGGGCCTAACATCCCTAACGAACTTTCACACAAGCCGGATTTGATTGACGATCTGAGTCCAAATCTGAGAGCTTTGTTAGACCGGCGGGAAGGCCGAGGGAAATTCCATCACATACTGTTTCTAAAGGATCATCTAGTAGAACTGGTGGTTCAAGTTCTGTGGCAAGGAGACTACCTAGTGGTAATTAGAAGGAGCCTAGTAGTTCTGTTGCTCCAGCTCCAGTTCAATCACGTGCGTATAGTTTGAATCAACAAGAGGCTCGAGATGCTCCGGATGTGGTGATAAGTACGGTTTATATTTCTGAACATCCCTATCATATTTTATTTGATTATGGAGCTAGTCATTCATTTAATTTTTAGCGCTGTTTTGATGCTTTGTAACTGGCTTCCATTATATTATCTGTTTCGCTTTCTGTTATTTTGCCGGCTGGAGATAATTTGATAGCCAAGAAATTTTGTTTATGTGAGATTGAAATTTCTAGGAAGAAGTGGAAGGCCTGTTTGATTTTGCTACTGATTTCTTCGTATGATGTGATTTTGGGTATGAATTGCCTGAGTCTGTATGAGGTTCAAATAGATTATCTGAAGAAGTAAGTTATATTATTCATGAATGGTGAAAGATGTGTATTCCAAGGGTTAAGAGGTGCTTTATTATGTTTAATTTTTGTGTTGTAAGTAAGAAAATTATGGAAGAAGGACTGTATTGTATTTTTGGCATCAGTACGGGATATGAATATAGATGCGGGTTCTATTTTTGATATCCCGGTTGTACAAGATTTTTCGGATGTATTTCCTAAAGAATTGGTTGGTTTACCTCCGGATAGAGATGTTGAATTCTGTATTGATGTATTTTTTGGTATAGCTCCAATATCTAAAGCTCCGTATAGGATGGCACCAAAAGAACTTATGGAGTTAAAAGTTTAACTCCAGGAGTTGGTGGATAGAGGATTTATCTGTCCTAGTATTTCTCCTTGGGGAGCACCTGTTCTATTTGTAAAAAAGAAGGATGGTACAATGCGGATGTGTGTTGACTATAGAGATTTGAATAAAGTTACAATCAAGAATAAATACAGTGAATAATATCTTATGTTGAATCAATGTTTACTTTTTGCTCTTGCAGAATATTAATGTTTTTCCTTATATGTTTCAGGTTTGTTTCTCATGTAACTCCACTGCGGTTTATGCCAGTTAACTAAGTTAGAAGTGCAGATTTTTCATACAATTTTTTGCAGGGAAATACCTTCTTGCTTGAAATACCTTCCAAGGTACAACCTAACATTTTTAAAAGCTTGAAGATGTCATGTCTTAACTTAATTTCACTAGTTTTATCGTACTATCGATAGGTCAAGTTTTCAAGGTAACTGCTTTCAAGATAAAGATCTTTGATGCAGCGTTCAAGTCAACAGTTGAATGATGTTAGACCCTGTCCTCCTGTGAATTTCATTCTTTGAATCTTGTAAGAATTCAATATGATTGGTGATTTGATAATGAGATAACAATCATTTATATTTGAAGCAAAGTGAGGGCACAAGCAACTCAAGTAAATCACATGTACTGATCAAATGATACTTTTCTTGCTTTTTTATAGCCTTAATACTTCTTTTTCTCGTTTATACCACAAATTTCTAATTCTGATAGTTTTACATCTTTACTGTTGGTTTACCTTTATAGACTGAATGGACCCATAGGAATCAGCTTTCTAGCCTTATGAGGGAAAGTTTTGGTGCTATTTAAGAATTAGTATGGATTGTATTTACCAAAATTCAATGACTGTACACAATACCATTAAGGTGCATTTTAAGGGCAGAAAAGTTTTGCCTAAATTTCAGTTGCTAAATTTGGTTAAATTGAATAATATTTTTGTAAAAATTATGTGGTGGTCAGAAATAGGCTGTCCATTTTTCTTCCTTTTTTGTTTTAACTTGTCAGCATTTTGATATTGTAAGTGATGCTGAACATTATGGTTGGTGATTCTAGAAAAATAGATAAAACTTACTAAAAAGCCCTATGCTCAGTTTTTGTGTTCATGTTGTTTCTCTTGTAGTTGAAGAACTTATTGCTTATTGTAGTTTGCTTGTAAAAGCAGCCAGAAAGTGCAGAAGAGACTTATAAGCAATCGAGTGGCAGAACTAACCATAAAAATCTAAAGGAACCTTGTGGCTAATGATTCTAGAAAATGTTGCGGAGCTGTTCTTGTTGTTTTCTTAGTAATCTGCATTGTTCATAGCATTAAAAGATGCAAATCAAAGTAATGTCACGATGGATCGGAAGCGAGCACAAATCATGAAGGATCAGATATCAATATCAATTGGTTTGTTCTGTCTTTTGTTCTCGTAAAATATATATTTTTTTTTATTTCAGCTGCTTCATGATTTTGCAAAGCTGATGGATTGCTGAATATGGGTGAATACATTTCAGACTAATCTGTTATGCACAGATGATGGTTTCTCAAACATGTCTTGAGGTATAGCCGAGAGGATCTTGAGCTAGCTTGTGAAGATTTCACAACATAATTGGGTCTTCGGAAAACAGCAAAGTTTATAAGGGAACTGTAAAGGATGGTCCTGAAATTGCTGCATATCATTTCAGTATCAGTCACTCACTGGCCTAGCTATCTTGAGCTTTGCTTTCAGAGGAGGTAAGAAATCTAAAAGCCCAATCTTTTGGAAATAATATCTTAATTCTTTGCTCAGAAAAATCATTTACACTTCAGGTGGATAACTTGGCAAGGTTAAATCACGAAAACACATTTAACACTTCTGGTTATTGCAAAGAGAATGATCCATTTTCAAGAATGTTAGTCTTTGATATAGCATCCAATGGAACATTGTATGAGCATCTCCACTGTAAGTCTATTACCTGATTTATGTACTATTGAAATGCTAACTTTTATGGCATTTGGTCCTCAAAGATGTGACTTTGGTCTCTTCAAAATCATAGATGGTGATGCAGGTCAGCTATCCGGCTCAGACGCATGAACATAGCAATTGGTGTTGCTCGCGGACTAAGATATTTGCACACACTGAAGTACAACCTCCATTCACAATATCTGAACCAACTCCAATGCAGTATACTGACTGAGGATTTCTCCCCAAAGGTTTGTTTAAATATTGCATGTTAGTGATTTTGCAATGTTTTTATTAATTCATTATCAGCTTCTTAAAATTAAGAAAGATGAGGTTCATCATACTCACGTACTTCATTACCGAATAACTGGATAAATGCATTTTCTCTTTCTGATCTTTTAGGTTGAGAAACCACTTAAATGTGGCAGCTTCTTGCTTTACATACTTGAAATTCCTTTTGGATTAAACTGTTTGGGCACTTCTCACTATTTAATATATTCTTTATCTCCGCATTATTTGCTTATCTGCAGTTGGTTTGATTTTGAAAGATGGAATGCTATTGTTTCAAGATCAGACAATGGCTTAAGGCTACTTAACTAATGGAAGCTTATTTAATGGTTTTCTGGAGACTTCAGAGACATGGAATATGGATGTGCAGGTAACACTTATGCTTTCGGTGTGCTCTTACTTGAGTTTGATCAGTGGAAGGTCTCCAAATTATAAAGACAGAGATAGCATTGTAGACTGGGTAAGGAATTCACCAACATCTTAAATAAATTAGGTATTCAGGTTTAGTATCACACGTACTCATGTGTAAAGTAGAACTTCTCAATCTAAAGTGACAATGCGGAAGTGAATGTGTTCTATAACACCCTATGTGGAGAAGTATTTTCCTCCTCTAGAGGAAAGCATCATTAAGCAGCAACGATTACCCTTTCAATTTAAGAATTGATCTATTATTTTAAAAACTGAAAATCTTTGTATTTTAGATTAATACTTAAACTAAAATCTAATATGTTTCAAAATGTTTATGGTAGTAACATTTTTCTCCATAGATCTCAGAGAGTTTATCCAGGCTTACATATTCATTTAGATATTATTTTTTATATTTGTAACACTTTCTCTATTTTTTTATATATATTTGTTCTTAGAGAGACTTTAAAAAAACTACATATAGCGTATTTTCTAATTTTCGCATAATCCTGAAACGTTAGAGACAACCATTACATAGTGAAGATACCGTACTTTGATGGGTTTAGGTCCCTTTCTCTTTGATTCATCATTATGTCTTGATCTTGGTGTTTGAGCTCAATATAGCTACTGCTATAGCATTTGCTTGCCCACTGTTTTGCCCATAAGTAACTTAAGCTGACATTTTGAATCTGATTCGTATATTTTGAAGCGATTTGAAGATTATCGACTCTATAGCTTTTAAGGTTCTACGCAATCGACTCCAACAGAGAAAACTTGTTTATTCAACTATTCTCTGATTCTTGTTGTTCCAAAATTTTGTTGAATTGCATTAGAAAGAGTGTACTTTTAGCTGCCCCTCGAGATGCTTATTACGAAAAGCTCCTAATTCTGCTGTTCTTTTCTACTTTTGGTTCCTATCTCAACCATAAATCTTTGATTATTATTACAATAGTCTTGCTATGACCTATCTTCAGTGAATTAACGCTTGCAATTGTAATAAATTTGCAGGCAATAGATTATCTACAAGACCCCAACAAGATGAGCATGATAGTAGACCCAGAAATAAAAATGTAAAGATTGACAACCTCTCTGTACTCTGCAGTGTGATTAGCCTATGTATTGAGCCTGAACTGTCGAAGAGGCCATCAATGCATATATTATGTGGAATGTTGGAGGATGGCATCGACACCTCAGTTGGTGCAATTTTTAGAGAGCCTTCTCTGGCATGGGCAGAGCTGTTCTCTCAGTTTAGTTTAAATAATTCCAGTTACTTTACATCCACAGGAGGTAAAACATAAAAACACAATGAAAATAGCTTTTTCCTCAGTATCCATGTTTGCTTGTTTCCTTTGGGGGACAAGGGAATACTTGTGCGAGCAAACCCACAAGTAGCTCATCTGTGTATACAGAAATGCAATTCCCTAAAAGGGCTAACAGCCAATTTCCAATGGTGACCCCTTTTGTGATGAACTTTTAGAACTTAACGAGTGTTAGATGAGGCGTCTACTGTATATACTTGCTTCATTAGTGAAGTTGTTATAGAATTGAGGGTCCATTTGTAAAATTGTTGTAGTTCGAAAAATCTTGTGAGTATTAAATTTGTTTTTTTTTTTTAAATTGGACACCAATTCTCTTAACACAACTGTACAATAGTTTGATTGAAAAAAGTTGTTTCTCAACATAAAAATTTGTAAAAAATATCAAGAAAGTTGCTGCCAAACAAAATTGGTGGTTGTCTATAAATAAATTGTGAAAAAAGTTTCTCAAATAGTAAAATACAATGTCGACTTTACGGTACAAAAATAAGATTATACATGAATTCAATTTACTTCGATATTAGCCTCTTAAACTATCCTTCAGAGTCAAATATACATTTATAGCTTTGCTGAACGTCAGCTAATTATGGAGATACAAGTTGTGGTCCAAGCAAATGTTGATCCCTATACGCAAAGACAGATGAAACGAGGCAAAATTGACGCATGATGCATCACTTGAAGGGTCAAAAGATTTTTGATTGCCAAATGGACGATTTTTGCAATCAGATTGTCGAATTTCCTAAATGAGAACCCCTCGCAATCAAATTGGGGCGAATTGATCAAAATGGATGACCGACACTCGAATTAATGCGTCGTTGCCAGATGACGTCCGATTGTAAAATGGACTTCGACGTTGCGTTCGAAGCACTGTCATACCAAGAATGTTCATACATTTATTCAATAAAGTGGCACTTATCCTAAGCAAAATGCATGGATTCGAGAAAATGCACGCAAATTGAAAGATTAATGCAAAAATTCCAAGACGGGCAAACTTCTTCAATTCATTCTATAAATAATAATATAATAATAATAATAATAATAATAATTTAATTATTTAAAAATGAAATCAAAATAAAAAAATGAGAAAATTAATCCAATTAATACCTCAGGTTTGTCGGAGAGGGCAATTATTACATCTGGTCACCGGACGGAGATAGGTCCTTATATTAATAAAATATTATTTTAAATTAAGCGTTTCAAAGTACAGTAAAAAATTGCAGACAAAGCCAGGCAAATCGCAGTCAAAAGCGCAGGTAAAACACAATCAAAGCGTAAGATAACGCACCTAAAGCGTAGTCAAAGTACAGTAAAAAAATGCAGACAAAGCGCAGGTAACATGATAAGTTTTAATTGGATGTCTGAATCTATTTTTAGCTCTAATGACCGACCTAATAATTTGCGGTCGGAGAGATCCCAAAAATCCTGTTGTAATCCTTCTCCGCTACCTTTTGATCATGATCTCCCCCTTTCTTCCTATATCCCAGCCTCCAATCCGGTCTGATCACTCCGATCGCTAGCTCCACCGGTCTCAAAGCCACGCCAAATCTGACGCTAGCTAACTAATTCATGCTCTCACCCTCCGACTCACTAGCCAAACAGCCGATCTCCAACTCAGCTCAACTCTTACAACCCAAATAAACCAAAACCACTACCACTAATTTACCCAAGCAGCCATATAATAAAGGCCAATAGCATATCTCATCCACCCAAATAGCTTTCCTAAACCTCTAGCCTCAACCCTCACGGTCAACCCCTATAGCCCGTGAAGATAGTTTTCTTTTTAATCCATTATTTTATGTTATTAATTTTGTTTATTATTATTAAATTAGTGTAATAATAATATAATATAATAATAATAAATAATAATATTTTTAATTATTAAAATTGGGGGCAGATGCACAAAAAAAAATAAGAATGACGAAAAAAGAAGCAAAAATACAGAAAAAAGAAGAAAAGGAAGCTTACAAAAAAAAGAGAGAAAGCGTTTGATGAGCCCTAGGAGGCCCCTTCATCATCGAGGTAACCGGGAGGAGGTTACTGCTTATTGATTTGAATGGTGAGAGACCCGTCCAACTGATCAACGGTCGATAATTAAAGAAGTATTACACATAAATTGCTCAAGAAAATATTATGTTTAATGTACTATGTATTTCATGTGTGTTTATTAACATATACATTTTTATGTTTTTAAGTTCTCTTATAATAACAAGAATGTTTTTCAAATACCCCACAAAAATCCCCATACAGATAAGGTGCAATTTTTTATTTATATGATTAAAACTATCTAAATCTCCCTATAATATAGGTACATGTCAAATATTTATTTGAGTCGACATTGCGTCGTGTGTCGATCCATCAAATAAATTTTAAAATCCCAAAATACAAAACTTATCTTATTCTCCCTGCTATAGTAGGGGGCCCTTTTAAATATTTATTTTGGTCGACATTATGTTACATGTCAAGATCTTCAAATAAAGATTTAAATCATCAAATACGAATATCCTTTCAATAATAATTATGATGACTTCTCTTTTAAAGTATATATAAGTGATTGCCAAAAAGTTTGGGACATTGCCTTTTCAACATAAAAAGACTTCAAAAGTTAGGAAAGAAGATCTTTGTAGCTACACATTTCAGTAATTTGAGATATAACAACACAAGTCCTGCTGTTTGAAGCTTAAGATTCGAATGAGTATAAAGAGTTGGATTCAACAAGCTAAAATATAGCCAAATCGCTGACAGCTCATCAACTCAAGAAGGCATAATAAAGGCCATAAAAGAAAACCCCCCACATCGTTAACCCATCATAAAATTTAAAAGAATGAACGATTATTTGGCTTGACAAGTTCAAATAGTCATAGTTCACAATATTCTCCTAATTGACCAAAGAGTCGAAGTTATAGTGGGAAAAACAAATTCCCAATCAAGACAACTATCGAATGTGCATAGCTCTAAAGTCTTCAACCACAATGGATGAATTCAAATCTACTACTATTCAATAAATTAAGCATTGGGGAGCGCGTTTCTCCAAACTAAAGTCTAAAGCCTGAATGAGCACAAGTGGTTAAACTTAACAAGCCAAGATGTGGTTGAGTCCCTGGCAACTTCGTCTACTCAACAAGCCACGAGAAAATCCGTAGTAGATGAACCCTCACTTTAGTAGTCAAACAGCGAAGAGCTTCATCCTTGTTTACCTAATCTAATGAACTCAAATAACTCAAATTATAGTCTTCTCAATGTGTAAAAGGTCATATATTACATATATTTGTATAATATCAACTAAACCCAAAGCCAGCGATATTCTCTTTTCACTAAGTCCGCAGTACAAAAATATAGGATAAAATAAACCCAAATACCAGAACTCAGACTAAAGCCGTGTCAACATGGGATATCAAGCCCGTAGAAAGTCTGTACAACTATTACACATCTTTGTGTTCCGAGGGTTAGTAGATGAGGGAAACGTGATAGTGGATCTCCGACATGTACTATGTCCCTCAACACTACATGAAAGTTACAGGCAATGAGCATAGAAAAATAATAGAATGATAATGCATGTAAAATAAATAAATATATAATAAAACATATTTGAGAAGGGTCTCTCCAAGTCAGCAGAGTAACTCTTTGAAAAAGATCTGGAGCCATCAGAGCTAACTCTATAATGGACGTTGCATATGCCGACATGTCAAATGCCTCTGCTAGTAACTATACACCAGCCCTGAAAACTCACCTAGCCAAAACAACCCATAAGGATCCAATGGGAAGGAAGTAAAAGTATCCATCGTGCCATATATAGTAAAGTCTGACATCCTAGCTTCATGGGAACTCTCTACCAAACCTCAGGAGGAAGAGTGCACAACCACGGACATCCTTGGATCCATCAACGCCCCCTTAAAAGTCAAAAGGTGTGATAGTGCAGGGCTGCTACCAGTTTCAAAGAAGCTCTAGTGTGCTAAGAGCCTATATGCCTGTGAGAGGATTGCAATACCTTTATATGACATAGCTCATGCACTACATTAGATGCTCTTATAATAAGCGGTCTAGTACCATCAACAATAGGATAGTCTTCATTAGTATCCCCATGTCAAAAAGATAATGAAGAAAGGTGTAAATTTAAATGGCAGAGGAAACATCAATAAACCAACAACTAACAAAGAAAGAGAGGAAAGGGTAGGAAATGTACTTTATATCATCTCTGGCCTCTAAGGAGTCCCACCGACATCTGTGACCCTCCGTACTCCTAACACCCTCACTATGTGCTGTACCTTCAAGCGTCGTGCTCTAAAGAAGGGTTGAAGGATAGTTGCACCTAGGTCAGCCGTAATAGCTGACACCTATAGACTGGACAAAGAGCTAGTTGAAAACTTGAACTGATATTGAGCCTCACAAATGCAACCACATCAGTAGACTTTGTAGAATCGAGCCTCTTGTGGGACAACAGTCATACACCGAACATCTATAACTCTAGGAACGAACGGTCACCAGTCGTAGGTGTAGCCTGAGAAAATCAAACTACCAAGCCACCCTGTTGGGTTATAACCCTCCAACGTCACAAAACCACCTAGATAAGACACAAATAACTTGGGCGCATGCTATAATGTTCTCAGCCACTTCAGTATAATCTTACTGTGAAGTAAAGTATAACTATATAATCTCATCATCAGGAATAGTGGAGAATAATTAATTTCGTAACTCTAAGCACATATTATATTATTTCAATTAAGCTTGATCTAGTAAATTTTTTTCTTCCTTCTTGGATTTTTCAAATAAAATTTTGATGTATCATGCATTAGTCACTTTATTTTATCAGTTTGTTGGGCTTAACATAAAATTATGATTAAAAACTTTCTCTCTATCACTGGAAATTTTTTAGAATGTAATTGTGAGGTATGTATTTAGTTATTTACTTTAAATAAATTGACAAGTGTGACAAATTATTCATTAAAAAACAATGAACACATAAAATGACATTAAAAATGTTTATTTCAATATATTATACATTTATGACTTTCTAATGATAAAAAAAAATATCTTAGAGGTGATTCATACTTTTTTTATAATTTCATATATATATAAATAATTATCAAAAAAATTTAATACATAAAAAATTAATGAAACTTGAACTTTGGAATACAGTTTTTTTTTTTTAATTCTTAAAATTTTTAATTGAAAATAAGAAGTTCTGTTGTAATTTTTGAGTTTCGTCAACGAAAATTTAAATTTAAACTAAAATTGGCGAATTAATTAAAATTAAAAATATTAAAAATTTTCAAATTAATTTTTATTAAAATTAAATTGAAACTTTTAAATTATCCAAACATAAAATCATTGTCCAAAATCCAAATATAGTCTCTCCTGTCAAACCCTTCCCAACCCTTAATAGCTTTTCATTGTTCTCTTATCCTTCATAATTTTGTTTGTTTTACTTCTGTATTTAAAATAAAAATCCAACTTTGGACCAAATCTCTAATCCGTGTGCCTCCGACTTCTCATGAATTTCCTCTTCCGGGCATCTATCATCTCCTCAGTAACATCACTATTTTTTTTAATTATTTTCTCATCAGATAAGTGTAGGACTTCAGAGATTTCCCAGCTTTGTGAGCTTTGGAAGTACAAATTTTAGAATATAATGAGATTTCCCAGCTTGCTTCTTCTCTTTTCTTCTTGCGACTCAGTTGGAAACCCTTCTCTTTAACCCTTGTGAGTCCGTTCGTGAGGAAGAGAGTATGTGCTCTTACCATTCGCTTCGTTTTGTTGAATCTTTTTCAAGCTTCTTTGTTTATGATTCTTTTAGAGAATTGAAGTTGGGATTTGGTTCAGGAGCTTCATATTTTCATCTTTGACTTCTTAAACTTCAAAATTGCATCTGTATTAGATTCATGATTATTATTATTTTTATTTTTTTTGCAGTTGCAGCACTGAGAGCTTTTAAGCTGGCTATTTCGGAAGACCCTCTTAGAAAGCTATCTGACTGGAGTAGCAGTGGAGATCCTTGCAGATGGTCTGGCATCAAGTGCTCAGATTCGAAGAACAGTGTGATTTCTCTGTAAGCATTAGTTACTACGAATCTACATGACCTACTAAGTCAAATTAGTTGTATTTGTGTGCAAAGATTTCAAATCAGACATGCATAGATATATATATTTTCTCTTGTTGTTCTGCTTAAACAAAGTAGGGGGAATGAACTTTCTTTGGGATGATTTCTGCTGTAAAATAAAAGCATGTTGACCTCTTGTATAATTTTAGAGGAGCCGAATTATGTTCAAAGTTTACTTCATCTATATGATGGTGTTGAAGCTTTTTTTATTTTATTTTATTTTTTACCTACTGGCATTTCTTATATTGTCCTTCCTTGTGAGCTCTTGGTTTCTTTGACAGAAACTTCTCCAATTCCTCTTTGAAAGGGTTCCTTGCAGAAGAAGTTGGCTTTCTGAATTCATTAAAAGAGTTGTATGATGTTCTTTCTATCAACTGATACATTCCATTTTGATCTTTTTTTTTTCTTCATTATTATACCTTTTTTTTCCTTCACAGCATTTTAGATAATAATCTGTTCTATGGGACAATACCTAGACAAATCGGCAGGCTTAAAAGCTTGCAAGTATTGGATTTGAGTGCAAATCGTTTTTTGGGTCCAATTCCTTCAGAAATTGGAGACTTGATTAGTATAACAACAATGTAAGCAGAAGATTTTATTCCATGCTTTTTTTTTTTTTTGAACTTGTAGTTTCTATTTTCTTTTTTGATTTTTTATTGCTCATCATTCTGTAGAAATCTTCACTTTAATGGTTTAACTGGTGTCATCCCTCCTGAGCTTGGTAATCTGGTAAACCTCGTTGAACTTCAGTTGGATAGGAATAAGCTTAATGGACCAATTCCTGGGAGCAAAAACTCGAAGTCCTCGACAACTGATGGAATGTAAATGCCCTCTTTTCTTACGTGATTTTTGAACATTATTTATGTCATGGACTTCTTCAATTTATTCTAATCATACTGTTATTTAGTATATAAATGAGTAAATGTCCAATGTTAGTCTTAAGCACTTTTTAAGTTTTTAGTTCATGCTCCACTCTTCTATATTTAGTATCATATTAGTAAGTTAATCTATACAAGAAACATAAACTCAGTGAAATTTACTGTTACAGTGAATAATATTCTTATGTTGAATACATAGTGTTACTTTTTGCTCTTGCAGAATATTAATGTTTTTCCTTATATGTTTCAGGTTTGTTTCTCATGGTAACTCCACTGCTGGTTTATGCCAGTTAACTAAGTTAGAAGTTGCAGATTTTTCATACAATTTTTTGCAGGGAAAAATACCTTCTTGCTTGAAATACCTTCCAAGGTACAACCTAACATTTTTAATAGCTTGAAGATGTCGTCTTAACTTAATTTCACTAGTTTTATCGTACTATCGATAGGTCAAGTTTTCAAGGTAACTGCTTTCAAGATAAAGATTCTTTGATGCAGCGTTCAAGTCAACAGTGTATGATGTTAGACCCTGTCCTCCTGTGAATTCATTCTTTGAATCTTGTAAGGAATTCAATATGATTGGTGATTTGATAATGAGATAACAATCATTTATATTTGAAGCAAAGTGATGGCACAAGCAACTCAAGTAAATCACATGTACTGATCAAATGATACTTTTCTTGCTTTTTATAGCCTTAATACTTCTTTTTTCTCGTTTATACCACAAATTTCTAATTCTGATAGTTTTACATCTTTACTGTTGGTTTTACCTTTATAGACTGAATGGACCCATAGGAATCAGCTTTCTAGCCTTATGATGGGAAAAGTTTTGGTGCTATTTAAGGATTAGTATGGATTGTATTTTACCAAAATTCAATGACTGTATCACAATACCATTAAGGTGCATTTTTAAGGGCAGAAAAATGTTTTGCCTAGAATTTCAGTTGCTAAATTTGGTTAAATTGAATAATATTTTTGTAAAAATTATGTGGTGGTCAGAAATAGGCTGTCCATTTTTCTTCCTTTTTGTTTTAACTTGTCAGCATTTTGATATTGTTAAGTGATGCTGAACATTATGGTTGAGTGATTCTAGAAAAATAGATAAAACTTACTAAAAACGCCTAATGCTCAGTTTTTTGTGTTCATGTTGTTTCTCTTGTAGTTGAAGAACTTATTGCTTATTGTAGGTTTGCTTGTAAAAAGCCAGGAAAGTGCAGAAGAGACTTATAAGCAATCGAGTGGCAGAACTAACCATAAAAATCTAAAGGAACCTTTGTGGCTAATGATTCTAGAAATAGTTGCAGGAGCTGTTCTTGTTGTTTTCTTAGTAATCTGCATTGTTCATAGCATTAAAAGATGCAAATCAAAGTCTAATGTCACGATGGATCGGAAGCGAGCACAAATCATGAAGGATCAGATATCAATATCAATTGGTTTGTTCTGTCTTTTGTTCTCGTAAAATATATATTTTTTTTATTTCAGCTGCTTCATGATTTTGCTAAGCTGATGGATTGCTGAATATGGTGTGAATACATTTCAGACTAATTCTGTTATGCACAGATGATGGATTTCTCAAACATGTCTTGAGGTATAGCCAGAGGATCTTGAGCTAGCTTGTGAAGATTTCAGCAACATAATTGGGTCTTCGGAAAACAGCAAAGTTATAAGGGAACTGTAAAGGATGGTCCTGAAATTGCTGTCATATCACTTTCAGTATCAGTCACTCACTGGCCTAGCTATCTTGAGCTTTGCTTTCAGAAGGAGGTAAGAAATCTTAAAGCCCAATTCTTTTGAAATAATATCTTAATTCTTTGCTCAGAAAAATCATTTACACTTCAGGTGGATAACTTGGCAAGTTAAATCACGAAAACACATTTAAACTTCTTGGTTATTGCAAAGAGAATGATCCATTTTCAAGAATGTTAGTCTTTGAATATGCATCCAATGGAACATTGTATGAGCATCTCCACTGTAAGTCTATTACCTGATTTATGTACTATTGAAATGCTAACTTTTATGGCATTTGGTCCTCAAAGATGTGACTTTTGTCTCTTCAAAATCATAGATGGTGATGCAGGTCAGCTATCCTGGCTCAGACGCATGAACATAGCAATTGGTGTTGCTCGCGGACTAAGATATTTGCACACTGAAGTACAACCTCCATTCACAATATCTGAACTCAACTCCAATGCAGTATATCTGACTGAGGATTTCTCCCCAAAGGTTTGTTTAAATATTGCATGTTAGTGATTTTGCAAATGTTTTTATTAATTCATTATCAGCTTCTTAAAATTAAGAAAGATGAGGTTCATCATACTCACGTACTTCATTACCGAATAACTGATAAATGCATTTCTCTTTCTGATCTTTTAGGTTGAGAAACCACTTAAATGTGGCAGCTTCTTGCTTTACATACTGAAATTCCTTTTGGATTAAACTGTTTGGGCACTTCTCACTATTTAATATATTCTTTATCTCCGCATTATTTGCTTATCTGCAGTTGGTTGATTTTGAAAGATGGAATGCTATTGTTCAAGATCAGACAATGGCTTAGGCTACTTAACTAATGGAAGCTTATTTAATGGTTTTCTGGAGACTTCAGAGACATGGAATATGGATGTGCAGGTAACACTTATGCTTTCGGTGTGCTCTTACTTGAGTTGATCAGTGGAAGGTCTCCAAATTATAAAGACAGAGATAGCATTGTAGACTGGGTAAGGAATTCACCAACATCTTAATAAATTAGGTATTCAGGTTTAGTATCACACGTACTTCATGTGTAAAGTAGAACTTCTCAATAAAGTGACAATGCGAAGTGAATGTGTTCTATAAGCACCCTATGTGGAGAAGTATTTTCCTTCTTTTCTAGAGGAAAGCATCATTAAGCAGCAACGATTACCCTTTCAATTTAAGAATTGATCTATTTAATTTAAAAACTGAAAATCTTTGTATTTTAGATTAATACTTAAACTAAAATCTAATATGTTTCAAAATGTTTATGGTAGTAACATTTTTCTCCATAGATCTCAGAGAGTTATCCAGGCTTACATATTCATTTAGGATATTATTTTTTTATATTTGTAACACTTCTCTATTTTTTTATATATATTTGTTCTTAGAAGAGCTTTAAACAACTACAGTATAGCAGTATTTTCTAATTTGCGCATAATCACTGAAACAGTTAGAGACAACCATTACATAGTGAAGATACCGTACTTTGATGGGTTTAGGTCCCTTTCTCTTTGATTCATCATTATGTCTTGATCTTGGTGTTTGAGCTCAATATAGCTACTGCTATAGCATTTGCTTGCCCACTGTTTTGCCCATAAGTAACTTAAGGCTGACATTTTTGAATCTGATTCGTATATTTTGAAGCGATTTGAAGATTATCGACTCTATAGCTTTTAAGGTTCTACAGCAATCGACTCCAACAGAGAAATACTAGTGGGTTACGAAGAATTGTTTCTTCAACTATTCTCTGATTCTTGTTGTTCCAGAAATTTTGTTGAATTGCATTAGAAAGAGTGTGCTTTTAGCTGTCCCTCGAGATGCTTATTACGAAATAGCTCCTAATTCTTCTGTTTCTTTTCTACTTTTTTGTTCCTCTATTCAACCATGAAATCATTTGATTATTATTACAATAATCTATACTATGATCCTATCTTCAGTGAATTAACGCATGCAATTATATTAAATTTGCAGGCAATAGATTATCTACAAGACCCCAACAAGATGAGCATGATAGTAGACCCAGAAATAAAAAATGTAAAGATTGACAACCTCTCTGTACTCTGCAGTGTGATTAGCCTATGTATTGAGCCTGAAATGTCGAAGAGGCCATCAATGCATATATTATGTGGAATGTTGGAGGATGGCATCGACACCTCAGTTGGTGCAATTTTTAGAGAGCCTTCTCTGGCATGGGCAGAGCTTGTTCTCTCAGTTTAGTTAAAGAATTCCAGATACTGTACATCCACAGGAGGTAAAACATAAAAACACAATGAAAATAGCTTTTTTCCTCAGTATCCATGTTTGCTTGTTTCCTTGGGGGACAAGGGAATACTTGTGCGAGCAAACCCACAAGTAGCTCATCTGTGTATACAGAAATGCAATTCCCTAAAAAAGGGCTAACAGTCAATTTCCAATGGTGACCCCTTTTGTATGAACTTTTAGAACTTAACGAGTGTTAGATGAGGCGTCTACTGTATATACTTGCTTCATTAGTGAAGTTGTTATAGAATTGAGGGTCCATTTGTAAAATTGTTGTAGTTCGAAAAATCTTGTGAGTATTAAATTTGTTTTTTTTTTTTTAAATTGGACACCAATTCTCTTAACAACAACTGTACAATAGATTTGATTGAAAAAAGTTGTTTCTCAACATAAAAATTTGTAAAAAAATAGCAAGAAAGTTGCTGCCAAACAAAATTGGTGGTTGTCTATAAAATAAAATTGTGAAAAAAGTTTCTTCAAATAGTAAAATACAATGTCGACTTTACGGTACAAAAATAAGATTATACATGAATTCAAATTTACTTTGATATTAGCCTCTTAAACTATCCTTCAGAGTCAAATATCTTTTGCTGAACGTCAGCTAATTATGGAGATACAAGTTGTGGTCCAAGCAAATGTTGATCCCTATACGCAAAGACAGATGAAACGAGGCAAAATTGACGCATGATGCATCACTTGAAGGGTCAAAAGATTTTTGATTGCCAAATGGACGATGTTATTGCAATCAGATTGTCAAATTTGCCTAAATGAGAACCCCTCGCAATCAAATTGGGCGGAATTGATCAAAAGGGATGACCGACACTCGAAATTAATGCGTGACGTTGCCAGATGACGTCCGATTGTAAAATGGACTTCGACGTTGCGTTCGAAGCACTGTCATACCTAAGAATGTTCATACATTTATTCAATTAAAGTTGGCACTTATCCTAAGGCAAAATGCATGGATTCGAGAAAATGCACGCAAATTGAAAGATTAATGCATAAATTCCAAGACGGGCAAACTTCTAATTCATTTCTATAATAATAATAATAATAATAATAATAATAATTTAATTATTTAAAAATGAAATCAAAATAAAAAAATCAGAAAATTAATCCAATTAATTACCTCAGGTTTGTCGGAGAGGGCAAATTATTACATCTGGTCACCGGACGTGGAGATAGGTCCTTATATTAATAAAATATTATTTTAAATTAAGCATGTTCAAAGTACAGTCAAAAAATGCAGACAAAGCACAGGCAAATCGCAGTCAAAAGCGCAGTCTAAGCGCAGGTAAAACACAATCAAAGCGTAGATAAAGCGCACCTAAAGCATAGTCAAAGTACAGTAAAAAAATGCAGACAAAGCGCAGGTAACATGATAAGTTTTAATTGGATGTCTGAATCTATTTTTAGCTCTAATGACCTGACCTAATAATTTGCGGTCGGAGAGATCCCAAAAATCCTGTTGTAATCCTTCTCCGCTACCTTTTGATCATGATCTCCCCCTTTCTTCCTAATGCCCAGCCTCCAATCCGGTCTGATCACTCCGATCGCTAGCTCCAGCCGGTCTCAAAGCCACGCCAAATCTGACGCTAGCTAACTAATTCATGCTCTCTACCCTCCGACTTCACCTAGCCAAAACAGCCGATCTCCAATCTAGCTCAACTCTTACAAACCCAAATAAACCAAAACCACTACCACTAATTTACCCAAGCAGCCATATAATAAAGGCCAATAGCATATCTCATCCACCCAAATAGCTTTCCTAAACCTCTAGCCTCAACCCTCACGGTCAAACCCCTATAGCCCGTGAAGATAGTTTTCTTTTTAATCCATTATTTTATGTTATTAATTTTGGTTAATTATTATTATAATTAGTGTGATGATAATAATAATAATAATAATAATAATAATAATAATAATATTTTAATTATTAAAATTGGGGGGCAGATGCACAAAAAAAAATAAGAATGACAAAAAAAGAAGCAAAAATACAGAAAAAAGAAGAAAAGGAAGCTTACAAAAAAAAAAAGAGAAAGCGTTGATGAGCCCTAGGAGGCCCCTTTCATCATCGAGGTATACCGGGGAGGAGGTTATCAGCTTATTGATTTGAATGGTGAGAGACCCGTCCAACTGATCAACGATCAATAATTAAAGAAGTATTACACATAAAATTGCTCAAGAAAATATTATGTTTAATGTACTATGTATTTCATGTGTGTTTATTAACATATACATTTTATTTTTTTAAGTTCTCTTATAATACAAGAATGGTTTTCAAATACCCCACAAAAATCCCCATACAGATAAGGTGCAATTTTTTTATTTTAATGATTTAAAACTATCTAAAATCTCCCTATAATATAGGTACATGTCAAATATTTATTTGGGTCGACATTGCGTCGTGTGTCGATCTCATCAAATAAATTTTTAAAATCCCAAAATACAAAACTTATCTTATTCTCCCTGTATAGTAGGGGGCCCTTTTAAATCTTTATTTTGGTCGACATTATGTTACATGTCAAGATCTTCAAATAAAGATTTAAAATCATCAAATACGAATATCCTTTCAAATAATAAATTATGATGACTTCTCTTTTAAAGTATATATAAGTGATTGTCCAAAAAGTTTGGGACATTGCCTTTTTCAACATAAAAAGACTTCAAAAGTTAGGAAAGAAGATCTTTGTAGCTACACATTTCAGTAGTTTGAGATATAACAACACAAGTCCTGCTGTTTGAAGCTTAAGATTCGAATGAGTATAAGAGGTTGGATTCAACAAGCTAAAATATAGTCGAATCACTGACAGCTTCATCTACTCAAGAAGGCATAATAAAGGCCATAATAGAGAAACCCCCACATCGTTAACCCATCAATAAATTTTAAAAGAATGAACGATTATTTGGCTTGACAAGTTCAAATAGTCGTAGTTCACAATATTCTCCTAATTGACCAAAGAGTCGAAGTTATAGTGGGAAAAACAAATTCCCAATCAAGACAACTATCGAATGTGCATAGGCTCTAAAGTCTTCAACCACAATGGATGAATTCAAATCTACTAACTTCAATAAATTAAGCATTGGGGAGCGCGTTTCTCCAAACTAAAGTCTAAAGCCTGAATGAGCACAAGTGGTTAAACTTAACAAGCCAAGACGTGGTTGAGTCCCTGGCAACTTCGTCTACTCAACAAGCCACGAGAAAATCCGTAGTAGATGAACCCTCACTTTAGTAGTCAAACAGCGAAGAGCTATCAAATCCTTGTTTACCTAATCTAATGAACTCAAATAACTCAAATTATAGTCTTCTCAATGGGTAAAAGGTCAGTATATTACATATATTTGATAATATCAACTAAACCCAAAGCCAGTGATATTCTCTTTTCACTAAGTCCGCAGTACAAAATATAGGATAAAATAAACCCAAATACCAGAACTCAGACTAAAGCCGTGTCAACATGGGATATCAAGCCCCGTAGAAAGTCTGTACAACTATTACACATCTTTGTGTTCCGAGGGTTAGTAGATGAGGGAAACGTGATAGTGGATCTCCGACATGTACTATGTCCCTCAACACTACATGAAAGTTACAGGCAATGAGCATAGAAAATAATAGAATGATAATGCATGTAAAATAAATTAATATATAATAAAAACATATTTGAGAAGGGTCTCTCCAAGTCTGCAGAGTAACTCTTTGAAAAAGATGCTGGAGCCATCAGAGCTAACTCTATAATGGACGTTGCATATGCCGACATGTCAAATGCCTCTGCTAGTAACTATACACCAGCCCTGAAAAACTCACCTAGCCAAAACAACCCATAAGGATCCAATGGGAAGGAAGTAAAAGTATCCATCGTGCATATATAGTAAAGTCTGACATCCTAGCTTCATGGGAACTCTCTACCAAACCTCAGGAGGAAGAGTGCACAACCACGGACATCCTTGGACCCATCAACGCCCCCTTAAAAGTCAAAAGGTGTGATAGTGCAGGGCTTGCTACCAGGTTCATAGAAGCTCTAGTGTGCTAAGAGCCTATATGCCTGTGAGAGGATTGCAATACCTTTATATGACATAGCTCATGCACTACATTAGATGCTCTTATAATAAGAGGTCTAGTACCATCAACAATAGGATAGTCTTCATTATGTATCCCCATGTCAAAAAGATAATGAAGAAAGGTGTAAATTTAAATGGCAGAGGAAACATCAATAAACCAACTACTAACAAAGAGAAAGAGAGGAAAGGGTAGGAAAGTACTTCTATATCATCTCTGGCCTCTAAGGAGTCCCACCGACATCTGTGACCCTTCGGTACTCCTAACACACTCACTATGTGCTTGTACCTTCAAGCGTCGTGCTCTAAAGAAGGGTTGAAGGATAGTTGCACCTAGGTCAGCCGTATATAGCTGACACCTATTAGACTGGACAAAAGAGCTAGTTGAAAACTTGAACTGATATTGAGCCTCAACAAATGCAACCACATCAGAGTAGCTTTGTAGAATCGAGCCTCTTGTGGGACAACATGCATACACCGAACATCTATAACTCTAGGAACGAACGGTCACCAGTCGTAGGTTGTAGCCTGAGAAATATCAAACTACCAAGCCACCCTGTTGGGTTGATAACCCTCCAACATCACAAAACCACCTAGATAATGACACAAATAACTTGGGCGCATGCTGATAATGTTCTCAGCCACTGTCAGTATAATCTTACTGCGAAGTAAAGTATGCTCATGTGAAAGCCAGTTTTTCTTTGTTTTCCTTCTAGGTTCGTCCGGACGAAGTGGAGTTCATCCGAGATGAACATTTAAAAAAATTTGGTGATAGAGAGCTTCGTCCCAAGACGAAGGTATGTTCCTTCATACGAATTTTTGCCAGAGAACATCGTCTAGGGGTTAAAATTCATTTTTGTCTGTACGATCCGTGTCCAGAGGAGATCATCCTAGGACGAATGAAGAACATCGTTTGGACGATCCTGTTTGATAAATATCTGAATCGTGTTATTTTTGAAGAAAGAGAAAGGGCAGAAGAGAAAGAAATGAAGGAAAGAGAAGAAAATCCGTGTATTGGGTGACTTCGGTCCGTTTTTGTCCGTCGCCGTAGTTGGGAAAGTTGACCGACTCGAGGTAAAGCACATTATGCCTTTCTCAATTTTTAGAAATGTGATTTTTGACGGATTTTTTGTTTCAAATTTATTTTCCGTTAGCGAAAAATGGGTATAACTTCGCATCGGTAAATTTTTACTACATAACTTTTGGTATGTTATAGAGATTGTAATTTTGCACGTTTTGAGTATTTTCTGGAAGATTTTCACTGGGTATTTTAAATTCTGTGGAGTTTTCATCAAATATGAAATTTTCTGGATGTTAAAAAATATTGCTTCAGTACAATGAAAATTTTGAAATGATGTTTTCTATGATCTCTGATAATTTAAAAATTTTTTGAAACTGATCGTCCCGACTGATTGGGCTTATTTTGCACTGATCGTACATAACGATATTAGTATCGTCCTGAACGATAAAGCCAACAACTTGCATTAATGAGCTCATTTTGAGATATTCTATTTAAGCTATGACATGACACTTGGTAAGTGTCTTTGGCAGCCATTATAGCTTCGTTCTTTTGTGGGAAACTTGAAGAGAGAGCTTGAAAGGGAGTGAGGAAAGGGTGGAGTTTGAGAGAGAGAGAAGATCCTGTGAGGGGGGACTCAAGAGAGTGTGGAAGGGGTTGCACACGGTTGCTCCGACAAGCTTGCACCTGAATACCGTCATATTTAAGGCTTGTCTCGAGGGAAGTTCACCAAAGAAGAAGATCTCTTTGGTGTCAAAGGATCCGGCGACTCCGCCGCACCGTGGAAGGTGGAAGTGATTTTGTAAGAGCTTCTCCGCCTAGCTGTGGGGGCAAAGGGAGAGACACTTAGTTTAGTGCAATACTTGGAGGGTACCTCCAAGGAGTGGACGTAGGTCAAGGTTTAACCGAACTATTATAAATATGGTGTGTTCTTTCCTTATTATTTCCACATTTAATTTCTGCACTTTGATTTTCGTTGTGGTGATTGTGATTATTGTGCTTTGTTTAAAGGTATACCAATTCACCACTCTTTTTATTTAGCCTTGGGCTAGTTCATAAGGGGCTTAACATCCCTAACGGACTTTCACACAAGCCGGATTTGATCGACGATCTGAGTCCAAATCTGAGAGCTTTGTTAGACCGACGGGAAGGCCGAGGGAAATTCCGTCACATATTGTTTCTAAAGGATCATCTAGTAGAACTGGTGGTTCAAGTTCTGTGGCAAGGAGACTACCTCGTGGTAATCAGAAGCAGCCTAGTAGTTCTGTTGCTCCAGCTCCAGTTCAATCACGTGCGTATAGTTTGAATCAACAAGAGGCTCGAGATGCTCCGGATGTGGTGACAAGTACGGTTTATATTTCTAAACATCCCTATCATATTTTATTTGATTCTGGAGCTAGTCATTCATTTAATTTTTAGCGCTGTTTTGATGCTTTGCAACTGGCTTCCATTATATTATCTGTTTCGCTTTCCGTTATTTTGTCGGCTGGAGATAATTTAATAGCCAAGAAATTTTGTTTATGTGAGATTGAAATTTCTAGGAAGAAGTGGAAGGCCTGTTTGATTTTGCTACTGATTTCTTTGTATGATGTGATTTTGGGTATGAATTAGCTGAGTCTGTATGAGGCTCAAATAGATTATCTGAAGAAGTAAGTTATATTATTCATGAATGGTGAAAGATGTGTATTCCAAGGGTTAAGAGGTGCTTTATTATGTTTGATTTTTGTGTTGGAAGTAAGAAAATTATGAAAGAAGGATTGTATTGTATTTTTGGCATCAGTACGGGATATGAATATAGATGCAGGTTCTATTTTTGATATCCCGGTTGTATAAGATTTTTCGAATGTATTTTCTGAAGAATTGGTTGGTTTACCTCCGGATAGAGATGTTGAATTCTGTATTGATGTATTTTTGGGTATAGCTCCAATATCTAAAGCTCCGTATAGGATGGCACCAAAAGAACTTATGGAGTTAAAAGTTTAACTCCAGGAGTTGGTGGATAGAGGATTTGTCTGTCCTAGTATTTCTCCTTGGGGAGCACCTGTTCTATTTGTAAAAAAGAAGGACGGTACAATGCGGATATGTGTTGACTATAGAGATTTGAATAAAGTTACAATCAAGAATAAATATACGTTGCTACGGATTGATGATTTGTTTGATCAGCTTGCTGGATCTTCTGTATTCTCCAAGATTAATTTGAGATCTGGTTATTATCAGGTGAAGGTACGAAAGTAGATGTGATGAAACCGCTTTCAGTACTCGGTACGGGCACTACGAGTTTTTAGTTATGCCATTTGGGGTAACGAACGCACCAGCTATTTTTATGGACCTGATGAATAGAGTATTCAAAGATTATATGGATCAATTTGTGATTGTCTTCATAGATGATATTCTTGTATATTCTGCTTCCGAGGAAGAACATGCCAAACATTTGAGAAGTGTGTTAGAGACTCTCAGACGACATCAGTTGTATGCAAAATTCACCAAATATGAATTCTGGCTGAAGAGCATTTTTTTTCTAGGACATGTAGTGAGTGGTGAAGTATTTCTGTTGATCCCCAGAAAATTTAAGCAGTTGCTAATTGGCTAAGGCCTACTACGGAGTTTGAGATACGTAGTTTCTTGGGTATGACCGGATACTATAGAAAATTAGTGAAGGGCTTTTCTCAGATTTCTACACCTTTGACGAGACTGACTCAAAAGTTAGTAGCTTTTTTTTGGACACCGGAGTGTGAAGCTAGTTTTCATAAGTTAAAGGATTATTTGACTTCTGCTCCAGTGTTAGCACTTCCCTTTGGTACGGAAGGATTTCAAGTATTCAGTGATACTTCACTTAAAGGCTTGGGATGTGTTTTGATGCAGCATGGTCGGGAATAGCCTATGCTTCTAAACAGTTAAAATCATATGAAAAGAATTACCTGACACATGATTTGAAATTGGCTGCTGTTATATTTGCTCTAAAGATTTGACATCATTACTTATATGGCGTCAGGTGTGAGATTTTCATGGATCATAAGAGTTTGAAGTATATATTCACTCAGAATGATCTGAATTTGAAGCAAAGAAGATGGCTTGAGTTGATCAAGGACTATGATATGACTATTCAGTATCAGCCTGGTAAAGCTAATGTGGTGGCAGATGCCTTGAGTAGAAAGTCTTCTAGATTATCATGTATTCAGCTCACTTCTGATGAGTATCTGATACGAGATATGGAAAGATTGCAACTGGAGGCTGGTTGGGATTCTGGTATTATGACTCAGATGATTACTTAGCCCTCTTTAGAAGAGAAGATTCATGAAGCTTAGAAATCAGATGCTGAATATTTGAAGTTGATTGATCAAATCAAATTTGGTAAGAAACCTGAATTATAAATTTCTGATTCTTATATTATTTTTTATAAGAATAGGCTGTGGGTTCCAATA
Organism: Dendrobium nobile; assembly: GCA_022539455.1. Classification (NCBI taxonomy): domain Eukaryota; kingdom Viridiplantae; phylum Streptophyta; class Magnoliopsida; order Asparagales; family Orchidaceae; genus Dendrobium; species Dendrobium nobile. The sequence continues at coordinate 18,019,075 of CM039730.1, read as the reverse complement.
TTTAGAGATTCGAGGAAAGAGATTCTGCACGAATCTCATTATTCAGGCTATACTATTCATCCAGGAAGTGGTAAGATGTACGGAGATATGAAAAGCTTATTTTGGTGGCCTGGAATAAAAAAGGACATAATGGATTTTATTTTGAAATGAGAAGCCTGTCAATTAGTAAAGGTAGAACATCAGCGACCAGAGGTCTTTTGTAGTCGTCGTCCTATCCCTGAGTGGAAGTGGGAAGAGGTAACGATGGATTTTGCTATGAGTTTTCTAGATCGAAGCAAGGATATGATGCAATTTGGGTGATTGTCAATCGATTGATGAAATCTGTATATTTTCTCCTGATCAGACAGATGGATTCGGTGGATAAGTTAGCTCAGATTTATGTTAAAGAAATTATCAGATTGCATGGTGTACCGAAAGTGATTGTATCTGATTGGGATGGTCGGTTTACCTCTAGATTTTGGAGAGGAATTCAACAAGGCTTGGGCACGAAATTGTATTTTAGTATGGCTTTTCATATGCAGGCTGATGGATAGTTTGAGAGGACTATTCAGGTACTGAAAGATCTTCTGAGATTATGTGTTTTGGATTTTGGAGGCAGTTGGGAAGATCATATCCCACTGATAGAATTTGCATACAATAACAGTTATCATTCAAGCATTGGTATGGCACCCTACGAAGCTCTGTATGGCAGAAAGTGTAGAACTCCTTTGACTTTGACTAAGGTGGGAGATAGATAAGTAATGGGGGATGATACTGTGACAAAGATAAATTTGATTAAAGGATGGTTGAAATCTGCACAGGGCCGGCAGCAGAATTATTACAATTAGAAACATAGACTGGTTGAATTTCAGATTGGTGACTTTATTTATGTCAAAATCAGTCCGATAAAAGGTGTTAGTAGATTTCGAAGAGTAAGCAAACTCAGTCTAATGTATGTTGGACCTTTTGAGATCATTAAAAGGGTTGATAATTTTGCTTATAGATTATTATTGCCTGATCAAATGTCTGATATACATAATGTGTTTCACATATCCTCTTGAGAAAGTGAGTATTTGACTCTGAAAAGAAACTTTCTGCATATGATATTGACGTTCAGGCGAATCTACAGTATAAAGAAGAACCTGAAAGAATTTTGGCTTATGATGTACGAAAGCTGAGAAGTAAACAGATTCAGATGGTTAAGGTTCAGTGGAAGTTCAGAACGGCCAGAGAGGCTACTTAGGAGAAGGAGTCGAATATGAGACATTTAAATCCAAATATGTTCTAATTCAGTTTTGTTTTGATAATGTGGAGGATGACATTATTCTGAAGGTGGGGAGGTTGTGAAAGTCAGTTTTTCTTTTATTTTCCTTCCAGGTTTGTCCGGACGAAGTGGAATTCATCCGGGACGAACAGTTAAAACAATTTGGTGATAGAGAGCTTCTTCCCAGTACGAAGGTATGTTCGTTTGTATGAATTTTTGCCAGAGAACATTGTCTAGGGGTTAAATCCATTTTCGTCTGTACGATCCGTGTCCAGAAAAGATCATCCCGGGACGAACGAAAAGCATCGTCTAGACGATCCTGTTTGATAAATATCTGAATTGTGTTATTTTTGAAGAAAGAGAAAGGCAGAAGAGAGAGAAATGAAGGAGAGAGAAGAAAATCCAGATTTTGGGTGACTTCGGACCGTTTTCGTCCGTCGCCGTAGTTGGGAAAGTTGACTGACTCGAGGTAAGGCACATTATGCTTTTCTCAATTTTCAGAAATGTGATTTTTGACGTATTTTTTGTTTCAAATTCGTTTTTCGTTAGCGGAACATGGGTATAACTTTGCACCGGTAAAAATTTTACTACGTAACTTTTGGTATGTTATAGAGATTATATTTTTGCACGTTTTAAGTATTTTTTGGAAGATTTTTACTCGGTATTTTGAATTCTACGGAGTTTTCATCGAATATGAAATTATGTTGATGTTGAAAAATATTGCTTCAGTACAATGAAAGTTTTGAAATGATGTTTTCTACGATCTCTGGTAATTTTTATAATTTTCTGAAATAGTGAATTTTGATCTATTGAATTTCCATTATCTGCTGTTATATTCTCCAACGATATTCTGATACGAATCTAATTTCTCTAAATCTGATGTGATTTAATGTTTGATGTGATTTGAATGATATCAGAAGGGAGGCATAAGAGGTCAGAATCTGTTGAGATTCTGTTTGGGTCCGGGAATATGAAAATGAATTCTAATCTGATAATTTTGTATATTTGATATATTCTTGTGTTGTAAGCACAAAGGGAGGTATAAGGGGTCAGAATCTGTTGAGATTCTGTCTGTATCAGGGAAAGGAGGCATAAGGGGCCAGAATCCTCTGAGATTCTGTCTGGGTCAGGAAAATTTATTTTGAAATATGATTTGAATGTTTTCTAAAATCTATTCTGAACTTTGATTTGAATTCTAATTTGAATAATTCTATGACATGAATTTGATTCAGTTCTTCTATCTCTATTATTTGATTTCTATCTGATTATCTGTTCTGTGTGAATATTTGAAGTCTATTCATTTATCTGTTATCTGTTCTGTACGAATATTTGCATTCTATCTCATTATATGATTTTCTGTATGATTATCTGAATTTTGTACGGCTATTTGAATAAACTATTTTTGATGGTTTTTGAATGAGAGTTTTTGGAGATTTTGATCGGCTAGTGTAGTCTTCCTGAGCTGTTAGCTCACTATGGTTATCTTCGTGATTTTCAGGTTTTGGGAAAGGGAAGGAGGTTTTGGACTAGCTATTCAATGTCTGATTTGAGACTAGATATTTTTACACTTTTAATTTTTATACGGTCATGACTATTCTACTTTTCTATTCTGTACTTTTTATTTATAGCCATGCACTATAATGTACATGATTATTTTGATAAAAGAAAGAAAAAATTGTTTGATGAATTTCTGCATATTTGAATGTTTATAGTTGCTCTGTATTTTCTGTATGTCCATTTATTAGAAGAAAGTCTGAAAACAAATTCCAAAACTAGATCCTGAATTCATCTGTCGCGACTCAATGCGATGGGATTTGTTCCGGTCGGGTTTGGTCATGACAGCTCACCCCTCTTATTGACCCCATCTACAACAATAGGGTTTGATTCCAAAAAAGGAGCCTAAGAGACCATTACCACATCCAGGGAAGGTAGCAGGCGCGTAAATTGCCCAAACTTAACATGGGGAGGTAGTGACCATAAATAACAATATCAGGCTCTTCGAGTCTAGTAATTGGAAAGAGTACAATCTAAATTTCTTAACGAGGGTCCATTGGATGGCGAGGTGGTAAACCAATAACATCTGGCTGGTGAATCAGAAAGAAACAGTTAACCATAAGTGTGGGGCAAAGAAGAAAAGATGTACTCACTTTGATTCTAGGGTGGAGGAGGCCTATGACAACTGGATAAATGTAGGGTATCCTCTCTCCAAGAAGTATGCAAGGCGCTCTAAAGAAGAGAAAGCACCCTAAAAGTGTAGGTGGATCCATCCATATAAGTATTGCCATGGTAGTACCAAATCTCGTAGCTCTAGAGAGCTCGTCCCAGAAGTTGTGCGTAAAGCATTATACGTTCTGGTAAGTACAACTGGAGATATAAAAAGATGTTGCCCCTATTACAGCTGACTGGCTGCCAAAAGAACACTACACCTTACGGACCCTGCCTTGAGGGGAAGCATAAAGGTACTAAGCGAGGTAACTAGAAACCCCACAAAGAATAAATCCTCAATGAGATTGAATCTCCTTATAATATTAATATATATTTCATCCAATATTGAGATTGAATCTCCTTCACCTCCATATCAAAGTGATGAAGGTAATCAAGTGGCTCCTTTTGTTGGTGCTATTCCTGTTCCTAGTAGTGCAAATGTCTCTATATTAATGTCCATAGTTTTCATTTATATATATTTCTGCTTTTCTAATGGATTTACTTAGTCTAATTTGGAGTGTGTGCTTCATGAGAAATGAAATCTGATGGGGATCATGATGATCCTTGAGTTATACCTTGCCCTTCATACCACTTTATTTCTATTTGGAAAGAGGAGGAGATTAATTATATAGGTAATAGTGCCTTTCATAAAGATATTGATTTAAATATCATACATGTTGCCAAAGATGATTTCTCTCTAGTTTCAAATAAGAAAAAGATGAAAAATAAGAACAAAAGCCAGAATTGCATTTCAACTGAAGCTAGAATCACTAAATCTAATGCTTCTCTTAAAATTAATTCTTATGAATAGAAATATCATGTGTATGATCACTCTAATTGGAATGCTCTTTTTTGCTTTTCATTTTTCTTTTCTTTTGGCTTCTTTGCTTGGGTTATGGGTTGTTGATGGTTTCCTTTCCTTGTTGCTTTGATTATCCTTGAAGTAGTTTTCGTTGGTGTTTTTGTTGGGTTTTTTATTCTTTTTTTTGTATTATCCATCCTATGTGAACCTGAGGCTTTTGGTTTTTATGATGGTGTTGGTTAGCATTATATTTTTTTGGGTTTTTTGGTGCTTTGGTTTGTAGTTTTTGGCTCATTATGATGGTGGGGGTTCATTTTTCTATTGGATTAGTGAGTTGTTTGTGTTTTTAGTTATTGTTTTGAATGGTTGTTGTTTTTTTCTTGGGGGTGGGTTGGTGGTAATTGCTGTTGGGTCTATCTCTAGTTTTGGATTTGTGGGTAGTTCTATTTAGCTGTGATTGGGTGATTGGAGTTTATATTTGTCTTGGCTTTTTTTCTTATTTAATTATTTAATTTATGATTTTCTAATCATCCAATCTTGTGCTGATTTTGTGAGAAATTTGTTATTGCAGATCTTTAAGTATGTCAGTTACTTGTAGTGGTTTGGGGGAATGATGAATGTACTAACTGTGCTTTGCATGGTGCTTACTCTCTCCTAGAGATTATTTGGGATTGATCTTTTCATAGGCTTTTGGATCTTTGGTTTTATTGATCTATTGATGGGCTCAATGTGACCTGGTTGCTTAGTGCTGGGATCTAGAAAGTGGATCTAATGTGTTGGAGGTTTTTATTGATTTTCCTTCTTTTTTGTGCTCATTTTTGCTCTTGCTTCCTTCTTTTTGAGGCTATTCCTCCTACTATCTTATTGGGCTTCAAAATTTATTTGAGCTTTGGCTTATTTTTGGGTGTTGGCTCCATGCCTCCTTTTTTTTTTTTTCATTTTTATCTTGTATCTTAGTCGGGATCATTGACACCTTATGTTTATTTTTATTTTTTATTGTAGCTCTTTCAGTTTTAGTGAGCATTTGATCCCTTTAAGGACTTGTAATCATATTTGATGAATTAACTCATAAGCCCTTGTATGAGTTTTATCCAAAATTTAAAAAAAATTAAAATTACTTTTAATCGTTATTTGCAACTGATAATTTAGCATCTTTGCAAAATAATTTTGTTAATACTAAAAGATGCTCTTGCACTACTAAAGAATATGTTTATTCGCAGCACTTGTTTGAGGCGGTTTAAAAACCGCCGTCAAAATCAGCTTTTTGTATCGATTTTGACTGCTGCTATTGGTGCATGCGTAACTTTATAAACATAGCAATTAATAATGCATAATAAATTTCAAAAAGAGTATATAAACAATATTTCTTTAATTATCTTTTTTAAAATAAGAATTACACTTCTAACCTTAATATTATCAGCTGGATAATAGTGTTATTATTATTATTATTCTTATTAATATGAACACCAGCTAACAAATTCTAATTGAAGGCTCAGTCTAACTTCCATTAAAATCCAAAACTCCAACCCATCACCCCTTGTTTTACTCCATCAAATCCTCTCCACCCCACGTTTTCCTCCTCAAATCAGTACAGAAATTAACCACTCTCCCTTCCATATTCCAAGGATCTTCCCTTCCTCAATCCACCCTTCCTTCTCTCCTCCCTCCTTCAGGAGGCATCTCAATTTCTCTGCAATAGCAATGGTAAGTACACAACTACATGATCTGAATATTTTTTTCCCCTTTGATTCTTTACTTCAATTCTAACATTCTATGATAGATCTAATGATTGCAAACTCGCACTCACGATCGTTGAAGGTAATTTTCGGTAGGCAAAGTGGTCTCTTAGCGATCGCAAATACCTGTATATTGCAAACAGGATTAGCGACATGGCGACCGGTCGCAAAATATTGTGAGCAAAAACTAATTGCAGTATTGCAGTCTCAATGATTAATATATAAAACTTACATTTAATACGAAAACTACAACAATCTAACTTAATTGCAATCCACAGCAAAAGCATATGATGCACCTCCAACACTTTAAATAAATATTTTTATAAACAAATAGCATTCAATAGGTTCAATATTCAAACATTCAATATGTTTAAATAAGCTAAATTAAAATATATTATGTTATAATGTTATAAAGGACGTAGAATGCATGCATACATGTCTATATATATATGATTTATGGTTCACGTACGTAGGCGAACTCAGCTTCGGGGATGGCTGTGGTCGATGAGTGCAAGCTCAAATTCATGGAGTTAAAGGCGAAGAGAAGCTTCAGGTTTATTGTCTTCAAAATCGATGAGAAGAATTTGCAGATAATGGTGGATAGAGTCGGCCAACCAGAAGAAAGCTACGATGATTTCACTGCTTGTCTTCCTCCTGATGAATGTCGCTATGCTGTTTTCGACTTTGATTTTGTCACTGATGAGAATTGCCAGAAGAGCAAGATCTTCTTCATTGCCTGGTGAGATCGATCTGCTAAATTCTATTTGCTTTTTTTGTTTTTTGTTATTTGGTTGGATATAACAGATAAATTGGACTGAATTCGATTTGTTTGACTCTGCTTTGAAAAATTGATTTAATTATTGATTATAATTTAGATTTTTATTTTTTATTGATTTAATTATTATTGCAATTTAATACGGCGAGATCCATCAAAATGTAAATTTAAAAATATAATATTTTACTATAGATAAATTAATGTTAATAGCATCTTTTGATATGATCATTTCGATTATACCAGAATCTCATATAAATAAATATATAAATTTAGATGTAATTACATTTGTAAATATATAAGAATATAAGGACGTATGTAAAATCCCAAAAAAAAAGTATTATTATAAATTACTGTTTTTTTAAACGGTTAAATTTAATTTCCCTTAAAATGTTAGCCTGTGATACTTATTTTTTTCTATATTTATTTATAATGCAGGTCTCCTGATACATCAAGGGTGAGGAGTAAAATGCTTTATGCCAGCTCAAAGGATAGATTCAAGAGAGAGCTCGATGGCATTCAGGTGGAGCTCCAAGCAACTGATCCCAGTGAGATGAGCTTGGATATCATAAAAGGCCGAGCTCTTTAATTAAATTCTGGAATTGGACTTCCAGCCATTTCTGTCTTTCTACTCTTACTTTTCCATTCAGAAATATTTTTTAATTTGGTTTGTATTTTTCAAGATGGGACTTCATTAGGTTATTAATGACTGTGGGCTTGTATGCTTTAATCTCTGTGATAAAAGTGATTATTTTTTTCTTTAATTCATAATAAGAAAATTTAATAATATAGCATACAATATTCTTTTTTATTCAATGGTGAAATAGTAGCTATCAAGATAGGAATAGGTTTTCCTAACATAAACTTTTTTTTTGAAAACCCACTTTGCTAGGGTTTGGTTTCTCGCTGCCTACCCTTCATCTGTCGTTAGTTCTCCGCCGGTACTTAACTGGATCTTCACCAATCAACTCAGGGAAGTCTCCTAAACTTTTTTATTGATTTTTTTTTTCTTCTTATGGGTCGGCCTTTGTCCGAGTTTGCCTCATTTCCTTCGACTTCTTTTCTGGTTTTGTTCTAGCTTTGTTTTTGGGTGTGTTTTCACAGAATCCTATGGTAAATAACCCCTGACTATAGTTTTCTAGGGGGAAAAATCAATTGAGATTTTTTAAGAATGCATTGGCAAGATTTCTAGCTCTACTATTTTTCTTGATCTTGATGCTACTACACATTATGGTTTACCTTCTCTTTCGATCTCCAAGGAGGAAATCCATGCATGCCCAAGCGGCCCCTTTCGAATTTGTTCTTGTTTGTATTTTTACTGTCTGAAGGCCTTCACTTGAAACATTTATGTTCTTTTTCGATGACCATATTGAATCATAGGCATGTGTTGATTAAACTCTCCAATTAAAAGAGTGATTTTTAATCGAAATTAAATATTTTTTTTAATTAAAATTAAATAAATATTCAAATTAAGGTCTAAGTAAAGGGCTTTTAATTTTCTTAGAATAGGTATTAAATTATGAAGGGTTTGATCTTTTATTATCAATTTTTGGATTTTATTTGAGTTTATTAGATTTTTCTAAAGTTGTCGGGGTTTAGTTAGAGGGTGAATTTAGGGTTTATTAATTAAGTCGTTTAAAGAATCCTAAAAATTCCTAAAAAGTTCTAGGGGGTTTGAAATGTCACTAAGCTTAAATATTTTAAATTTCATGTCATTCAGAGGTATATCCTAGTCCCTAAAATTTTTAGAAGTTTCTAGACAGGTTATTAATTATTGTCTTTAAGATGCTCTAGGTTAAAAATGTTTAAATTAGATGTTAATAACGAAGCGTAACATAAGGGAATTGCAACACATCATCACAAACCATGTCCTTAGAACTAGGAGTACCAAAGCTAAATGCTCGAGCATCCTAAATAAGCAAGGGATTTAAAAAAATAATTAGGATTAGTGATATGATTAGTAAATAATTGGGGTCTACTTCTTCACTAATCTTTCCCAATTAATTATTTTCATATGTTCATCCTATATTTGAAATGCCAAAAAGATATCTCTCGAAATTAAAAGATTTAATACTTATATAATTTAAATATATATATATATATATATATATATATATATATATATATATATATATATATATATATATATATATATATATATATATATATATATATATATATATATATAAGTTTAAAAATAAGATAATTCAAAATAACTTAAAACATATTTTTGAGAGATCCACTGCTCACCCAAACTTAGATTCAAAATAATTTTAAAAAAAAATTATTTCAAAAATACTTGATATAATATATATTTAATTAAATAATAATTAAATACCAAAGTAGTTAAATAATTAAGAAATTTAAAGAAAAATTAATTTGAAATTAAATTTAAATTAAAATTCTTAATTTTTTGAAAATTTTAAGGTACTATATGAACTTTTATGATTCAAAATAAATTTAATATGAATTTTTAAAGTTTAAAGTAATTAAAGGGTATTTAAAATAATTATTAAATTAATTTTAATCAAAATCTAAATTTCTATGAAATTTAAAATAAGGTAAAAATAATTTTTATAAAATTTAAGAAAATATTTTAATTTTTATTTAATTAGATAATAATTAGGTTTTTAAATATTTATGTAATTAAAAATTATTACAATAAAAATATTCTTTATATTTAACTTAATTTGAAATTAAACAAATAAAATAATTCTCTAATTTTTTAAAATAAAATATTTTTTATTTTTTTGAAAAATAATAATATTCATAAATATTTAAAGATTAAAATAATTAAAACTCTTTTAAAATTTAAAATATAACCTAAATTAATTTAATTTTAGATTAATAGATTTTTAAATAATAAATTAATTATTAGGAATATATTAATGTGAAATTTTTAAATTTAAAAAAATCTAATATAATATTAAATTTAATATTAATTAAATATTTAAAAATAATGGTTTTTAAAATAATTTAAATATATATGATATATTTTAAAAATAATTTAAATTTTAAATGAAAGGAAATTAAATTCTAATAATTTTTATATATTAAATGCATTTTTTAAATTTAAAAATAATTTCAAATAATTATTTGAAGTTTATAATTTAAAAAAGGATTTAAAATATATATATTTAACTAATATTAAATAAATGGCGATGGTTAGACACGCGTCGGCTCGGAATTTGGCAGTTCATATCGTGACTCAGTTTACAATTATAGGCAATGATTGAGCCGCCGCATAATCATTACCACATGATTTTCTGCGACGTGGTTTCACTTAACCACATTAGCCGTAGTGGTGAGCTGTACCATCTCACACAGTTTAAGATAGGTGACTCTAATCGGGTCAAACGTAGGATCTAGCCACAATAATGGCTCCATGGTTCAGAGGAAGCCGCAGAACGACGAGATCTCGACCGTTGATCAGACGATTAATGGAGGAGATCTCGTACACCTAATAAACACTACCGAGATGCCTTAGTATCCATGTTTAGCCTCGTTTGATCGACTAATCATAAATGAGATAAAAATTTAAATATGAGATCCATGCATGAAGAGCATTCATGGGGAGTAATTTTTGCAGTTTAAAACGCGCTTAATACAAAGTTACTTAACCCTAGGTGTCCTAAGATAGGGTTTGAGATTAAACCTAATCCAAATGGAGAATTCATGAGATCTTGGGCTTGCTACACTTAAAGACTGTCCACACTCCTTTTTGTAGAAAAATCAAATTTCAAAATGTGATGGATTGATGGGAATTTACCTTGGAAGGATTAGGGCTTTCATTCACCGGAGATCTCGTCACCATTAAGGCTTGGCCAGTGCATTTAGCTTGGGAAAAGTGGAGGGATACTAGGGGAGCTCATACATGAGGGTCTTAGGTTTGGAGAACTTAGGGTGAAAGAAAAAACAAGATCCTTTACATGAAGCCTTTATACCCTTATTTATAGTCCTGTGTCCATGAAGGATGGCCAATATCGCTTCTAGAGTCAATTAGGAGGGAAATAATCCTCCTTGTCCATGGTTTGGATCAAGAGAAGATTTCGAAGGGTTTAAATGCTCAAAGGGTTGTGAATTTGACCTAAATAGGTCAAATTTGACAAAATAAGGTTTGGATTGACCAAGCCATGTGTTGACCTAGTAAAAATGGTCAACCAACCCAAGTGGGTGAGGGATTGAGCAAGAGAAGCATTGGAATTGATTTGAATCAAAAGGGAGGTGATTGGAAAATTTGAATCATATGGCTGAGGAATTGCATACATTCAATTAACTTGGTTGCGGTTCAACCAGGTTGACCCAAGACCTAGGTCTGGGCTCCAAAGACATGGTTTGACCCACTGAACCCAGTGGGACTGGTCTTAGGATCTAGCTTGATCAATTTGACCATGTCAATCCCCCTTGAATTGAGTTTGATGAAAGACAAGGTCAACACGGGACTTCATTAGGTTATTAATGACTGTATGCTTATATGCATTAGTTTCTAATAGAAATGACCCATTTTCATTAAATCATAATAATAAAATGTAATAATATAACATATAAATTTCTTCTTCTTCTTTTTTTCAATGATCGATGAAGTAGTACCTATGAAGGTTTTTTTGTGTTTCCAAATCCTTGCTACATACTATATGCATGTATTCTTCTTCACAAAGCAATATGTTTGGAATTTGCTCAAATCAAAATAAAAAAATCCCTCATACATTGAAAATAAACAAGATGTAAAACCCTACGAAAAAAAGGTTAAAATTTTTACTCATATTGTTATTATACATGATGATCCGGACAGAATTAATCTGATGCAAGATAATTCAAGGATGACTACTAAAGGGATCATGTCATACATAAACTAGCAACCAGGAGTAATACCAAAGCTTGAATTTTGATTTTTAATATTATCATTTTGTGTTCATCACCTATTATTCTTCCATATTTTGGACAACCCTATTTCTTTCCCTCTTTTTTGGTTTATACTATTAGATTCCCTTCTTTTATAATGTTATATAAAAGGTTTATTGATGTATTAAATTCATTATTCATTGGAATATGCATCTACCATCCTCCTCCCTTCTCCATCAAGTCTCTCTCTCTCTCTCTCTCTCTCTCTCTCTCTCTCTCTCTCTCTCTCTCTCTCTATATATATATATATATATATATATATATATATATATATATATATATATATATATATATATATATTTAAGCTTCCTAAGAAGTTAGAGGAGACAGTGTTTGACGATTGCATGAAGATGAAGATCACATAAAACTCCCACTTAGTATGTGTTTATTACTTGAAAATTTATACTATTCACATATTTAATTTTGGGGTGCTTTTATTTATTTATTTTTGTTAATTATGGATTTTTTCCATTTTCTTCCAATCTTTCAATCATCCAATAACTCCACCTTATATGCTAAAAAATTTGCACCCTAGTTTCTTCTCTTTCAAGAGAGAGTGTTAACAATGTTTTGGGTCTAGTTTCATAAGGCAGGTTAGATTTTTGAGATAAGACTATAATAACCCAAAATTTAATGAAATGAATTAATTCAAAAATATAAAAATTTTGGACATCGGTGCTACAACATTGTGTTTTCTAGCGCAACAACGTTAGGAAATTGTCGCTTCAATGTTAAAGTCTAAGTTCTATAGTAACTATGGATTCAACATGCAACATAATGGCTTTCTGGATCATGACTCCATGGCTATGGATACTAAATAAAGTTTTTAAATATATTTAATATAAATATCTCTCACCACCTAAGACATCTCCCGTCACTCCATTTCGTTAGTTCGTGGAAGGAAAGAAAGGTGAAGGAGAAGAAAGGGAAAAGAGGAGAAGAAAGAGAAGAGAGAAGAGAGAAGATCTTTTAGAGCATTTCGTACATTTCTTCTACTATGAAAATTACTCTAATTATAGTAAGTGACCTCTACTCTACTTTTATTTTCAATGATTTTGAGAATAGTTCATTTTTTATTTGTTGAAGTTAGCAAAATAATATTACATCCTATGGACCTCCGAAAGAGCACCGCTCGTGAGGTATGAACATAGAGGGTACAGCCGCACTATCCTATAGGACAAAAGGATTGTAAGCCTCTACATTCGACACGAACAGGTCGATGGAAGGGCAGATTGGATCGTGCAAATGACTAACCATTGAGGATAGAGGCTATCGCCAACACACCCCGATGGGTAGTAATATACACGACCTAGTCACGGGTTTCCCCCACCCAATACAACAGTTCGAATGGAGTTTAGTAGATGTGGGACCGAGCTTCTCATGGGCACAAGCCCCCGTGGTTAATTACATCTCAAGCCGGAGTCCGAGAAAACTCTCGATTAAGGATTATACATTATCTGCTCCTAAAGTGGGATCGGTACGAGGGTATAGACTAAGAAATCCTACTCAAAAGTAAGAAAATGTCTCAAAGAGGCTCAATCAACATGCGTGGCTCATACCAGCACTCGGAGGCTCTAGGGTATTAAGGAGAAAACTGGAGAAAAGAAATCAAACACTCAATCACATGTGTGAAAGAAAAGATAGAGGTGGCGTCATCCTGTAATGCGGATAAGTAGGATTTATAGTTCCTGAAAGAAAGAGACCTACCTATTATTTAAGGCATACTACGAGACCGAGTGTAGTAGCCTCAAATCCTAAATCTAGGTTGGGCTTAAGGTTCTACACAATACTAAGACCCATGTCCTAGCTAATGAAATACAAAATCTGAACTTATCCCGGCCTAGATTGGGGAGCCAGCTAATCACCTAATCGATTCAAAACCATATTATCAAGTCAATTATGAAAGATGGGTGGAAGGTACAGTTCTTTGGAAATAGGACAAACATCTAGAGGATTTCTTAAGTGATCCTGGAATTATGTAGGTCAGATGCTCCTAGCTAATGCAATTAAATTTTATTTAGTTGGTTAGTAATGCAATGCATGCTAGTTGAAATCTCAGCTCATGAATGCTATAGAATTTAAAAAAAATAGACTTATAGAAAATAAATTTTTAGAAAAGACTGAGTCTCCCTAGGTCCGGCACTTCATCCTCATAGGTCAGATTATCCGGACTCTACTCGCAGGCAGGAAGATGTCTTATAACAAGGAAAAAAAGATGCAGTAATATGCATGCTACCCGAACGATTCTGGCAATTCCCCAGGTTCGTTAGATTTCTATGTTATTTAAACTTAGAATATTAAAAATTAGTTATGAGTAGAAGAATTTTGATAGTCCTTAAAGAGCCTAACAAAAATTCAGGAGAAAATAAAATTGGCATACAAGAAAAGAAACCTAAGAAAAGTAGGCAATTTCTACTGCACAATCAGGTAAACACATCAATATAAATCCAAAAATAATCAACTAAATGGTCATAGTCAAATTACCCTTATTACAACCCAGATATGGAGAAAATAAAGTGGCCGGGCACCACTGCCAACAACCCAGAATTCTAAGCCTATGACAGACGCAAATGACTTTGTGTGGGATATTAGTCTTCAGGTCTTCAATCTTCTGGGGATCACTTCTCCTTGGACTCCTTGGATCTCCCTCCTTGGACTCCTTGGATCTCTCCTCCTTGGACTCCTTGGAAATCTCCTCCTTGGACTCTTTGGATCTGTCATGGCTTGAATATCCAAACGAAGAGACAATTCTCCCCTTTGGGGATGATTGCCTTTTCTCTTTGGATATCTAAAGCCATCCAACTCTATCTTCCAAATGGAAGAAGACTCTCCCCTTTAGGGATGCCTTCTTCTTTTGGAATTCGGGTTGGATAAGAATATCCACACTCAAAGACCATTTTCATAACTCTTTACAAATTATTATAAATATTACATCAAATGGATAAAAAATAATTCTAGACTCACTGCATGGTTATCCTAATAAAAATCACAAGTAGTTATATATATGAAAAAAAAACTCAACCCATTGAAGCTGTGCCAAGCCATGCTCTTAATTATGAGGGCTAAGCAGTCCACCTGTAGCAGTTATAATTATTTTAGCCCTCATTTATTTAGAGGGGCTATGCAAGCACCTGCATAAGATAATATTAGAAATTATAATGGTGCCCCCATTTTATTAGCTTGAGCATGGAAACCTGCACAGAAGAACAGTATATATAAATGAAGTTCCTAACCTAGGGGCAGATCTAGCGCTCATCACATCATCCACAGAGTGCAGAAAAAATAAGCAAACACATCAACAATTTCAAGCAACATATAGTGAAAACCACGAAAAGCTCCGACATACAGTAGAAAATAAAACCCAGCGGCCTATCCTAAATATAGAAATGGTGCCCTAGCAAACAATTCTATGTGTGTGTAAGGCTTGTGTATTTAGATAGGTCCTAAGCAGGGTACTTGGTTAAAATTGCCTAGAGTTCAGGTTTGTTATAGGCTAGAAAAGGATATTTTAATTAAAGTTTAAATATTAACAAATTAGAATCTATTTTAGTTAATATAGTTTGTTGATCAGTATTAAAAATTTAAGGTAGTGATATTTGAAGTTCAAATTGTATTAGCCAATTTTGGAAAATCCTGAGTCCTCCTAGGTGTTAGGTTGAGGGGGTCTAAAAAGTCACTATGGGAAATAGGCTAGGTTTGGGTCTCCTAATATTTTAGGAAAATACTAGACCTTAAGATGAGTAGTTAGCCAGATAGTACACTAGAATTGAAGTTTTCTAGGCAAAGTTATAAATTTTCTAAGTTTCGGGCCTTAAACAAACTACGATTGACCAAAAAATTGACTTTCTAACCTAGGCCATTTTCTGGAAACCTAATATTTTTAATAAAAATGAGATCCTAATAAGAGTCTAATGCAAGTGAGTTTTCCTAATTTGAAATTTTCTACAATTAGTTATGAATTTTTTAAGTTCAGGGTATTTATGGAATTTTCTAAATTACCTAATTAAGGGCTGATTTCATGGTTTTGATCCAAACCAGCTCCAAACATATTGGAATCACTTCCAAAGGTTAGGGATGACCTGAGAAAGTGATTTTAAGTGTTTGGGAAAAAATTGGAATTTTTAATAATTTTTAATAAATTATTAGGGGCAAAAAGGTAATTTTCACCTAAGGTCAAATTAAGGGTCAACCTAGGGAGCCCTATTTAACTAAGGTCAGGGATTATGTTTTGAACAATTCAAGATATTATGGGTAA
The DNA here is from genome assembly GCA_022539455.1 of Dendrobium nobile. NCBI lineage: Eukaryota > Viridiplantae > Streptophyta > Magnoliopsida > Asparagales > Orchidaceae > Dendrobium > Dendrobium nobile. The sequence goes on along the minus strand of CM039730.1, from coordinate 18,003,160 downwards.
TTTTTTGACCTAAAATATATTTATTGTAATTTTTAGATGGTCTAAGGGCCCTATTTAGCAAGTTAATTATGGTTGGTTAATTAAGGGGTCTAACAAGTTCTGAAAATTCCTAGAAAATTTTGAGATGTTCAAGATGTCTATAAGTTTAATTTCTTAAAGTTTTCATGTCAATCAATTATCTATTATAGTCCCTAGAAAATTTCTAAGTTCGCTAGACGAGTCCTTAATTATTGTCCTTAAGGTGTCACTACATTATATGGGTTTAAATTGAAGTTTACACTAACCATTGAGGTAATAATGCATGGGAAACATATAAAAGCAGTAAACACACCATGTTCTTAGATCTAGGAGAGCCTAAGCTAAGTGCTCGTGGTGCAACATACACATGCAATCTACCACAAACAAAAAGTTTGTACGAATAACGAAATTATTAGTGAACGATTGGAACTCAATCATCCACTAATCCACTCCCCCTTGATTGCTCTTCATGCATGTAATCCATGTTTAAAATTTCATTGGAGTGAATCTCCCAAAAATTAGATTTTAAAATAATAGTAATTTCAAAGTGATTTTAAAATACTTTATAAATATATATTTATGTAGATTTTGAAAAATATGATAATTTAAAATAAATCATATTTGTATCTATATAGTGATAGGAGAGATTCACTGGCCACTCGATCGAGGTTTCAAAAAGATTTGAAAATAATTTCTAATTTTAAAATAACTATAATAGTAATCGTTTAAATAATGGAGAAAATACTCAAAGTAGCAATATAAGATAGAAATCTGTCAGAACAGTGAAAATCAATTATTAAAAATAATTTAATAAAATAAAACACATTTTTCTAAAAAGAACGAGATGTTGCACGTCAAAATCCGATCTGAAACGGAAGAGTTATGATTTTTTTAAGTTTAAAACTATTAAAAAAGTAATTTTTAAATAACAATAATAATAATAGTGAAAATAATTTTAAAATAATACTAATAAAGATGATAATAATGATAGAAAATTTAAAAGAAGATATTAATGTTAAAGATAATACTAATAATAATGGTAATAATAATAATAAACTAATTAATTAAAATAATAATAACATCAATACTAAAACTAATTTAAAATAATGACAAATTAAAGATATAATAATAATAATAATGATAATGATAATAATAATAATAATAATAATAATAACAAAACAATATTAAAAAAGTGACAAAAAGAGTTTAAAATAATTATTACAAAAATGATTTTGATTTGAAATAATACTAATTATAATCTAATGATAAACATAATAAAATAACAATATCCTTAAAATAAGTATTTTTTACGGTTTTCAAAATAATTATAGATATACCTTATATTTTTGGGTGAAAATAATTTTAAACTATGTAGAATTCAAATACAAACAAAACAAGGTATTATACGTTGAAAACGGAGCTAAAACAAAAAAGTTATGAATTTCTGAAGTTTAAATACGGTAAAAGGATTTAAAAATAATTTAAGATAACTAATATGTAAAAATAATTATTAAAATAAAAGAATAAAGTAATATTTTCATATTTATAAAATTTAAAGTAATAAAATATAGTTATAAAATATTTTAATTATTAATAAAATTTTAAGTAATTTGAATAATCAAAATAATTACACTAGTATTTAATTATTAAAAATATCTTTTATATTTAAATATACTAATAATAATAGTAATAATAATAATAATAATAAATTTTAAAAAAAATAACATAAATAAGTTAAAATAATATAATTATTAATATTATAATTAAAATAATAGTATTATAATATAATAGTAATTATAAAATAATATTAAAAGAGGCATTTTCTTACTGTTTTTAAAATAACAGAAAATATAAGTAAAATTTTTTCTAAAAATAATTTTAAATTAAAGATAACAAAAATACGAACAAAATGAGATATTATACGTATTTTTTGGACAAAAATTAGATTTTTTATTAATTTTTGAAGTTAAAATAGCTTAAAACTGATTAAATCAAATAAATAATCCCAAAAATTCCTCGGCACGACAAGTGACGGAACGGGGATGGTCCCGCAATCATTGCCGCAATCATTACGACTTATCCACGTAGGCAAATAGCAGGATCTGTAAGATCAACGGCTGCGATTTCGTGCAGTTCAAAAGAACCGAACCAAAACCCTAAAATGATTTTTTGGCGATTTCTCTCAATCTACTACACCAAACGCGATGAAATTTGAAACGTAGGCTCTATATATGAAGAGCATTCATAGGGAAGTGTTTGTTTGGCTTAAAAGTAGCTTTTCATAAAGCTATTTTACCCGATGTGTTGTGACCTATTCTAAAGGTTTTTGAGAGATATAACCGTTGGATTTTCATGTTCTTAGGCTCGTTGGACTCGTGGAAGATCTGGGAATATTTCTCTAGTTGATGTTAAGCTCCGAAACTCCTTCAATCAAGCGGGATTTGTTATGGAATGGAAAATGCCTCAGGTTTGCCAGAATCACGTCGCCGGCGAGCTTTGGACATCGGGATTTGGTAGGGAAAGATGAGGAGAGGTCGTGAGAGGGCTCTCAAAAGATCTCAGAGCTTTTCATCGCCTTGAGAGAGAAAGAGAGCAAAAAGATCCCTAACCTTGACCTAATTTCCCTATTTAAGGCTCCTAATCATATGATCAATGGCGAGGATAAACATTTTAGTAAATTAGGAGGGAAAATGGGGGAATTAGGCCGTGGTTTCAATTTAAAATTCTAAGGGAGGCTTTAATTGCATTAATTAGGCCTTAATTCCTCCTAAATATGTATTTATGACCTATTTAGAGCCATGGTTGACCAAGTCCACGATTGACTTGGTCAAACCAGTCATGGGGGGTCAAGGGAAGAGTGAATGGAGCCATGGAAAGATTTAGATGCTTTTGAAATTGATTTAGGCTCTAAAGGGCCTAATGGGTCAACTTGGGTTGACTTGGTCAACCAAATTGACCCAAGACTCAGGTCTGAGCTCAACAAAGTCAGTCTGACCATCTGAGTCCAAGGAAGCAAGGTCTAGTCAAAAGAGAGGTCAACAAACGGACCCCCAATAGGAGAAACAAACAACAAGTGAACAGCTCGTTGACCCAAAGTAAAAAAAAAAGTATAGTGAAATCATAAGTGAAAGAATATCAGAAAAATGGTGGAAAAAGTAGGAGACTCTTCTCCTAGCCTTGCCCTATGGTGAGGGTAGAGCCTAGGAGAGTGGAAAGCAGCAGTGCACAAGTAAAGTATCATTGAGATAGTGAACCAGTAGTAGGGTCTTCTCCTGACCTTACCCTTCGACAACGATAGAGCTAAGGATAGAACCAACGGTAAAGATCACCTAAAAAAAGGTGAAAAAAAGGTAAGGGGATTCTCCCATAGCCTTGCCCTATAGCGATGGCAGAGCAGAAAGGAGAATCAAAAGTAAAGGTCACCACTAGGGTGGAAAAGGTAAAGAAATTATCCTCTAGCCTTGCTCTATAGTGAGGGAAGAGCCAAAGAGAGAATCAAGGGTAAAGATCACCTCAAGGGTGAAAAAGGTAGAGAGGTTCTTCTCTAGCCTTACCCTGTAGCAGGGACAGAGCCAAGAGAAGTACCAAAAGTAAGGTAGTAAAAGTAGACCGACTATCTGCCTGACTATAATGAATCAGCATAATAGAAGGTTAAGGGGTCCCATATCCTCCTGTCTAACAGTGGATTAGGGTGACTCAGTATTTGCGTGACCAAATCGAGTCAGCAAATAAAGGAGTCACAAAATCAGGTTTCTACCTAATCGGAATAAGACACTCAGGGAAAAAGGTGGCGAGGAGTCCCTGGCAGGTGCTCTGCCAGGCTCTCTCTACCAGGTAAGTAAAACCAGCTACCTGCATGATCGTGTCAAAACAGTAGAGTAGAAGGTGAAAAGATCCTTCTCCTCCTGCTCATCTCAGAACAGTGGATTGGGGTGACTTAGTATTTGCCTGACCAACTCAAGACGGCAAATAAAGGGAGTCACGAATTTTGGCGCCTATTTGATCAAAACAGGACACTCAGAAAAAGAGGCGAGGAGTTCCTGCCAGGTGCTCTGTCAGGCTCTCTCTACTAACTAAAGCCAACTACCTGCCTGACCATGTTGAAACAGCAGGGTAGAAGGTGAAAAGATCCCGCTCCTCCTGCTCATCTCAGAACAATGGATTGGGGTGACTCGATACCTCTTCCTGACCTCAGCAAAATGTAAAGAAGACATGAAATGGAAACCTGCGTAGTCTTTTACAGGACATCCGAAGTAAAAGGCGTTGAGGAAGGCCTCCTAGGGACTCTGTCGGGCTCTTTCTACTAGTAAGTAAAACCAACTACCTATCTGGCCGTATCTAGGCAGCTGGATAGAAGGTGGAAAGGATCCCGCCCCTCATTCTCCTTTCAGAACAGTGGATTGGGCTGGCCACTACCTCTGCCTGACCTCAGCAAGAAGCTTATGAACTACGAAATGAATGCCTGCTTAGAATTTTACAGGACATCCGGGGTAAAGGGGTGTTGAGGAATAGCACCTCCCAGGGACTCTGTCGGGCTCACTCAACAGGTAAGTAAAACCAACCACCTGTCTGGCCATATCTGGGCAGCAGGGTAGAAGGTGAAAAGGATCCCGCCCCTCCTGCTCCTTTCGGAACAGTGGATTGGAGTGGCCACTACTTCTGCCTAACCTCAGTAAGAAGCTCATGAACCACAAAATGGAAGCCTGCTTAGTCTTTTGCAGGACATCCGAGGTAAAGGGGTATTGAGGAATTGTGCCTCCCAGGGGCTCTATCGGGCTCACTCAACGGGTAAGTAAAACCAACTACCAGTCTGACCGTATCTGGACAGTGGGGTAGGAGGTGAAAAGGATCCCGCCCCTCCTGCTTCTTTCGGAAGAATGGATTGAGGTGGCCCACTACTTCTTCCTGACCTCAGCGAGAAGCTCATGAACCACGAAATAGAAGCCTGCTTAGTCTTTTGTAGGACATCAGTGGTAAAGGGGTGTTGAGGAATTACGCCTCTCAGGGACTCTGTTGGGCTCACTCAATGGGTAAGTAAAACCAACTACCGGTCTAACCGTATCTGGACAGCGGGGTAGGAAGTGAAAAGGATCCTGCCCCTCCTGCTCCTTTCGGAACGGTGGATTGGGGTGGCCCACTACTTATGCCTGATCTCAGCGAGAAGCTCATGAACCACAAAGTGGAAGCCTGCATAGTCTTTTACATGACATTTAAAGTAAAGAGAAATGGTAAGGGAAACCTTCCAGGTGCTCTGGTAAGGCTTCACTTTAACCAAGTAAGATTCAACATCTGCTCCACCAGCTAATTCTTTTAAATGAAGAATGACTCAATACCCACTTAGACATTTCAACTGAGTGAATAAAGAGTCAGGCTCTGATGCCTGCCTGATCACAACTGAACAATCAGAAGAGTGGAGAGGAGTACCTACCAGGTGCTCTGTCAGGTCCGCTGTACCAGGTAATACCAACTACCTGTCTGTTCATTTCAAATAGCAGGATAGGAGGTAAAAGTCACCTCAACATCATCCTGACACGGATCTGTGCAGGGATGCGAGGGAGAAAATAGTAAGTAAATGGGATAATTTTAAGGGTAGAGCCACCTAGGGAACCCCTTCTAGCGCTTTGGTAATCACATGGTAGAGGATAAATCATTGTAGCCATGAGTATCCAAATACTATTAGGATCTCCTAGGAAACCCTAATCCTACACAAAAGGGAATGAGGACATTAGAATGACATCTTCCAAACAAAGATGGAAGAGATATACCCTTAGTAGAGTGTGCAGAGGGGTAATCTCATTCCAAAGGAGCAAAACGAACTGAAGTTGCGAGGGGGTACCTCTACTACAGAAAGTAGGACTAAGCCTAGTAAAAACAACCCTCAAAGGGGGCTCTAGTGGTAAACCCATACTAACTTATGGAGACCCTGTAAGAAGTGGAGATAGTATCAAAACATCCAAAGAACCTCTCCAACAGCTAGAAGTCGGGTCTTAATGGGAAAGCAAGTAGTAAAAATCTGGAAGAGCTGACTCTCTACTAGAAAATCAAGGCTCAAGAAGAAGGTGATGGTGGTACCTAAGGCACGATGCCCCATATCTCCAAGTAAGAAAAAAAGAACTGAAGTAGCAAGAGCACTCCCTCTACTCGGGGCAATAAACTCTAAGTAAGCAAAATCTCACAGTTAGTGGGACCCTGTGGGAAGTGAAAGTGACCTCAACACATTTATAGGACTAATCCGGTGACTGAGCTTAGTGTATGAATGGTAGGATAGGTCAAAGAAAAGAGTAGAAGAACTGATCTTCTCCTATAAGATCAAAGTTCTCAAAGTAGTGATGTTAATATCCGAGGCAAGGTATATTACATCACTATAAGGAAATCAACTCTATGTAGTAAGGGGACACACTCACTACTAGAGAACAGTAATCATAAATAGGATTGATAAAACATCAAAAGGGTTACAGTGGTAACACCTACCCTGATTGGGCAGGACCCTATGAGGAGCAAAAATAACAAAACAACATTCATATAACTACTCTAGCAGCTAAGAGTAGAGTATGAATGATAAAGTGAGTAAAGAAACTAAGGAGCTGACCTTCCGCTAGAAAATCAAAGTTCCAAAGGATGCAATGCTAACATCTGAGGTAAGATATACTACATCGCAACTATGGAAGTAACTCCATGTAGTAAGGGGACACACTCACTACCTAGGAATAGTAATCATGAATGAAATCAATGATTACCAAAAGGTCACAACGGTAACACCTACCCTGACTGGGTAGGATCCTATGAGGAGTAAAAGTGATACTACCACATTCATGGGACTATTCTGGTAGCTCAGAGTAGAGTATGAATGGTGGAGTAGGTCGGTAAAAGAAACTAAGGAAACGATCTTCCACTAGAAAATCAAGACTCCTAGGGATGTGATGCTAACATCTGAGGCAGGATGTACTACATCATAACAAGAAAAAAACAACTCTAGGAGACGAGGGGACATACTCACCACCTGAGGATAGTGATCATGAGTGAGATCAATGATCATTAGAAGGTCACAGTGGTAACACCTACCCTGACTGGGTAGGACCCTGTGAGGAGTAAAAGTGATACTACCACATTTATGAGACTACTCTGGCAACTATGAGCAATGTATGAATGAGATAGTAGACTGTCAAAAGAGGGAAGAAGGGGATTGATCTTTCCTTAGAAAGACCTAAGCCCATTAGATAGTGATGTTAACATCCAAAACACAACATACTACTGTTAGGAAAGTTGCTATTTGCATGTTTTACATTCTTGCAACTTGTATAGTTTTGATAATTCAAAATATTATTGTTTTATGTGTTGTTATCTCCTAACATTTTTTAGAAGATTTGTTTTTGCTCTTGTGTGGACTAACATTTCAGGACAATCAAACTCCAGACAAACGAAGACTTCAAAATCAATTCATCATGAAATACTCTATGATCTGAAGCTTGTACTTTTCTTTGAAATAAACTTGAAAGGGAGTGATTATAAATTGAGTGAATTAAAACACTCACACTAAAGGAGATCTTGAAAAAGTTTTTGTGCTGATCGTACGGGACGAACATTGTTCGTACGGGATGATCAGATCAGTTATCTCCTTGTAAGAGCAGTGGAACGGATAAAAACTGAGCTGGAAAATTTTTCTAAGTCATGATCATCCAAACGAAATCATTTTCGTCCCATGACGAGTTTCTCTCTGTAAAAATTTCGTCCAGACGAAGTTTTGTTCGTCCAGGATGATGGGAACCGACTATGGCAGTTTCTAACATTATTCTGCAGTTTTCAGAACCAACTTTTGATATAACTGTTCGTACCGGACAAAATTTTTTCGTACGAGATGAACCTATTTCGTTCAGAACGAAATTGGTTCATACAGATGCACAAATGGTTCGTACGGGACAGTTTTTTACACAGTTCGTCCGTACTAACTCAATTTCGTACGGGACGATCCAGTGCGCAGAAAAACATATTTTTAGCAGTTTTTTGGGCGGTTTTTTATGTCCTTTCTATATAAGGAGTCCTAGAAACTATTACAAGTGCCTTTGGAGTTGTTTCCTCTTGAGAGGGATCATTGAGTGTGAGAGTTTGGGAGAGATTGTAAGAGTAAAGAGTGAGAGATCAAGTGAGGGGTTTGTGAGGGATTCACAAGGTTACTTGAAGAAGAAGAATTCTTTGTTTCTTCCCGTCTCCTTTGAAGGCTCTCAAGTGAAGTTCAACAACATCAGTCCGGTTCTCTGCCGACACTTGGAGAGTGTAAAAGGATGACAAAGTGCATCTTTGACACCATTGTGTCTTCATTCTTTGGGAGAAAACTAGAAGAGAGAACTTGAAAGGGAGAGAGAAAAGGGTGGAGTTTGAGAGGGAGAAGATCCTTGGAGAGGATTTCAAGGGAGTGTGGAGGGGATATTCACACGGTTGCTCCGGCGAACTTGCACTTCAGTACCATCAAATTCAAGGGACGTCTTAAGGGAAGTTTTGGCAAGAAGAAGATCTCTTTGGTGTCAAAGAACCTGACTACTCCGCCGCACCGGGGAAGGTGAAAGTGATTTTGTACAGGCTTCTCTGCCTTGCATTGGGGGCAAAAGGAGAGTCACTTTGTGGTATTAGTGCAATACTCGGAGGGTGCCTCCGGGGAGTGGATGTAGGTCAAGGTTTGACCGAACCACTATAAATCTGGTGTGTTCTTTCTTATTTTTCTTCCGCATTTAATTTCATTGCAAGTTGTTTACTCTGGTTGAAAAGTTTATTTTTTAAACTTTAAATTTAACTTGCATTAATAATTAAAAAGATTTTCTAAAAATCCAAGAGTAGAAGTATAATTTTTAAATTACCAATTCACCCCTCTCTTGATTAGCCTTGGGACATTAACTTAGGTCTAGCAACCTATTCACGAGTTCCAACAAGTAGTATCAGAGCTTTGTTTCAAAATCATAAGTTTAGACTATTTTGTGAAAAATGACTATGGCTAATTTTAGAAACCGTAAAACGTTAGAAGGATATTCGATTGTTAGATCACCTTTATTTGAAAATATTTCTTTTGATTTTTGGAAAATTTGAATGTCTACTTTCTTGCAATCAATAGATTATCGAATGTGGCATATGATTCAAAATGGTTATTCTGTACCGTCATGTATTATAGATGGAATCAAAACTGATACCCCTTTTTCTGAATGGAGTAGAGTAGAACAAATTTATGCTGAATTAAATGCTAAATGTATGAATTATTTGTTTTGTGCTTTAAATTTGGAAGATTATATGAGAATCTCTACATGTACTTCTGGCAAGGAAATTTGGGACAGTTTATGCATTACATATGAAGGTACTAGTGAAGTCAAGCAATCTAAGTTGAATTTTTTGATGCATGACTATGAACTCTTTAGCATGAAACCTTATGAGACAATCTTAGAAATGTATACTAGGTTTATTCAAATTGTAACATCATTGCATGCTTTAGGTAAAGAATTTTCAAACTTTAAAATAGTCAATAAAATTCTACGTTGTTTACTTGACAAGTTTGATGCCAAAGTTGTTGTTATTTGCGAATCAAAAAATTTGAATGAATATTCTATTGATAATTTGATTGGCTCACTCATTGCTTACGAGCAATATTTGGGTCAAAGACTTTTGGATGCAGGTGAAATAATAATGCTAAAAGCGGAAGATATGGAGAAAAGTTGCTTAGTTGGTGAGGAAAGTGATGACTTAACAAGCAAATTGAAAAGTCCACTAAAGCACAAGCATAAGCATCAACAAAAGTGGAATAAAGGTAAAAATGGTAAGAATGTTCAGATTTCTTCAAATATTATTTGCTTTGGATGTAGAAAATATGGACATCTGAAAAGTCAGTGCCCTAATTTGAGAACTCTTCCTGCTAAAGAAAAGGGCAAAGCTAAGCAAATTATAAAATGGGAAAATAATGAAAAGCAAAAATCTCCTGGGCAGATCTAGCTTCTGAATCATCAGACCAGGAGCAAAATGATGTTTAAACCCTTTGTTTATGTGTTTTTGTGTGCATGTTTTTTAATAGTTGTGTTTTTATTTTTGTTTGTTTTATGTGTTTTTCTATTTTTAATTTTTGTGTGTTTTGTATGATTTTGAGATATTTTCATATCGGATTCCATGTTTCTTGTTGTGAGACATTTGGAATATGATATGAATATTTTTATAGTTTGTGTACTTGTAATTTGTTTAGTGTTTTTCTATTCTTTTATTGCTTTAGATTTTTTTTATGTTTAAGTGTTTTTGTTCTGTGTTTGAAATGTTCGTTAGCCTATATGAAAAACCCTTAAATTTTTGATCTTATAAGTGCTATACTTTGAACTGCAACATAAAATTGAATTCATTAGAAAATCTAATTTTTCTAAATTTAAGTTGTGTTTATAACTTGATATTATTAAGATTGTCAATTTCATGTCTCTTATTTAGACCACATTAATTTTAATATTATTATTGCAATTGTGATGTTTTCTTATTTTGTATTTCACTTATCAATAAATATTTATGCACTTAGAAAGATTTGAAATTTTAGATTATTGATTTTGGAAAGAATACAATTACTCTTGAAAATTGTACAAATGTACAAAAAATCAAAAGAAATACGCAATGATTCGCAATGTGAAAAAGAGGCACAAAATAAACCCAACAAGTGAAAAGATGCACAAAAATGTGCCACAAAATTGAAAAAGATGCGCAAAGCGCCACATGTGGTAGTTATTTCTTTCCTTAATTTTTTAATCTCTTAATTCAAATTGATCTTATGTACATTTATATTACATATTGAAATATGAAATATTAAATTTTTATATCATCATTTTTACAATAATTTTCTCTATCCTAAATGTCTAAATAGACTCATATTTTGATAAATTCTTTATAGTTTCTATGTTATATCTTTTCTTAAATTCTATGAATTTTATGATTTGCCTAATGTTTTAATTTTATTTGCATACATTATGTCAATCACTTTAAAGGTTAAATTTTCAAATGATTTTCATATGTTTGCTTACATTTCTAGTCATTTTCTTCTTCACTTTTTGATGTTGTCAAAAAGGGGGAGATATTGTTTGTTGTGTCTTGTGTATTCGTGTCTTGTGTATTTTTATGTTTTTTATTTATTTTATCGTATATTTTTGTATGTGTGTTTGATTATTTTTGTTTTGTCTTTTGTGTTGTTTTGTGTTGTATAAAAATTTTGAAAAACAAATTTTTTTTTTGAATTCAAATACCTCCTTATTTTCATGAGTTCATCATTTCAGGGAGAGTTTAGGAGATTCTTAGAATTTCAAATTATACAAACAATAATTGTTTTGCCATCATCAAAAAGGGGGAGATTATTAGGAAAGTTGCTATTTGCATGTTTTACATTCTTGCAACTTGTATAGTTTTGATGATTCAAAATATTATTGTTTTATGTGTTGTTATCTCCTAACATTTTTTAGAAGATTTGTTTTTGCTCTTGTGTGGACTAACATTTCAGGACAATCGAACTCCAAACAAACGAAGACTTCAAAATCAATTCATCATGAAATACTCCATGATTTGAAGCTTGTACTTTTCTTTGAAATAAACTTGAAAGGGAGTGATTGTAAATTGAGTGAATTAAAACACTCACACTAAAAGAGATATTGAAAAAGTTTTTGTGCTGATCGTACGGGACGATCAGATCAGTTATCTCCTTGTAAGAGTAATGGAACGGACAGGAACAGAACTGGAAAATTTTTCTAAGTCATGATCGTCCAGACAAAATCATTTTCGTCCAGGACGAGTTTCTCTCTGTAAAAATTTCGTCCAGACGAAGTCCTGTTCGTCCAGGATGATGGGAACCGACTATGGCAGTTTCTAGCAATGTTCTGCAGTTTTCGAAACCAACTTTTGATATAACTGTTCGTACCCGACGAAATTTTTTCGTACGGGACGAACCTATTTCATCCAGGATGAAATTGGTTCGTACAGATGCACAAATGGTTCGTACGGGACAGTTTTTTACACAGTTCGTCCGTACTAACTCTATTTCATACGGGACGATCCAGTGCGCAGAAAAACATGTTTTTAGCAGTTTTTTGGGCGGTTTTTCATGTCCTTTTTATATAAGGAGTCCTAGAAACTATTACAAGTGCCTTTGGAGTTGTTTTCTCTTGAGAGGGATCATTGAGTGTGAGAGTTTGGGAGAAATTGTAAGAGTGAAGAGTGAGAAATCAAGTGAGGGGTTTGTGAGGGATTCACAAGGTTACTTGAAGAAGAAGATCTCTTTGTTTCTTCCCATCTCCTTTGAAGGCTCTCAAGTGAAGTTCAACAACATCGGTCCGGTTCTCTACCGACACTTGGAGAGTGTAAAGGACGACAAAGTGTATCTTTGACAGCCATTGTCTCTTCGTTCTTTGGGAGAAAACTAGAAGAGAGAACTTGAAAGGGAGAGAGGAAAGGGTGGAGTTTGAGAGGGAGAATATCCTTGGAGGGGATTTCAAGGGAGTGTGGAGGGGATATTCACATGGTTGCTCCGGCAAACTTGCACTTCAGTACCATCGAATTCAAGGGACGTCTTGAGGGAAGTTTTGGCGAGAAAAAGTTCTCTTTAGTGTCAAAGAACCTGGCTACTCCGCCGCACCGGGGAAGGTGAAAGTGATTTTGTACAGGCTTCTCCGCCTTGCGTTGGGGGAAAAGGAGAGTCACTTTGTGGTATTAGTGCAATACTCGGAGGGTGCCTCCGGGGAGTGGATGTAGGTCAAGGTTTGACCGAACCACTATAAATTTGGTGTGTTCTTTCTTATTTTTCTTTCGCATTTAATTTCATTGCAAGTTATTTACTCTGGTTGAAAAGTTTATTTTTTAAACTTTAAATTTAACTTGCATTAATAATTAAAAAGGTTTTCTAAAAATCCAATAGTAGAAGTATAATTTTTAAATTACCAATTCACCCCCCCTCTTGATTAGCCTTGGGATATTTAATTAGGCTTAACATCCTAATTCTTTTTGAACGAGTTCCAACAATTACATCATTTAGTAAAGATAATTAAAGTTGTAAAACATCATATCTAGATATGTGTGCCTTCATCCTTGAGGCAGACACCAAGGCACCTCAAAGGAGAGGGAAGAAAAAGAATTTTAGGGAACTTATGCTCTTAGAGAGTATTATCGGATTCCTCCTGTGACAATGGCAACCAGTTTGGCTCTACTAAGAGCTTTCCTCTTTTTATCACATGTATATTTTTTTTTAATTTTTTATAAAGGGAATTATGATTGATTTTGATATCACAGACCATATTCACCACATGAACAAAATTGGGAAGAAAGAAAATCACACAGGCTCTTATAGGAAAGTAAATAATTAGTTTTGATAACTCAGACCACATTCAACTCATGTGAATGATTTGGGGAACACAATCATAGTGAAATTAATGTATAACTAAAATCAAAATCAGGATAGAGGATCAACATGACCACTCCTGACTAGCATAAGATGGTATGGATCCAGTATCATACTTCTAAAAGAGTCTAAACTAATGACTCTGAAATCCCTGATCACATTCAACTCATATGAATGGACTGGGGGCTACATCTATCAGATAAGGACTGATAGGAAGAAGGAACTCTCATAGGGGTAATGGATCGCTATCACCCCACCTGACTAACATAGGTGGGCATGGACCCAGTATCTTATCTCTAGAGAGTCTAAACTAATGATTTTGACATCCCCGATCACATTCAACTCATGTGAATAGATTGGGGGCTACAACTATCAGAGTAGGACTGATAAGAGGAAGAGAATCTCATAGGGATAATGGATCACTATTACCCCACCTGACTAACATAGGTGGGCATGGACCCAATATCATGTCTCAAAAGAGTCTAATCTAAAAGACTACGACATCCCCGATCAGATTCAACTCATGTGAATGGACTGGGGGGGGGGGGCTTCAACTATCAGAGTAGGATTGATAGGAAGAAGAGAATCTCATCCTAGTAGAGGATCAACATCACCGAACCTAACAAATGCAAGAGGGTGTGGACCCAGTATCACATCTCTAAATAGTTTAAATCAATGATTTAGACATCCCCTATCACATTCATCTCATATGAATGAATTGGGAGCTTCAACTATCAGAGTAGGGCTGACAAAAAGAAGCAATTCACTTTCTAATACAGGATCAACATGACCGATCCTAACAAATATAGGAGGGTGTGGACCCAGTCAAAAATGATAAACGGGCACATATCCCAAAGGGGTTTAGTACTTAACTCCATCAAATCTTAAATAGAACCTCAATTTAAATTTACTAACTCAGCTCAAGCTCCATACTAGCTAAATCATGACATGTCACTTATATGAGTATTTTTCTCTCTTGAATTAAAATCTAATCCAAAAAAGGAATTTAAATTAGAAAAAGAAATTTAATTTTCTTCATTTTTTGTATTAGAGTATACTTCCATATCTTATAAGATATCAATGTATAATGATTATTTCAAAATCATAATTTTTAGACTCAAGTATCAAAAATATCAAAGGATATAGATTTTCTGAGATTTAGAGATTTACTAGAAATGGAAGCCATTTACTTAACACTTTTGGGCTCTTTGAGCCACTTTCTCAACTTTCATGTGCTTTGCATAATTCTCATTTACTTGATACACTTTGTGTACCTTTCATTTTTTGTACTTTACACATCTTTTCATTTTTTGTAACTGGCTTCCTTTTCCAAACCTCTAAAGCAAACTATTTCTCAGTTGTAAGATCATCTTCCAAGTGCAAGAGAAGAAGACTTACTTTTCTTGGATAAGGAAGAATGATCTACAAAACAAATCCTATCTTATGATAAGAATGAATAGCTTGATTAAGAAAATTATGAAGTTTTATTCATCAATATACTATAGTTATCTATGAGATAGAGAATTATAAGATAATAGAGAAAATTTTCACTTCTAAATCCAATTTTAATTTGAAAAAGATTTTAATTCAAAAGAAGAAACCTCTCCATCCATAGGATGAGATTGAGAGATCATACTCTTTCATGATTCATCACTACAAAGCTAGTAGAGCTAAAGGAATCAAGAGTGTCAAAATAACTAAAAAATCATTCTCTTTTTCTTTTATTGATTAATCATCAACATAAGAGAGAACGAGGTCTTTCAGCCTAAGTGCTGGAAGGGGGCCTATCTTTCCTTCTGAGGTTACAATCATAATTTTTTTTAACATATTTTTTTAGTACAAATAGAAGCAAAAAGAAAATGTGTTCATCTAACACTACAACAGAAGAAAGAAAAGTAAAAGAAGTGCTGACAAAGAAGCTGGAGTGGCAACTGTTCACTTGGCGTGGGAGGCCTCCTCTCAACTGCCTCTGAACTCTATATAGCTTACTTAATCAATCATCTGCTAGGTCTTCTTGGAGAGTGCTAGCTGTCACTCTCCCTCAGAACTGTGAAGTGATCTGTCACTATTGCCCTGACTGTAACGCTGACTATCACTATAGCTGGAACTATGGCTAGGACTGTGATTGGGACTGGAGATCACCTGAACTGCCTGAGTAGCCCTGTCCAAAGGCTGTGCTAAATCACTGTCCTGGAGATGGATCTTCCCAACGGCCATCTGAGTTTGTAAGTGCAAGACTATGGCGTCTATAGCTACTGATCTCGGAGATCCTCCTACCTCGGGGTCTTCCTGCTCATCCTGGTCCTCGGGCTCTCTCTGCTCATCTGAGTGATCTCGATGGGTAGTCTTACGGACCCAGTATACTTGTATTTCCTCATCTGACTCATCCTCAAATGAGTCATCCTCTGAAAAGATCCGACGGAGTGCCTCTATGTAGGGACTCATAGGGGAGGTGATCCTATGAGTGCTGGGAGCTAAAGGTGTCTCAACTCGATCTAGTGATCCAACATGAGTAACTATTAAGTCCTCATCACAAGTCATCGGGACCGCCTCAGACCCAGGAGAAACTGCTACATCCATTTGATCTACTACATCAGCTGGCTACACTACCTCTGCCAACTGTGCTGTCTCATCTGGTCATGATGCCTTGACTAACTGTACTAACTGTACTAGCCTGACTAGTCGTACTGTCTCGATTAATTATACTGACTGTACTAGCTCAACTGACCGTACTGTTTCCACTGACTGTACTGGCTTTCCTAGTTATACTGTCTCCACTGACTGTAGTAGCTCAATTGGTCGTACTGTCTTCACTGATTGTACTGGCTCAACTAGTTGTACTGTCTCCACTGACTGTATTGGCTCTCCTAGTCGTACTGTCTCCACTGACTGTACTGGCTCGACAAGGGTGTCCGCTTGTCTGCGTCTCCAAACCCGTCTACTGCGGCGGGGCTCTTTACTAGTAATTGGATGCTCTAGGGCTACAACCACTGAACTGACCTGAGGTAAGGCAGACTCCCACTGCTATCTCTGTCCTCGTCGATGGGGTCATCATCCTACAGCAGGAGTAACTGCCAGCGGTCTAGTAACTGGAACTGTAGCTGTCGACTGCTAGGATGTATGTATTCTCTGCCAACTGTAAAGTCTCCTAACAGTCTGCCTCCTCAACTGAAAGGTAGCTTGAGAGATCCATCAGAGTCACCTCTCTTGATTGTTAGGACCCCTGCCATGCGCTAGGTGGATGATGTTTTGAATCCTCTGAGTGAGGGCTCAAACACCAGTGTCTCTGGGGACCCTAGTCCAGGGCAAAGTAGTGGTAATAGAAGGGGCCGCCACAATGCGGGCAACATCCTCCCCATCCCTACTGTGAGTTAGTGGAGAGAAGCGTCCTCCTTGGATCGCCTTTAACTCAGGAGCTGCTGTCACCTCTGGGGTAGGTGCAATTGCAACTGGTCGTGGTCTCCGCTTCCTGGGAGCTACCGTCCTCTAAACTAGCTCCTGGTGAGCTATCGCATCAGCCATCTGCTGCCTCTCTGCCTCTCTGCCTCTGACGCAACTAAACGCAACGTCCTATTCCTATTCAGAACCACGGGAGTAACCACGGCAACAGGCTGTCGGCGGTGAGGGGCTAGAGCAACCTGTGCCCCAAGAGTGGTAGGCACTGGACGCCTAACCATAAAACGAATAGGGGGAACAACTGTAGTAGGCTGCCAGCACTGAGGGGCTAGTGCAAATTGCACAACAGGAGCGGTAGGCACTGGACGCCTAACCGCAGGACAAACTGGTTGAATAACTGCAGCAAACTGCCGGCGCTGAGGGGCCAGAGCAACCTGTGCAGCAAGAGCGGTAGGCACTGGAAGCCTAACCACAGGACGAACTAGTGGAACAACTGCAGCAGGCTGCCGGTGTTGAGGGGCCAGAGCAACCTGTGCAGCTGGAGCAGTAAGCATGGATGCCTAACTACAGGACAAATTGGTGGAACTGGAAGTGGCCTAGGCACTGGACGCCTAGCCACGGGGCGCATTGGCTGCGCTGGAACTGGACGAGCAGGTGCCCGGGCTATCTGCCGAGCATTTGGACGTCTGAAAGGGTGCTTGGCTACGCGTCCTCTCCTTTGGGAGGAGAGAATGCAGCAGCCTCAGTCGGGGTCGGCCTGCCAAGAGTGACGAAGGCCGAGTCCGTGAAGGAACCAAAAGTGATCCCTCCAGCGGGCAGACTAGCGAGCAGGGACTTAGGGAGCGTCACCCGCGCGTCCGAACCAAAATTGAAAGTAACAGACGAAACGAAAGAGGCCATGACACTTCTTCCAAGAAAAGAAATTTGAACATAATAAGTTAGAATCAAAATCATGAAAGAAGAAAGGAAGAAGAATTTGATAGAGGTAGATAAGAATGGATAAATGACAGAATAGCTTGTAAGGCTGGAAAGAAGTAGAGTAGGGAAGAATCCTAGCTAAAGGGAAGGAACCTTAACTAAAGAAAGACCCTAACTAAGAGTGGGACAGACCTGATCTTAAGAGTACCATTCCCAGAGTACACACAAGAAAGGATAATATAGAATCTAAAGATGGAGAGAGAAACTGATCCCACGTGATCGCCAGAAACCTATGGACCTTTGAAAGAGCACTGCTTATGAGGTATAAATGTAGAGGGTACGGCCGCACTATCCCGTAGAATAAAACGATCATAAGCCTCTACATTCGACACGAACAAGTCGATGGAAGGGCAGATTGGATCGTGCATACGACTAACCATTGAAGATAGTGGCTATCGCCAACACACCCCGATGGGTAGTAATATACATGACCTAGTCACGGGTTTCTCCCACCCAATACAACAGTTCGAATGGGGTTTAGTGGATGTGGGACCGAGTTTTCCACGGGCGCAAGCCGTTGTGGTTAATTACATCTCGGGCTGGAGCCCGAGAAAACTCTCAATTAAGGATTATACATTATCCTCTCTTAAAGTGGGATCAGCACGAGGGTATAGACTAAGAAATCCTACTCAAAAGGAAGAAAATGTCTCAAAGAGGCTCAGTCAACATGCGTGGCTCATACCAGCACTCAAAGGCTCTATGGTACTAAGGAGAAAATTGGAGAAAAGAAATCAAACACTCAATCACATGCGTGAGAGAAAAGATAAAGGTGGCGTCATCCTGTGACACGGATAAATAGGATTTATAGTTCCTGAAAGGAATGAACCTACTTACTATTTAAGGCATATTACGAGACCGAGTTTAGTAGCCTCGAATCCTAAATCTAGGTTGGGCTTAGTGTTCTACACAACACTAAGACCCGTGTCCTAGCTAATGAAGTGCAAAATCTGGACTTACCCCAGCCTGGATTGGGGAGTCAGCTAACCACCTAATCGATTCAAAACCATGCTATAAAGTCAATTATGAAAGATGGGTGGGAGGTATAGTTCTTTGGAAACAGGACCAACATCTAGAGGATTTTCTAAGTGGTCCTAGACTTATATGGGTAAGATACTCCTAGCTAATACAATTAAATATTATTTAATTGGTTATTAATGCAATGCATGCTAGTTGAAATGTCAGCTCATGAATGTTATAGAATTTTTAAAAAAATAGGCTTATAAAAAAAAATTTTTAGAAAAGACTGAGTCTCCCTAGGCTGGCACTTCATCCTAATAGGCCAGATTATCCGGACTCTACCCATAGGTAGGGAGATGTCTTATAACAAGAAAAGAATAATGCAGTAATATGCATGCGACCCTAGACGATTCCAACAATTCCCTAGGTTCGTTAGATTTCTATGTTATTTAAACTTAGAATTTTAAAGATTAGCTATGAGTAGAAGAATTTTGATAGTCCTTAAAGAGCCTAACAAAAATACAGGCGAAAAAAAAATCTGCATGCAAGAAAAAAAACCTAAGAAAAACAGGCAATTTCTACTACGCAATTAGGTAAACGCATTAATATAAATCTAAAAATAATCAACTAAATGGCCATAGGCAAATTGCCCTTATTACAACCCAGATATGCAGAAAATAAAGTGGCCGGGCACCACTGTCAACAACCCAGATTTCTAAGCCTATGACAGACGCAAATGACTTTGAGTGGGATATTAGTCTTCAGGTCTTCAATCTTTTGGGGATCACTTCTCCTTGGACTTCTTGGATCTTCCTCCTTGGATCTCTCCTCCTTGGACTCCTTGAAATTCTCCTCCTTGGACTTCTTGTATCCAACGTGGCTTGAATATCCAAGCGAAGAGACAATTCTTCCCTTTGGGGAGATTGCCTTTTCTCTTTGGATATCTAAAGCCATCCTACTCGATTTTCCAAATGGAAGAAGACTATCCCCTTTAGGGATTCCTTCTTCTTTTGAAATTCGGGTTGGATAAGAATATCCACACTCAAAGACCATTTTTACAACTCTTTACAAATTATTATAAATATTACATCAAATTGATATAAAAAAAATTCTAGACTCCCTACATGGTTATCCTAATAAGAATCACAAGCAGTTATATATATGAAAGTAAAAAACTCAACTCATTGAAGCTGTGCCAAGCCATGCTCTTAATTATGAGGGCTAAGTAGTCCACCTGTAGCAGTTATAATTATTTAGCCCTCATTTATTTAGAGGGGCTAAGCAAGCACCTACATAAGATAATATTAGAAATTATAATAGTGCCCCCCTTTTATTAGTTTGAGCATGAACTCCTACGAAAGAACAGTATATATATATAATGTTCCTAACCTAGAGGCAGATCTAGCGCTCATTACATCATCCACAGAGTGTAGAAAAAATAAGGAAACACATAAGCAATTTCAAACAGCATACAGTGAAAACCACGAAAAGCTCTGGCACACAGCAGAAAATAAAACCCAGAACTTATCCTAAATCTAGAAGTGGTGCCCTAGCAAATAGTTCTATGTGTGTGTAAGGCTTTAGATAGGTCCTAAACAGGATATTTGGTTAAAATTGCCTAGAGTCCAGGTTTATTATTGGACAGAAAAGGAAATTTTTAATTAAAGTTTAAATATTAACGAATTAGGATCTATTTTAGTTAATTTAGTTTGTTGATCAATTTTAAAAACTTAGGGTAGTGATATTTGAAGTTCAAATTGTATTAGCCAATTTTGGAAAGTCCCGGGTCCTCCTAGGTGCTAAGTTGAGGGGGTCCAAAACATCACTATAAGAAATAGACTAGGTTTGGGTCTCATAACATTTTAAGAAAATACTAGACCTTAATATGAGTAGTTATCCAGGTAGTACAATGAAATTGGAGTTTTCTAGACAAAGTTATGAATTTTTTAAGTTTCGAGCCATAAACGAACTACGGTTGACCAAAAAGTTGACTTTCTAACCTAGGCCATTTCTGGAAACCTAATATTTTTAATAAATACTAGACCCTAATAGGAGTCTAATGAAAGTGAGTTTGCCTAATTTGAAATTTTCTACAATTATTTATGAATTTTCTAAGTTCAGGGTATTTATGGAATTTTCTAAATTACCTAATTAAGGGCTGATTTCATGGTTTTGATCCAAACCAGCTCCAAAAAAATTGGAATCACTCCCAAAGGTCTTGGATGACTTGAAAAAGAGATCCTAAGTGTTTGCAAAGAATTTTGGAGCTTTAATAATTTTTAATGAATTATTAGGGGCAAATAAGTAATTTCCACCTAAGGTCAAATTAAGTGTCAAACTAGATTCAAACTCGAGAGACCTATTTATCTAAGGCCAGGGATCCAGTTTTAAACAATTCAAAGTATTATGGGTAATTTTTTGACCTAAAACATATTTATTGTAATTTTTAGAAGGTCAATGGGCATTATTTAGTAGGTTAATTATGGTTTGTTAATTAAGGGGTCTAACAAGCCCTAAAAATTCCTAGAAAACTTTGGGGTGTTCAAGATGTCTCTAAGTTTAAGTTTTAAAGTTTTCATGTTAATCAGTTATCTATCCTAGTCCCTAAAAAATTTCTAAGTTCGCTAGACGAGTCCTTAATTATTGTCCTTAAGGTGTCATTACATTATATGGTTTTAAATTGAAGTTTACACTAACCCTTGAGGTAATAATGCTTGAGAAACATATAAAAGCAGTAAACACACAATGTCCTAAGATCTAGGAGAGCCTAAGCTAAGTGCTGGTGGGGCAACCTACACATGCAATCTACGACAAACAAAAAGTAAGTATGTATAACGAAGGGATTAGTGAACGATTGGAACTCAACCATCCACTAATCCACTCCCCTATGATTGCTCTTCATGCATGTAAGCATGTTTAAAATTTCATTTGAGTGAATCTCCCAAAAATTAGAATTTAAAATAATAGTAATTTCAAAGTGATTTTAAAATACTTTATAAATATATATTTATGTAGATTTTGGAAAATATGATAATTTAAAATAAATCATATTTGTATCTACATAGGGATAGGAGAGATTCACTGGCCACTCGATCGAGGTTTCAAAAAGATTTGAAAATAATTTATAATTTTAAAATAACTATAATAGTAATCATTTAAATAACGGAGAAAATACTCAAAGTAGCAATATAAGACAGAAATCTATAAGAACAGAAAAAATAAGTTACTAAAAATAATTTTAAACAATAAATCACATTTTTTTGAAAAGAACGATGTGATGCACGCCAAAATCCAATCTGAAACGGAAGAGTTATGATTTTTCGAAGTTTAAAACTATTAAAAAAGTAATTTTTAAATAACAATAATAATAATAGTGAAAATAATTTTAAAATAATACTAATAAGGGTGATAATAATGATAGCAAATTTAAAGAAGATATTAATGATAAAGATAATACTAATAATAATGGTAATAATAATAATAAACTAATTTAAAATAATAATAACATCAATACTAAAACTAATTTAAAATAATGACAAATTAGTGATATTATAATAATAATGATAATGATAATAATAATAATAAAAATAACAAAACAATATTAAAATAGTGACAAAAAGGGTTTAAAATAATTATTACAAGAATGATTTTGATTTGAAATAATACTAATTATAATCTAATGACAAACATAATAAAATAACAATATCCTTAAAATAACTATTTTTTACTGTTTTTAAAATAATTACAGATATACCTAATATTTTTGAGTAAAAATAATTTTGAACTATGAAGAATTTAAATACAAACAAAACAAGGTATTATGCATTGAAAACAGAGCTAAAACGAAAAAGTTATGAATTTTTGAAGTTTAAATACAATAAAAGAATTTAAAAATAATTTAAGAAAACTAATATGTAAAAATAATTATAAAAAAAGAATAAAGTAATATTTTCAGATTTAAGAAATTTAAAGTAATAAAATATAGTGATAAAATATTTTAATTATTAATAAAATTTTAAGTAATTTTAATAATCAAAATAATTACAATAGTATTTAATTTTTAAAAATTCCTTTTATATTTAAATAAATATAATAATAATAATAATAATAAATCAAAAAACAATAACAAAAATGAGTTAAATTAATATTATAATTAAAATAATAGTATTATAATGTAATAGTAATTATAAAATAATATTAAAAAAAGCATTTTCTTACTGTTTTTAAAATAATAGAAAATATAAGTAAAATTTTTATCTGAAAATAATTTTAAATTAAGGATAACAAAAATACAAACAAAACGAGGTATTATACATATTTTTTGGACAAAAATTAGATTTTTTTATGAATTTTTGAATTTAAAATAGCTTAAAATTGATTAAATCAAATAAATAATCCAAAAAATTCCTCGGTGCGACAAGTGGCGGAACGGGGTTGGTCCCGCAATCATTGCTGCAATCAGTACCACTTATCCACGTAGGCACACATCAGGATCTACTGTTCGGCCCAAACACAGAACAACGAGGTCACAGCCGTTGGATCAACGGCTGTGATTTTGTACAGTTCAAAAGGACCGAATCGAAACCCTAAAATGATTTTTTGGCGATTTCTCCCAATCTACTCAACCAAACGTGATCAAATTTGAAATGTTGGCTCTATACATGAAGAGCATTCATGGGGAAGTGTTTGTTTGGCTTAAAAGCACCTTTTCAGAAAGTTATTTTACCCTATGTGTTGTGACCTATTCTAAAAGTTTTTGAGAGATCTAACAATTGGATTTTCATGTTCTTGGGCTCGTTGGACTTGTGAAAGATCCAGGAATATTTCTCTAGTTAACGTGGAGCTCTGAAACTCCTTTGATCGAGCGGGATTTGTCTTGGAACAGAAAATGCCTCGGGTTCATTAGAATCACGTCACCGACGAGCTTCGGACGTCGGGATTTGGTAGGGAAAGATGAGGGGAGATCGTGAGAGGGCTCTCAAAAGATATAAGAGCTTTTCGTAGCCTTGATAGAGAAAGAGAGCAAAAAGATCCCTAACCTTGACTTAATTTCCTTATTTAAGGCTCCTAATCATATGATCAACGGTTAGGATTAAGATTTCAGTGAATTAGGAGGGAAAAGGGGAGAATTAGGTCGTGGTTTCAATTTGAAATTCGAAGGGAGGCTTTAATTGCATTAATTAGGCCTTAATTCTTCCTAAATAGGTGTTTATGACCTATTTAGAGCCATGGTTGACCAAGTCCACATTTGACTTGGTCAAACCAGTCAAGGGGGGGTCAAGGGAGGAGTGAATGGAGCCATGGAAAGGTTTAGATGCTTTTGAAATTGATTTAGGCTCTAAAGGGCCTAATGGGTCAAACTGGGTTGACTTGGTCAACCCAGGACTCAGGTCTGAGCTTAACAAAGTCAGTCTGACCATCTGAGTCCAAGAAAGTAAGGTCTAGTCAAAAGAGAGGTCAACACATCCCTTTATAGAACACTTTCTCTGTGTAACTTTTAATATGTGAGTGATGTAGTTATTCTAAATACTTTAACTAGTTTATATGAAAATGTTTGCAACAAAATAAATATTTATAATTTTCTAAAATTAACTAATAATATACAATCGGTCAAACTGGTCAATATGGCTACCAGCATTGCGATGTTGGGGAGAGGTAGCATTGCGGTGCTCCCTTGGGAATTAAAATCACAAGCTTTTAATCATAAAACTATCGCAGTGCTCAACATTTGACATTGTTATCATGCTCGAAATGACCATCACCATGGCACTTAATCTAAGCGCTGCAGGGCTCAGTCTGATAAAATGATAGGAGAGCTCAATGTTGTTGTACTGTGGTTCTACATAAAGACATTTGGCATTACGACACTGCTTGGGAAGCTTTGCAGAGTTATCAACTAAATTAAATATTTGATAATTGGCCCAGCGTTGCGGTACTTCAGGGGGTAATGTTGTGGCACTATGATAAAATTTTCAAATTAAATCTTATACTCATAATTAATATTAATACGATGCAACTAAACTTACAACTAACAACCAAATTTTCTAATCAAAATAAAAAATACCAATCACACCACTCCTAACAACAACAAAGGGATCAATTGGGTTGCCTCCAAAATAGTGCAAAGTTTACAGTGTTCAGCTAGATTATGCTATAATCCTATTCAAGAATATCCAGCTCTACATAATGTCTAAGATGTTCAATATCACCTCTTAAATAAGATTTCAATCTCTAGCTATCGAGTTTAAAATTTTGGGTAGTTTTATAATCTTAGATATTAGGTCCATATGGATACACCTTTACAATAGTGAGTGTTCCTAACCACTTAAACATTAATTATCTTGAAATTAATTTCAATCTTGAATTATACAAGAGAACTTCTTGTCAAGGCTCATTTTTTTCCTAATAAGTTTAAGATCATGCCATTCTTAATTTGCTTCTTATACAATTTAGTATTTTCATAAGATTCATTTCTAAATTCCTCTTACTCATTCAATTGTAGTAGTCATTTCTCCTTAGCATCCTTAAAATTGTAATTCAAATCTTTCACTATCCAAAATGCATTTTGATTTATTTCCAACGATAAATTACAGACCGTTCCAAAGATTAATCTATAAGGAGACATTCCAAAAGGGGTCTTAAATGCTATTCTATAAGCTCATAGTGTATCATCTAATTTCAAAACCTAATCCTTCCTATTTGGATTCACAGTATTTTTCTAAGCTTTTCTTAATCTCCCTATTACTTATGTTTGTTGGCAACTAGTTTGTGATTGATAAGCAGTTGCAACTATGTTTAATGCTGTATTTAAAAATTAAAGCCTTCACTCTCTTATTGCAAAAATTACTTTGATCCCTCATGATTAATAATGACTCTAGATATTCTAAATCTTGAAAAAAAAAAAGTTTCTTTAAGAATTTAATAATCACCTAAGCATTTTTTTTAGGGTTGCTACTCCTTCAATCTACTTGGAGTCATAGTCAATAGCTATCAAAATATATTAGTTTTCATAAGATTGCACAAAAGGACCTAAGCTTTAAAAATCTCCACTTATAAGATAATATTGAGGGACATTTTATTTCCTATAGTTATGTTACCTACACTCTGACATCGATCACATTTTTAACATATTTATTTAAATTCTCAAATGGGGTAGATTAGTAAAATCCTAATTGGAGGATCTTATTATCAGTTCTAAATCCTCCAAAATGACCTCCATACTCAGAGTCATAATATTTCCTGATGATGGGCTTAATCTCATTTTTAGGGACACATCTCCTAATTATTTAGTCTTTACATTTCTTAACTGACTGTTCCCAAAAATAGAATTTAACATCATGTAGAAATTTATGTATTTTGGTAAAAGATATGTTTGTAGGAATAATACCACTAACAATGTAGTTCACAATATTCAAACTCCAAGGTATAGCATATGAATGCAAAGCAAAAAAAATTGCTCATCTAAAAAGATTTCATTGATATCACACTCATTATATGAAGGTTCTTTCAACTCTAGTCTAGATAAATGACTGTTGACCTCATTTTTGTATGAGGTATCTATAGAATTTTAAAATCAATTCAGATTCAGATCAATCCAGACTTTTAATCAATTCAAATTCAAGTCAATTCATACCTCAATCTATCTATACTTCAATTAAATCCAGACTTCAAACCTGCCCAGACATTGAACTTTTCCTTATTCAAACTTCAATTCAAACCTTGATCCTGACCTCAAATCAATCTACCCTCCAGACCAATCTAGATCGTAGGATCTACCCAGACCCTAGATCTATCTAGACCTTAGGATTTATCTAGACATTAGACCTATATAGATCCTAGATCAATTTAGTCCTTAGATCAATCCAGATTTAATTCAATCTACATCTCAAATCCATTTAGATTTCAAACCTATTCAAACTTCAAGACAATCATGATCTTCAATCAATCTTCAACTTAATTTGGACTCCAACACTTGATCTAACCTTCTATCACACCTGCATCATATCCAATCATTCATTATCATCTAAATGATTAAAACTAATTTGGATAAATCAATTTCAAGAATATTCACATCTATTTTGAGTCAAATCATAAAAGTTTGGCCTAGTCAAACTTTAATGATTTGGTCAAAACCCCTTCCTATTCACACATTTACTTTCAAGCTTAATACCTAAGCATAAAATCTTCTCAAATTCATTTCAAAAGATGTTTCAAGTAAAATTCCAATTTCCCTGAGTCAAATTATGCTTAGTTTGACTTGGTCAAACCTAACCCACTTGGCCAATTCTCTTTGAAATTACTAGATGGACAAGAGGGGGGTGAATTGTGAAAACTTTTTGACAATAATTAAAACCTAAGCAGGAGTTCTAAATCTTTTTGTTGTTTTTAGAATTTTAATATGAAAAATTAAACAACCTTTTTTTTTTTAAATTTTCCAAGGCAAATATTTTGAAATTAAAAAGGCATGTAGTAAATAAAAAGCAATAAGGAAAAAACACACCAAGATTTTTATAGTGGTTCGTTCAAAATATGACCTACGTCCACTCCCCGGAGTCCTCCGCTCCAGGATTTTCACTACCAACTATAGTTCTTTTTTTTTTCCCCTCGTCAAGGTGGAGAAGCCTTTACAAACCTCCCTTTCACCAACCCGGCATGGCAGAGTGCCAAACTCTGTTTTCGCCCTCCTAGCGACGGTAGAGAACCTTCTTATTTTTCTCCCTTCTGGAGAAGGCAGAGTACCTCGAGGTCACTGATGTAGATGAGCCTTTCCCTTGGAGATCCTCTCTCAAATTCTTCTAGGGCCACACGAGGAGCAAGATGCAGCAAGTTCGGAGCAACCGTGTGATCTCCCTCACACCTCTTCTCCCTCACAATGCTCACCTTCTCCTTCCTCTCTCAAACCCTAAAGAACTTCTCTAGAGCTCTCTCCCTTGGAATCGCTCTCTAACCACATTCTCCTCTCTCATACACTCTCTCAAAAATTAATTTTTTGATACATAAAAAACGGGCTCCAAAAACCCTGAAATCTCAAAGTAGCCGTTACTATTGTGCAGTACGGTTCTACAATCGTACAGTACGATCTTCATAAATAGACTTCGTCCTGGTATGAAGTGGTACGAATAGTTCAAAAATGTTTGTACAGTACGATACTAAATCGTACGATACGATCCATGACAACATAGTTCGTACAAGATAATAGTCGAGACGATCAAACATCGTCTCTGTTCATCGTATGGTATGATATACATCGTACAGTACGATGAGACAAAAAACAACTGATCGTCCGGGACGATTATAATTCGTCTCTGTTCATTGTATTGTACGAATTGGTTTGTACAGTACGATGTTCAAATTATAATTAAGCCCGGATTTCTTACACTAATCACGGGTTAAGTTAAGTAAGTATTTAAAAATAATCGTACAATATGAACAAGTTCATACCGTACGAACAAGTTCATACCGTACGAACGGCGAAAATTACTTACTTAAGTTAAACAATGGCTATGATTTTGGATTTGAACATATCGTACAGTACGATATAATTTCGTACGGTATGATCTATTCACAGAATTGTACTACAACCCTTTGATCGTACGATACGAATTAGCATCGTACAGTACGATCTACAAAGAAGAAATTCTATTACATTCTACATTTAAAACCTCTCCCCCTATGTGTGTGCATGGTTGCTCAAGCTTTTATGCATTTTGTGGCCAGACTCAAGAAAATAAAAATGAAATAAAAAAGAAAATACATTGCAGACTCTTACTCCTAATCTACACATCCTTGAGTCTTCCTGTCGTCCTAAGTAGCTTTTGATTTTCCAAAAATGTTAGTACTCACAGACAATAACAAATAATATTCAATGAATCTCAAGACAATTATTATTTGTCATCATCAAAATCTTAAGCTTGGGGTCATGGGTTGCAACAATCTCCCCCTTTTTGATGATGTCAAATAATAGTTGTTGTAAGCATGTGTTAAAGGCATTTTTTTTTAAATTTAAACATGAGAAAAAGAAAGGTACAAAAACAAAGAAAATGTAGTGCGAAATAAAAAACTTGCATTTAACCATAAAAGAAGATACAACAACCTTCTCCCCCTTTCGACATCACAAAAAGAGGAGCAAACACGAAAAGAAAAGTATAACACAAATACAATCTAAAAAGGAGGATCCTGATCAGGTGGTGGTGGAGGTGGATTTGGTTGGAAGTTCTGAAAAAGAGTGTCAAAACGGTGATCAATAGCAGTAAAGCGCTCTCCAAACCATTGCATATCTATCTCGTGTTGCTGATGT
This sequence comes from Dendrobium nobile, assembly GCA_022539455.1. Classification (NCBI taxonomy): domain Eukaryota; kingdom Viridiplantae; phylum Streptophyta; class Magnoliopsida; order Asparagales; family Orchidaceae; genus Dendrobium; species Dendrobium nobile. Next base: position 17,974,133 of record CM039730.1, on the reverse strand, counting down.
TGTTTTTGAAAATGAGTGTCGAGACGAGTCTGAAGTTGGTCGAAGCGTTCGACCAAATCATCTTGTGCTGGTGCAGGTGCTCGAGGTGGTGGTGCATGACGTCGTGGACGTGCTTGTGGTGCAGCTGGGGCATCTTCTCCTTCTTCTTCATCAAAAACTGGTTCTTCAGGCTCGTGTCCCCGATGGAAATGGATACGGAAGGAGGAATCCGTATAAAAAATAGGAATAATGTCAGGTTCACCACGATAGGTCATTTGATATTTATTTTGGAGGATATATCCTACAAGGTGATCAAGAGCTATGTTTTGTTTTCGGCGAGTGGTAGGGAGACGAACAAAGGTCATATGTCGAATATAGTCAATGATCAGATCGGCTTCGTCGAATCTAGTATTGGTCATAATCAGGTAGGTAGTGACAGATAGGGTTGGGGTCATATTAACACGGTCACCACCTTTGGGTATTATTGAGGTACGAAGGACATGTTGAATTATGCGCGCATTTCTATTTAGGGAAGAAACGAGAGGTTGATGTTGATAGAAAGCGGCATTTCCAAGGACCCGATTGACATCCCTCCAATCAAACTCGTTTGTAAGAAAAGACCGGACCATAGGCCCTTCAGTAGATAGTCCAATGTATTGAGCGATGTCAGCTTTGGTTATTTCAACATTTTGTCGACAAACGAAAAGTGGAAGGTTAAATTGTCGACGGTATATGTAAGATTGGCTAAGAATTCTAGGAGGAGTTCAGAACTATAAGGAAAGGCTAGGGTGAGAAGAAATTGGAGGGTGGTGGAGGCAAAGAGGTTCAGTACCTCGAAGTTCAGAGCCTCTTGGTTGAGCAACCTGGAGGGTGTGATTTTGCAAGTTTTGAATTTGTGGTAGGCATCCTTATTTTCCGCATTCAAGAATCGGGCACTTTGGCGGTGAGAGGAAGACGAGCTTCCCGCTACCAAATGTCCTCGCTTGCTGGAACTAGATATGGCTTGAAAGGTGAGTGAGAGGTTTGTGAGTGTAGTGAGGATATCTGCCCTTCTATTCTATTTATAGAGTTTTCAGCAATTCGTACAGTACGATATACGATTCGTACAGTACGAAGTGGCAATAATTGTTCTGACGATTCGTACTGAGAAAAAGGCAGTCAAAACGTATAATATGATAGGTATCGTACAGTACGATCAGTGAATTTCGATCGTCCCGAAGCTCGTCGGTACGACTTTTGACCAAAGGTATCGTACAGTACGAATAGGTGTATCGTACAGTATGAGTGGCATTAATTTCGTACCGAACTCCTTTAATTTGTTCTCATCCGTTGCTGAGTTGGATCGTACAGTACGATTTTAAGTAAATCGTACAGTACGACAACCAATAATAACATACCAGCACGCTTAAATTCATCCCAATCTGTTTATGCTGACGTGTATCGTATTGTACTGTATAAAGATGAGATCATACAGTACAATCAACAGAGACGAATTTTGCTGTTTAGGATGTTCTGTGTAGAATATAGTAGATCGTACCGTACGATTTTAAGATCGTACAGTACGATACCACAAATTCAAGTTTAGTGCTTTTTGTGTGGTGAGTGTGTGATGATCAGGAGCAGGCCTAGAAGATTTTTTTTTTTTTATTTTTTTATGCAGTTATATCGATGACACCTAATCTGGTCCTCAAGGAGCTAAAGGTGTCGAAAGCTAGAGGTTTTGTGAATATGCCTGCTAATTAATCTCCTATAGCAATGTGGTGCAATTCTATATCTCCCTTAGCAACGTGATCTCTAATGAAGTGGTGTCTAATGTCTATATGTTTTGTTCGTGAGTGCTGAATTGGGTTCTTAGAGATGCAAAGTGCACTTGTGTTGTCACACATAATTGAAATAGTTCCTACAGGTAAGCCAAGATCAAGAATTTGTTGTTTTAGCCATAGTACTTGTGCAACACAACTTCATACTGCAATATATTCTGCCTCAGCTATGGAAAGTGCTACTGAGTTTTGTTTCCTACTGGACCAAGAAACTAATGATTGTCCTATGAATTGGCAGGTACCAGAGGTGCTTTTTCTATCTATCCTACATCCTGCAAAGTCAGAATCTGAGTACCCTAAGATTTCAAAGGAAGTGCTGTGCCTAGGATACCAAATTCCTAAGTTTAGGGTGCCTAGTAGATATCTAAGAATTCTCTTGACAGCTGTTAAGTGAGACTCTTTGGGATCAGCTTGAAAACAGACATAGAGGCACACACTAAACATTATGTCCGGTCTACTGGCAGTCAGGTAAAGAAGGGATCCAATCATTCCTTTATATTTCTTCTGATCTACTGATTTTCCATTAGGATCTTTGTCTAATTGAATTGTTGAGCTCATTGGAGTGTTCATGGGTTTAGCATTATCCATTTCATATTTTTTCAAGATATCCTTAATGTACTTTGTTTGGCTAAGAAATGTTCTATTATCCATTTGTTTTACACTAAAGCCAAGAAAGTAATTAAGTTCTCCCATCATGCTCATCTCAAACTCATTACTCATTATTTTTGAAAATTCATCACATAACATTTTATCTGAAGATCTAAATAGAATGTCATCCATGTATATCTGAACAATGAGAATTTCTTCTTTGACCTTTTGTAAAAAGAATGTAGTATCTACACTACCTTTTTTAAATCCTCTATTCAATAGAAATGAGCTAAGTCTTTCGTACCATGCTCTAGGTGCTTGATTTAATCCATAAAGTGCTTTCTTTAATTTGAATACATTATTTGGAAATTATGAACTTTCAAATCCGGGGGGGGGGGGGGGGGGGGGGGTTGCTCAACATAAACATCTTCCTTAATTACCCCGTTCAAAAATGCACTCTTTACATCAATTTGATATAACTTAAAGTTATTGAAGAAAACAAAAGCTAAGAGTACTCTTATAGCTTCTAGTCTAGCAATAGGGGCAAAGATTTTTTCAAAGTCTATTCCCTCAATTTGGTTGTACACCTTAGCTACTAGTCTGGCTTTATTCCTTATTATTATTCCTGAATCATTCACCTTATTCTTGAAGACCCATTTTGTTCCAACAACACTTTGTTCTTTATGTCTCTTGACTAACTCCAAAACATCATTCCTGGTGAATTGGTTCAGCTCTTCTTGCATTGCTAGAATCCAAAATTCATCTCTTAAGGCTTGATCTATACTTGTAGGTTCTATCATAGAGATGAATGCTGAATGACTAACCTCCTTCCTAAGTCCATGCCTAGTTCTTATACCTTCTGAAGGGTCTCCTAAAATTAACTCTTCAGAATGACTAGAAGAATATCTCCATTCTCTAGGCAAATCTTTCTGAGGTTCGACCCTTTCTCCTAAGGTCATAGTCTCTACTCCTTGAATTGCCTCTATTTCATCATCTTCAATTTTAGATTCAGAGGGCTTATCTGATTCATCAAATACCACATGGGTGGACTCTACTACTAGGGTTCTCTTATTAAAGATTCTATAGGCTTTACCTATAGAAGAATAACCTAAGAAGACACCCTCATCAGACTTGGGATCAAATTTCCTAAGGGATGTTTACCATTATTCAAGATGAAACACTTGCACCCAAAGACATGTAAATGTGAAAGGTTTGGTGTCCTACCCTTAAGGAGTTCATACAGAGTTTTGTTCAGCTTAGATCTAATGTTCACCCTATTTAAAACATAACATGCTGTGTTGACTGCTTCTGCCCAAAAGTATCTAGGAAGGGTGTACTCTGTTAACATTGCCCTAGCAGCTCCTACCAATGTTCTATTCTTCCTTTATGCTATACCATTTTACTAGGTGTTTTAGGGGCTGAGAAATTGTGTTCTATTCCTAGCTCTTGATAGAACGATTCAAATCTATCATTTTGAAATTCTCCACCATGATCGCTATGAATTGTTGAGATTTCACAACCTAATTTCCGTTGAATCCATGTGGAGAAAACCTTAAATTCCTCAAAAGACTCATTTTTATGTGCCAAGAATCTTACCCAAGTGAATCTAGTGAAGTCATATACAATCACAAAACCATAATTTTTCCCACCTAGGCTTGCTGTACTAACGGGTCCAAATAAGTCCATGTGTAGGATTTCTAGTGGACTAGCGGTGATCACATCTCTAATTGAGTGAAATGATGTTTTGACTTGTTTTCCTAGTTGGCAAGCATCACATAAATGATCCTTTCTGAAATCTAACTTAGGTACGCCTCTAACTAGGTTTTTCTGAGTGATGTTTCTAAGAGTTTTCATACTATCATGGCATAGTCTCCTATGCCATAGCCACGAGTCATCAACTATTATTTTCAAACAAAATGAATTTGAGCTATCAATGCAATCAAGGTCTAACATGTAAACATTATTCATTCATTTTCCTTCTAATACTAGTTTATCAAATAAACTAATCAAGCATTTATCAGATAGAAATTTAATATCAAAATCTTTGTCACACAGTTGACTAATGCTAAGTAAATTATGTTTCAAATCATCAACTAGTAAGACATTTTCAATTAAAATTTTTTTGGCATTACCAACAATACCTAAGCCTATCACCTTCCTGGTAGTGTTGTCTCCCAACATTACTTTGCCTCCAGTTTTGGTCTCAAATAGGATGAACTTTTCATATCTCCAGTCATGTGTCGTGAGCAGCCACTATCCAAGTACCACATGCTCTCACTAGGACTTTTGTGAGAGCACCCTTACAATTTCATTCAAAGATTATATTTGGGAACCCAAGTGAGTTTGGGTTCCACCTTATGCTTACATAAATGAGATGTATGCATGCTATGCTATGATGGATGTAGTTTGGGTCTCCATACTAAGTGTGTCCTACGGTGAATTGTGCATGTGTGGCTATGTGATCTACCATGCCGCAAGAGAAACACCTAACACCAGGAAATGGGTTTACTAATCTATGTGGGTGATGGTGCCTCTTCCTAAAGTTATGTGATGCATGCTGTGTTGGGGGTTTGCTAGGATGGCCTAATGTGAGTGATGCAATTTTATTTTCTAATTCTTTGATTCTTTCCTGAAAGGTGTTGTTTTGATATATCAATCCATGAATTTCTATTTTTAACAAATGCTCACTGTGATCTACTTCTAATGCAAGTTTGTCTAATCTATGAAAGGCTTCTTCTAGTTCAACATGAGTGGTTTTCAAGGATTCATGCTCTCCAGTTAATTCAACATGCTTCTTTTTTAATGCATCAAATTCATCAAGAAGCAACATGTGATCTTTATCTAAATCAGAATTTTCTTTAACTAAGTTAGCATGCTCAATTTGTAAAGAACTAAATTCAACATTAAGCCTAGCATGCATCTTTTTCAGTTTCCTATACAAGTCATGAATATTCTCAGAAATAAGCAATAATTCTTCATATGAAAGTTGACATACCTCATCTTGATCTGATGGATCAAGGATATCATTAGCCATAAGACACAAGTTTATTACCTCCTCCTCTGCTTCTTCTTTTGACGATTCTGAGGTAGAATCAGCCAAAAAGCTTTTTGTGTCTTTATCTTTCCTTTCTTGTATTTGGCTTTGTCGTCACCTTTCTCCTTAGCTGGTTGGCTCTTCAGATTGGGGCAATCGGCTCGAAGGTGGCCTGGCTTCCTGCACTCAAAACAAATTGTATCAGATGAAATCTTATTGAACTTTGAGCTCTTACCTTTATTCCAGCTGTTCTGATGACGCTTCTGTTTTCTCTTCAGGAAATTTTTAAACTGTCGGGTCATCAGTGCTATCTCATCTTCTTCCTCCCCTGCAGAGCTTTCACTTTCTGAGTTGCTAGCTTTTAATGCCACCGTTCGCTCCTTTTCCTTTTCACCTGCATCACTTTGCCTTTGGCTCACTCCTTGCTTGTATGCAATGAGTGACCCAAGGAGGTTATCAATAGAATAAACATTAAGGTCTTTAGACTCAGTGATAGCAGTTATCTTAGCATCATAGGAACTAGGTAAGCATCTAAGAATTTTATTCACTTTCTCAGAATTTGAAATCTCTCAACCCAATGCATGCAAGGATGTCACTATTTGGGTGAACCTAGTGTATATGTCAGAAATTATTTCGCTAGGTTTCATACGGAAGAGTTTATAATCATGAAGTAGAATGTTAAGCCTAGAATGTTTTACTTCGTTTGTTCCTTCGTATGTAATACACAGTCTATCCCAAATCTCCTTACCAGAAACACAGGTAGACACTCTCATATAGTCCTCAGACTTCAATGCACAGAAAAAACAATTTAAGCACTTAGCATTTAGTTGGGCTAATTCCCTATCCTCATTGCTCCATTCATTGAAGGGTAATGGAGTTTTCACTCCATTCACAGTTTTAACAGGTGCAACATATCCAAAATTCACTAACATCCACATGCGGTAATCTATAGATTGCAAAAATGTAGACATTCTAATTTTTCAGAAATCAAACGAAATGTTATCAAAAAGTGGTGGACGGGTTATTGAATAACCCTCCGCAGTGTTACGATTACCAAAGTTTGACATGATCGTTTTCTTTCAAGATTTTCTAAAATACTATTTTTGAAAGTAGGCTCTGATACCAATTAAACTTACTAGATGGACAAGAGGGGGGTGAATTGTGAAAACTTTTTAACAATAATTAAAACCTAAGCAGGAGTTTTAAATCTTTTCGTTGTTTTTAGAATTTTTATATGAAAAATTAAACAACATTTTTTTTTCAAATTTTCTAAGGAAAATATTTTGAAATTAAAAAGGCACGCAGTAATGAAAAAGCAGTAAGGAAAAAATACACCAAGATTTTTATAGTGGTTCGGTCAAAATATGACCTAAGTCCACTCCCCGTAGTCCTCCGCTCCGGGATTTTCACTACCAACTATAGTTCTCCTTTTTCCCCCCTCGACAAGGCGGAGAAGCCTTTACAAACCTCCCTTTCACCAACTCGGCGTGGCGGAGTGCCAAACTCTATTTTCACCCTCTTGGCGACGGCAGAGAACCTTCTAATTTTTCTCCCTCCTGGAGAAGGCAGAGTACCTCGAGGTCACGGATGTAGATGAGCCTTTCCCTTGGAGATCCTCCCTCAAATTCTTCTAAGGCCACAGGAGGAGCAAGATGCAGCAAGTTCGGAGCAACCGTGTGATCTCCCTCACACCTCTTCTCCCTCACAACGCTCACCTTCTCCTTCCTCTCTCAAACCCTAAAGAGCTTCTCTAGAGCTCTCTCCCTTGGAATCCCTCTCTAACCACGTTCTCCTCTCTCATACACTCTCTCAAAAATTACTTTTTTGATACATAAAAAACGGGCTCCAAAAACCCTAAAATCTCAAAGTAGCCCGGATTTCTTACACTAATCACGAGTTAAGTTAAGTAAGTATTTAAAAATAATCGTACAATATGAACAAGTTCATACCGTACGAACGGCGGAAAATTACTTACTTAAGTTAAACAATGGCTATGGTTTTGGATTTGAACATATCGTACAGTACGATATAATTTCGTACGGTACGATCTATTCACAGAATTGTACTACAACCCTCTGATCGTATGGTACGAATTAGCATCTTAAAGTATGATCTACAGTGAAGAAATTCTATTACATTCTACATTTAAAACCTCTCCCCCTGTGTGTGTGCATGGTTGCTCGAGCTTTTATGCATTTTGTGGCCAGACTCAAGAAAATAAAAATGAAATAAAAAAGAAAATACATTGCAGACTCTTACTCATAATCTACACATCCTTGAGTCTTTCTGTCGTCCTGAGTAGCTTTTAATTTTCCTGAAATGTTAGTACTCACGGACAATAGCAAATAATATTCAATGAATCTCAAGATAATTATTATTTGTCATCATCAAAATCTTAAGCTTAGGGTCATGGGTTGCAACACTCTTTTCAAACACTCAAATCCCAACTTCAAGTCATTAAATTCCTTTCAAAATCAACCCAATCAGCCCTTCAAGCCTCTTTGGTTGCCACCTCAGCCACCCAAGTCAAGTTGACTTGGTCAACTCAAGCAAACATGGTCAAACCCTTTTGAAATCCCCTCTAACTCATCTCAAACTTCAACCCTTATGTCTCAACCTTCTCAAATCTATCATCCTAGCATTCAAGGCATTCCTCTATGCCACATCACCAGTCCACATGACAAGTGGACTGGTCAAACCATTGAAAACAAGGTTTGGAATGGGTCAAACATGGTCAAATCATTTCAAACCCAACCCTCCCTCCATTATAAATCCCACAAACCTATTATAAACAAATCTCTCAACTCCTTAGACTCCACATCAGCAATCCTTGACTTGTTGACCGGTCAATAAAAACTCAAATTAGCTCAACCAAAGTAACCCAACTCCCTAGCCTAAACCAGGCCCATCAAGCCAATGGAATCAACTCCAGAACCTTCCTAAGGCTCAAAATGACCCATCCTAGTCCCAGATGTGCCCCCTACCACGACCTCACAACCCTAGTGGTCCCCTTCATGTGAAAACCTGAGCCGTCTGCTCTCTCTGCTCTCTAACCATCTAGTCCAGGTGTCAACCATCCCAGAAACATCCCTGATCCATCTCATCCCTCCATTTTCCCTCCAAACATTGAATAGGGTAAATAAGGGCGGGCTTTATTCATTCAACCCTACCTCTCATTCGACTCTTTCCCCAGAGCTCCTGGCATTTTGTTTTAAAATCTCAGAGCTCCATGCACTTTTTCCAATCATTTTCCAATCATTTGGAGCTTATCGGTGATAAAGCTGACGAAGGTCTGAAGCTAGCTCCATCCAAACTTCCTCAACCACCTGTAGAAGTCTCCTTCGAGCTCGGGGACTTTAAGAGATCAACACAAGGACAATCTACAAATTCAACCGTGCTTAAATCATCCAAAACTATTGAGGATATCAAGGAATATCTTAAACCCTAGGTTTTATCTAGGTTCTCAAATATAACTTTAAGGAAATTATCTTGAGCTCTAAAAACTATTCCCCATTATTTATCTTATTTACTGTCATCTAAAACCTAAGACTTATGCCATTTAATTTGTTGTAAATCGAGTTTGGCACATAATTTAGTTTTAGGGTTTTTGGACGGTTTAACCTATCCCGGATCGAAACTGTGATAATAAATCTCAAATGTTGATCCATTCTTTTGTGAGATCAAATGGATGATATCTATTCCGATTTCAGATCGCCACCGTTCATTTTTATTCCACGCGGCATCCGACGACCTTCAGCTCCGCTAAGCTGTGTAAGTGAAACCGCGTGGATCGAATACCGTGCCTAGACGATGTTGCGCTGGCTCAATCCGAACCCGCCACCTATCCCGACAGCCACCGTTATTTTAAAATTAATATATAATTAATTTAAATTGTATTTTTAATAGTTTAAACTTCTAAAAATCATATAAAATAAAATACTCAACTATATTTTTAGTATAACCACTCATTCTTTTCAGCATAAAATTCTATATCTAATAAGAACAAATCATAACCTAATTCCTAATATATTTTATATAACTTAAATTATAAATATTTTCAAATTTTCTAAATTATATTTTAATTAAATGTTTGATTAACTTCCATTTTAAATGGCATAATATTCAGGAAGTGATATATTCTACTTGATTTTGGTAAAAAATTTAGAACTTAATCCTAATTATGAATAAATTTTTAAATGTATAATGCAACATTTGTATTAAACCTTTAGTAATTCATCACAAACTCTATAATCATCCAATCATTGCATTTATAACTCTATGGAATCAATGAAAGGCCACCTTTCATTAGGATTCAAGTTCAAATCATATTCATACATTGTTTGAGGGAATACAACTTTTATTACTGTAAGGGTCTGTTTACATTGCCCTCAAACTATATATGATTATAATTTCAATTTGGATGTGAATTATGCAGGGATATTCAATATATCTTCTAATAATCCTGTTTCATTTACATAAATGTCTATATTATAGTAGAATTTCTAAAGTTATAAGTTACTTTCATGACTTATAACTTTGATGATTCATCTTAATCATTCCAAAGAGAATTAGGACACCTTTCCTTTATTGTTCATGATTGCTTTGGTGTGTTTATAATCAGTGTTCAAAGGGTTAGTGGAACTTGATTGTAATCCTACAACCTAGTGACAATTAGGAACAATAATTAAGGACTTGTGTCATAGCTAACCTAGTCAATCTAAGATGAACTACACAAATCTCTTTTGAGGTGAAACATAAACATATATAATTAGAAGTCATATACCTTATAACCCAATGCACTGATTTGACATTAATTGACTTTTCAAATAACTATTAGAATTAGATTTTCTTCTTTAATTAAACTTCATAATTTTCCAAAATTCAAATAAAATTCCTAAAAAACCAAAAATCAACTGCAATCAATCTAAAATTATATCTACAATCATTTAAAATCAAACCTAAAGTCTAAATTTCATTAACCCATAATTAACTCTTAATTAAACCTTAATTAAAAAAATCATAATAATTAAAATAAAATTATATGAAAATTAAAATTAACTCCAATTAACCCTAAATTAAGTAAGTAATCAATTAAAAAACATATTTGAAAATAAATCCCATTTAAACTCTAATTAAATTCTTAAATGCCCTTAATTAACATTAACTAAATAAATGCCTTAAAATTCATTTAAAATCCAAATAAATATAAAAAATATAAACTAAATTCATTTAAAATCAAATAAAATCGAAAAATATTAATTTTAATTTTAAATAATTTTCTAATTAAAAAAATCCAATTAATAATTCACTAATTAAACAATTTTTTAAATAATCAATTAAATATAATAAATAAATTCTAAAATTCATAAAAAATCAATAAAAGGAAATAAAAATCAGAGAATCATAATGTGATTTAAAATTAAAATTTTAAATAATTTTTTAAATATTAATTCATTAAAAATTTATTAAGTAAATCACTTTCGATAAATAATTAGTTAAAAATAATATATAAATCTTAAAATTCATTTTTAAATCAAATAAAACTCAGATATTACTCATTCAATTTAAATAAAATTTTTAAACATCTTTCTTATTTAATTTAATTAATAAATCATCCACACTTAATTAAAAGATCATTAAAAATCTAATTTTTAATTAAAAGATTCTAAATATTATAATAAAATCCATAAACATTTAAATTAAATTCTAATTCACTTGAATTAAATTACTTTGATAATTTGATTGGTTAAAATTTATTTTAACTAATTAAATTTGATTATTAATTTAAATTTAAATGAATTAAATGTACACTTGTCTCCTTTATAAGATGAGTGTTCATTTTGAAAGTCCTAGGACTTATAAATTGATAACTCCTTGCACTTAGGGAGTCATCAATCTATAAGTTCTTTAAAACTAAATCAAATAACATTAATATCTAAAAGTGGAATAATTTAAAATTCAAATACATATCACTTAAACTTTAATTAAATTCCCTTTGAGCCTTTAATAATAAACTTTAATAATACATGCAATTCAAACATAAATTCTTTTAGGACCTCTTCAAGCCACACGACCTTTTTCACACACTTAGATACTTACTAGGACAACCAACTTTAGCCTAGGCTACGCCGGTGCTTTTTGTGGTTTGATTGCGGGTGTCTTGCCTAGAGGGCACCTATATTTATCTTCTTACTTTTTTGCAAATCATAGCATGCATATTTATTTTTTGTTAGTGCACTAGAGTGCGGAGTGAATAAGTGAGGGCCATGTACTTTACTTTTTTGTCTTTACTTTCCTTCATTTATAACTGCTCACAATGCACTCATCACATACATAATTATATAACTTCTTTTATTTACTTTCCTGTAAAGTAGAATGTTCCTAGGGACTGATGTACCTATAAAGAGAAATGTAAAGTTTAATTTCCTAGATTTTTATATATAGATTGAGTTTGTAAAGTGTCTTGAGTCTATAAAAGAATTAAAAATGATTGCTTATATACATACAAATGGGGCTCCAAAAAATAATATCCCCCCTCAAGAGAATGTTCCTTTTTGGAATTCCATAGAAGACTTGAAGCCTAAATACCATAAGTAGTTATATTTGATTCTACTCTCTTATAGGCTTATAACCTAGGTTTGTTGTTTATGGGGCCTGGCCATCTTTACTTTACTACAGACCCTAGGATGTAACATGTAAATTTTATATTAATAAAATCAGCTCTTTTATATATGCAATTGTTCTTACGATATTAACATACGAGTAGATTTTCAATTTTTATAAGCATATCTTATTGCATTAGATTCAAATTCTTTAACCATTCCTTGATTCCTAGGATAGAGTTATCTTAAATCTTGTATTCATCAGCAATTATTTTGATTAGGATTGTTAGCTAACAGCCCACTCTAGGCATATGGTAAGTCCATAATGTATATACTTTCTCCTTGCACTTTCTAAAATTTCTAATCAAATCTAAATCTTTCAAATTCAATGTTAGAAATTATAATCTAAAGCCTAAGCATGAAAATTTAAATTAGCACAAATAATTCCTTAGACTTATATATAAATTTTGAAATTAATTAGTCTTCATTTAAATTGAGAGTATTCTCTCAGGAGAAGTAATTAACTATAGGGGCTTTCCCCTATAAGGAGTCTAGATCCCAGAATAATCTAAACCCTACTGTTGTAGTTTCCTTTCTAAGGTAGGGGAAAGATCTGTGAATGTAGATCGTGCTTTATCTATATTTTAAATTTTATTTTTACAATCAAAAGATAGGTATATAATTTATTTACTTTCACAGGTAGGTCAAATATCTTCTATTTTTAATTAAGGAAATAAAATCATAATTTATTCTTCTAATCGGATTAATAGGAGAATATGTTTATCATCCTTTGGGATGATTTATACATTCCCTATGCTGCATCTGATTAAGAAAATAAATTATATCTTTCTCTCTTTCAAATTGATAGAAAGACATCAGTCTACCCTTTGGGGTGGTACAATGTTTGACTATGTGGATTTAATTGAAAGAAACTATTATAGTATAAATTAAGCAAATCGTGTGGGAACAAAGAACATCTTTTAAAACAAATAAATAAATTTTCTCATAATGACCAGTCAACCAATTCTCAATTTTTTTATATCAAGAATTTCTAAATTAAAATTTGACCTCTTTTTATCATGATTTTAACCAAGCTCAATCAATCCAAAATTATATTCAAATCCAAAATTCTAAACCAAAATTTATAGTCAAAGGTCATCATATGGCCCATTTTGTGTAATTTTTTAATATCCTCAAAATCAAATTAAATAACTCCCAATTCATGATTTATTAATTAAATATTTATTATGGATAGCCCTAGGGTTAACCCTCTAAATTTGAGGTAATTTGAAGACCTCTAATCCCAAAAACTCAATTGAAATTCAAAGACCATAAAACCTTTAAATATTCATAATCTATGTCATTGAACCTTGCATCTTGTGGATTTTGACCTTGGGAACTTCTCCAAAACCTTTGAATATATCCATAACCCTTCTTATGACATTTTAAACACAAAACTATACTTGGGTAAACCCAGATTGACCTAGAGTTGACAATGGGCCCAAATGACAAAAATGCCTCTTAAGGGCAAAACTGAAGTTTTCTTCGAACTTCAACATGACTTAACCATATCATGCCAAGAAACCTCTTCTAATGCATGCTAAACACCTTTAATAATACATTGAACTCAAATCCAGGTCTTGGTCATAAATTGTTGACCAAGTCAACTCAAATTGACCAAAAGACCCTTTTAGGGTCTAATTGGGCTTTTGAAGCCAAATGATCATTCTATAGCATGAGACCACTTCCATTGGTATCAAATCGCCATTATAAATCTATTGGAAAAACTCTAATTCTTGGTTAGACCTGGTTGATCAAGTCAATTATAGTTGATTAGATCAACCATTAATCATAACCTCATAGGTTAAGTATATTGCCTAGCTTAGTGCATTAACCCTCTGATCCCAGTCATAATTCAAATATCTTTAATAGAAGAATCATATATCAAATCTTACATCACTGACTCCCTCAGCCAATGATTGGCCAACATGATCGAGTTGAGCTAGCTTAAGCTAGCTCAATTGGTCATGCATATTAATTGTAATCCAACTCCAAATGATCTCAATTCTTAATCAAACTTCATTGAACACCACTCCTAGTGAAATGTCCTTAACCGATCACCCTCACACAGTTAATAGTTGACTTGGTCAACTAAACCCAGCATGGTCAAACTTGATCTATTTTGGTTAAATCATCATATGTAATCCAATCAAGCTTTTTAAATACTCAAGAATCTTTCTTTGCATGGTTTAAACACATATAAACCTACCATGAGTCACATAATGATTGGTTTGACCAAGTCAACATGTTGAATTTGGTCAAACCATTCACATATCTATTTTATCACTTTAAGTATGTCCAAATCCTTTCAATTAGCTCTTACACATTTCCCTAAGTTTATTATGAGTCCACCATTAACTGATCTGACTTGGTTAACCTATAAGCTTTCGTCAAAATCCTCACATAAACTCTCCACTCACCTAAAATTTAATCCTATTTCTCCAAGAATCTTCAAATCCACCTCATCAGCTCACTAGACCCCTTTAGGTACCACCTCAGCACCCTTGATTAGGTTGATCAGTCAAACAATTAGCAAAGTCTTCTAAATGGCTTTATATGGTTAAACTTCTTCAAATCCCCATTTCCCTCCGGCTACAGGAAATTCGAGAATTATTGGCGATCCTATAGCCGCTGGTAATACTGAAAGCTTATCCGGCGGTTCGACCGCCAGTATTAATTGGCAGTTTAACTAGCGGTGTTTAATAAACCGCCGTTGGAATTAGCAGCGATTTAATAATGGTGGGCTATGGCGCCGGTTTAATTTTATACTGGGGAATTTACCTGTGGCTTGGGCTGCTAGTTTTAAGTGAATTTTTTTTCGGTTTAGACCACCAAAAAACTAGCAAACAATTCCCTAAAATTTGCCATCCCGGGCCTTCCACTTCATTTCCTCTCTTTCTCTCTTCTCTCGCTACAGATTCTCACCCACACTCTGGTATCAAAGCACGGCCTCTCGCAATCAATCGAGCCTCTTGTTCAAGGTTTTAGCAATTGAAAACCTCCCTCTAACCAAATATCTCGCCCCCACTCAGGCATCAGAGCACGGCTGTAATCCACCCAAGAAATCGTCGTTCGAACGGTATATAGGTTTGCATCTTTTTTTCAGAAAAAATGCTATTTGGTGGTTTGAACAAGTTTTTTCTTCTTTCTCTTGGATTAAATCAAGGATTAGCATTAAATTCATTTCTTTTTTCTTTACTCATGGATGTTTTTACTAGACATTTATAAGAGGATGTACCTTGGTGTTTGATTTTTGCTCATGATATTCTTCTTATTGATTTTTGCCAATCAAGTCATTAAATAATAATGCACATTTTAGATATCTTGTGACTATTACTCATAGTGATCATGAAATAGATTGGGATATTATTAGTAGAATTGAAGTTGGATGGTTGAAGTGGAGTAATGCATCAAGTTTTATTAGTGGAGGAATTCAATGCTTTATAGTGCAGAATTTTGGCCATTAAAAGAGAAACATAATAGTTAAGTGTTACTGAGATGAGAATGCACAGGTGGATGAGTGGACTTACTCTTAGAGACCGGACATGAAACGAGCATATCCAGGAAAAGGTTGGAGTAGCTCCAGTGACAGATAGGATTAGGGAGAGTCGCCTTAACTGGTTGGTGAATAAGCTGAGCTAAGGTATTATGTTGCATGATGTTATTTATGTCTTATATAGCTATAAAATCACTAAAAAATCAACTTGAGGTGAAGCACTAGAAGAGAATTTTCATTTTAATTTTAACTCATGAGCAATACTAAAAATTTACTTTCAAAATTTTCATTTATGTTATTGTTAAATGGAAATGAGATTGATATGGTAGAAAACCAAATTTTAACAAAGCTATTCTTTCTAATCACAAAGAGAGTGGTGGAGCTTTCAATGAGAATAGGAAGTGTAACTTATAATGGAGATTTGAATGATCTCAAAGGTTGACTAATCTAAGAGCAAATCCTAGCAAGAAGCATTTTGATGGAAGAAGCACACTTCACGATCCTTATATCTTTCACCAATTTTGATCTAAGTAAAAGTTCACAAAACACTAAAAGTTCACTAAAATTTTTTCAATATTGATTATCTTTTCAATATTATAAGATATCCAACTCTATTTTCCATTCAATTTTTGGCTTATCTAAATAAGTTTCCAGTTCTAACTACCAAAGCATGCTAACTTCAATTCAAATAAAGTACACTTTTTCAAAAGTGAAACATATATGCTTATTCAGGTTTTATATGTTCTCATAATTAATTTCATAAATTTGTAGGGAAACATTTGCTTTAACATCCAAATGAATATCAAAGAAGAGAGATATTAGATGTATAACATATTGTTACCTGATCGAAGAGGATTGACAGATGAATTTATACAGGGAGTTGAGACTTTTATTGAAGTTGCATCTCAACTACCTTCCTTTAAGTTTAATGAAAAGTTTAGATGTCCATGTTCAAAGCACAAAAATCAAGCATTCCTCAAACCCGATGATGTAAAGGTTGATTTATATCGTAGGGGATTTATTTCAGACTACTAGATTTGAAACTTACATGACGAGTACGAGTCACACATAGATACTCATATCGGTCCATCCATAGCTTTTAAAATATTTAATGAAGATCAAATGAGTGAACCGTATGAAGAACTTATTTTTGATGTAATAGGTCCTACTTTAAGGGCTAGTGTGGAAGAGCCACAAAATGCAAAAATCAAAAAAATTCTTTGAGTTACTACACGCAGCTTAAAAACTAATTTGGGATGGTTGCAAAACTCATTTGAAATTATTGATTGCAGTGAAGATTCTAAGTATCAAAATTGAATATAATATTCTTCGTGATTATTTCAATGACATCATTGATCTTCTTAAGAAAACTAATCCAACAGACAATTTAGTTCTCTTAGATTTGTATCAAACAAAAAAATTAGTATCCAAGTTGGGTCTCATTATTATAAAAATTGATTATTATATCAATAGATGTATGTTATACTATAATGATGATGCAATAGAAGTTTATATTGCACCTACAATACACCTCGGTTTAAGCCAACATTGGGAAAATAATGTTGTCAAAAGAAAGATATTCCATATTCCAGTTTATTTTATTTACTAATCATCCAAGACTTTAGTAACTATATGCATCAATGAGTTCAGCAGGTCATATGTGATGGCATAAGGATAAATTAAAAAATAGAGTTAATTTTCTCATTCATCAGATGATGAAGAATGAAAAAATTTTGATTGAGTACATGCTTCATTTGTTGTTGAACCACACAACATAAGATTGGGATTATATGCCGATGGTTTTATCCCATATAGTCAAGTAGTTACACCATACTCTTGTTGGCCAGTTATACTGACACCATATAAACTTCCACCAGAGATGTGTATGACTGCCCCGTGTATATTATTAACACTTATAATACCTGGACCACATAATCCAAAAGTAAAAATTGATATTTTTTGCAACATTAATTAATGATCTCAAGTTATTATGGGAATAAGATGTTCTCACATATAACATCTCAATAAAACAAAATTTTCTCATTCGAGCTGCATTGCTTTGGACCATTTGTAATTTTTAGCTTATAGTATGTTGTATGGTTGGAGCACAGTAGGAAAATTAGATTTTCCTTACTGCATGAAGAATACTAATGCTTTCACACTAAAACATGGAGGGAAAAATATATAATTTGATTATCATTATATGTTCCTACCTGCTCATCATCCGTTTAGCAAGAATAAGGAAGCATTCGTTAAAAATAGAGTTGAGAGGTTACCTCCTCCACCCAAATTAAGTGGTGATGATGTACAATAGAGACTATATGACTTTCCATAAATTATTTATTTTCCAATATTATCAGAGTCTAAATTTTTGGGATATGGTGTTCATTATAATTGGATTAAAAAAAAAGTATTTTCTGGACATTACCATATTGGAGAATAAACTTGATAAGATATAATTTAGATGTTATGCATATTGAGCAGAACTTTATGGACAATATTTTTAATACAATTATGGATGTTAAAGGTAAGAATAAAGATAATATTAAAGTAATGATGGATATTAAAGAGTACTATAGATAAAAAAATTTAGAGTTAGTAACAACCACTAACATCAAAATAATAAAGCCCAAAGCACCTTACTTTTTCACGTTAGAGCAAAAAAGATCAATATGTCAATAGTTTAAGGGCTTAAAAATGTATTATGGTTATGGATCAAACTTAAGCTGGTGTGTTGACCTGAAATCAAATTTGAACTAAAAAGTCATGATTATCACATAATTATGGAGGTTCTCCTTTCGATCAAAGTATTTATGTTACCAGATTACATATCGAATTTATTGATTAACCTTAGTATTTTCTTCAAAGACCTATATTCATCTTAACAAAGTGAAGATGATTTACGGAGGAGCGAGGAAAATATACCAATCATCCTTTGTAAGTTAGAAAAAAAAATTTATTAGAATTTTTTGATTCTATAGAACATCTTCCAGTCCATCTATCTTATAAAACTAGAGTTGGTGGACCTATACAATATCGTTGGATATAACTTTTTGAGAGGTAAAATATATTTTTAATAAGTTTTAAATATTTTTGAACAAGTTGAAAACATATATTTACTAACTTGATAATTATAATTATTAAATAGATATTTGAATAAATTGAAAAAATATGTTAAGAATAAAGCACGACCAGAAGGATCGATATATGAAGTATATTTGTCTCAAGAATTCACTCACTTCTGCCCCTACTACTTTGAGCCCCATATAAGAAGACAAGAATAATGGTCATAATATGAACTTCGATATAGAAGAACAATCACAAGCTGCATTATTAGTCTTTAGAAGTCATGGAAAGCCCAGTGGCAAATATGTTGAAAGATTTCTCAATAATTTAGAAATCAAAATAATGACTTTATTTATGTTATTGAACTATGAAGAAGTTCAACCAATCTTACAGTAAGATTTTCCATAATGAGCACAATGAGTAATATTTATTTAAAATACTAAAGTATTATTTGGATGATTTGTCATCAGGTATTTTGTAAGCAATTTACCTCTTTTAGATTCTATGGATATTTGGCAAGTTGTTGCAAATGAATTTCCAGCTTAGTTTAGATATTATGTGAGCTCTTAATTTTTAAAATTTTTATTTGAATTAAATTTTATTTAATACTAAAAACCCTAATATTTAAAAATTTTCTTAGCTACATAACCCAGTTAATAATTATTTCGATAAAGGTCTACAAGCACTATCATGGGGCCCAACATAAAAAGTAAAAATCTAGCCAATATATATTGAGTGGGTTTATATTTCATACCAAGTCATGGAGTGAAGGAAGGAAAACTAAAAATTATGAAGTATGTGTTAGAGGGAATACTCATGAAGAAGATGAGTGTGATTATTATGGTTTTAAACAAGATTCTTAACCTGGAGTACTTAGGCGAAGATGAGAATTTTGTATGTTTTTTTAACTATTAATGGTATGATCCAATACAGAATAGAGATACAAGGGTTCATCATGCATATTGTTTAGTAGACATAAAATATAGTAGAAGATACGAGAAGTTTGATCCTTTTGTGTTAGCAAGTCAAGCTATTCCAGTTTATTTTAGCAAAGATCTTAGTGGTCGTAGGGATAAACAAGATTGGCTAGCAGTTATAAAAATAAAAGTATATGAGATAATTAATCAATAATACGTTGTAGTAACTGCACATCAAGATGATGAGATATTAAATTATAGGTCTACTAAAATTGAGGAGATGCCAACTATAAGCCATAGTATTGAAATAAAGTTAGAATATGTGAATAGTTTAACTAGCTTATCAAGTGAGAACAAGGACAAAAGTGAAGATATCCTAGAAAGAAATAAAAATATTTCTGATTCTAAGTAATATTTATATTTTAGAATTATAGTTTTTATAATTTAGAATTATAGTTTTTATAATTCAGAATTATAGTTTTTATAATAATTCTGAGTAATTTTTGGACTTATAGAATTATATTTTATTGAAATCAAGTTAATAAATATATCATTCTCTTACTAAATGTCTCTTATCAAATCTATTTTAAATGTTAATCATTATTGTGTATTCTATAATTCTTTACCTTAAAAATTTCTAAAAAAAAGTTGAGTGTTGGACCTAGTAGTCCTAGACAACCTGATGAAAGTGAGTGGTAGAAATCAGTTCCATCAGTTATATCTTCATCACCACCATCCAGGAGTCAGTAGTATTCCTCTAGTGAGTAGGGTTAGGGCCAATCAGATCCACCTGTTGTTGGTATACCAACACCCTTTCTTGGGTACTTCCCTCCTCTATCGATGAGTCATTAATTTCCTTCTCCAGATCAGGCACATACAATTCCATTCTATCCATATTATCTTGACCAGCATCAAAAACTAGTCCATCCACCGTCCCTTACCCTCCTTACCTCCACCCATATTATTACCCATATCCAATACAGCGAGAACATGATGGACCATCTACACCAGTAGAGGTTGGTGCTGGGGATTCTACAGCTACAGTAGATAAGCATCTATACATTGAGCCTAAGGGTGATACGTAAGTTTAGTTTATTTTATTAAGTTTATTGTAATTTGATATATTATATGTTATTGAAAAAAAAAATTAACCTGTATCTTTAATCCATCAAGGCCACCTACCCATAAGATTTGGGATATCATAAGGAGAAAATATGATGCTCCTTACATATCATGGAAGAAGATCCCAAAGGAAATTAGGGATATGTGATTTAGAGAATTTCATATATACTTATTTGGTATGAATTAAAATATTTGATTTAATTTATATTAATATTTTTTGTTATGACTATATTTTTTACAGAAAGATTTTATATGGTTTCCTGAGCATAGCACGAGGATCAGAATAAACTTTTTAGAGGAAAGGATTGACCCATCTTAGGGACATATTCACAAACATTAGAAAGTTCGGCAACGTCTATTATGGATTGGAGAGGGTGTATGGGCTGATCTAAGTAGAGCTTATGGGAGCTCTGAGTTCACAAAAATAAGAGAGCAGAATAAGAAGAAAGAGTATCTAATTATATGGGGTTTAGGAAGCTCCCATTATACTGGTGGATCTGTTCGTCATGCAGAACATAGATGATGAGTGGTAAAAGCTTTGAATTATATATATATAATATTTTAAATATATCTTATATTTTCATAAAGAATTTCTTGGTCAGGAGCCAATACCAGTGGAGTTATATACGAGGACTCACCAACATCAAGCTGACCATCAGTGGGTTGATGAAAAAGCTAAAAAAGTTCATGTGAGTATAATTTTTTGGAGTTTGGGAATATAAATTTATTATAAAAAACTCATTCTAATATCAATATATTTTATGGATTTATTCTTGTAGGATTATTTTGTACGAGCTCAGGAAAGTTATCAGTCTAATAGTGAGGGATCATCTTTAGGATTGACCCAGTATTCTGAGTATCATACATGGTTAGATGTTATTAGAGGAAGGCAGAGGGGGAGGGTATATGGCTTGGGTTTACAAGGCTATGCTTATAAAGGCAATTCATCCACATCAGCATTTTATGATCTCAGTGGAGCTAAAGAAATTGTAAGCCAGAGGGTTATAACACTGACAAGAGAGATTGAGGAGATGAGAAAGGTTCAAAATCAGATGCAAGCAGAGCTGCGATCCTATAAAGATGAAAATTAAAAGAAGAAAGAGCAAGAGCAGCCACATGCATCACCAGACAATGAAGACACAGAGGATGATTAGTACTCTTATTTCTTTGATGAACTTATGTGTGAAATTATTTGGTTTAAACATTTAGCTTGATGAACTTGTTGTGTGAAAGTGAGGACATGAACATGTTATTGTGGATTTATTTATTATCAAACTTTATTTGTTTATTAGATTTGATGAGTTTATTTATTTTGATGATCTTTGTAAACTTTATTTGCTTATTGTGGATTTCATTTCAATGCTATATATGTTAATTTTGTAGACTTTATGATAGTTGTGATTGATTATGTGGATTTTATTTCATTTTAATGATAATATGAGGATTTCATTTCATTTCAATGAATTTTATAGACTTTATAATAATTGTGATTGATTATAGTGGCATGTTGCCCATATTTGTGATAGTTGTTGTCTATTCTGTGTAGGTTTAAAGTAAAATTCAATAAATATAAAGGGGAGGCTGTAATTTTTTTTAAAAAAATGCAACAGGTTTCCAGCATCCAACCGGCAGTTTGGCCGCCAGAAACCTCGATACCGAATAGCTTATTATAGTCATCGGAAGTTCACTACAGCCGCTAGTAATTACCAGTGGTATACTAGTGGTGGTCGAGGGCGGTCCATGAGCGGTGATCCGGTGATTTGGCCGCTGATAACACTGGCGGTTTTGACAGCCGGTACGCCGCCGGTGATTAACCAGCGGTCACCGCCATTAGACCGCCAGATATTACTAGCCGTCTCTTCCTCCGGTGATTAAAACCATCAAAAATAGACCGCTAGAATTAGTTTTCTATGTGATTTATTCCGACGGTTTTTGGACCATCGAAAAACCACCGGTAATTTACTAAACAACAGGAAATCTTAGATAAACCACCAAAACAAATTGCTGGTAAAACCTAAATTTCTAGTAGACTTAATATGTTTACATGAGTTTTATTAGCCTACTAAATGCCCTCTCAGCAAACCCCATCAATTGGTTTAGCCAAAATTACCAAAAAGTGGTCCCCTCTCCCATGGAGCCACCCAATGGAAAATGGCTTAGCCAGCTCTTCCCTCTGCCTCCCAACCTTTTAGGACATGTGTAGGGCATCTAATGAAGGATTTTGATTAATCTAAGCTATCCCAAAAAAAAAAAAAACTTAGGGATCAAATATTCAAAAATGCCTTAAATCCTTCATTTAACGCTAACTTAGCCCAAAAAAAAGCTCTCTCTCCAACAAAACTCTCATTTTATTTTGGCCCAAGAGAACATCCTCTATCTTTTTTTTAGCTCAAATACATCAGTGAAAGGAAGCCACCAACAATCTATTTCATTAAAGCCGCCTAGTCGTTGATTCAGGCCATTTCATCCTTTGAGCTCGTTAGTGAAGTTGTGCTAGAAGTCTCAAGGATCACAACAAGCCAAAGTTTGGTTATTTTTGTCCATTAAATCAAGGTAAATCCTAAACCCTAATTTATGACACTTAGATTTAAATAACTTCCTAATAAGCACATTTCACAACATAAAACCTCTTTCCCATGCTTTTTTTTTCACTCTAAGAAGCTCTATATAAAATTTTGTCATGTTTGATCCTAGAGTTTCAAAGAAAAAAGAATTTTTTTTTATTAAAGCTTAATAACCTATATTCTAATTGTACAAAATTTGAACCATTGATCTCTTAATCAACGGTCCAGATTTGGTCGTTCTACATTTCATTCAAACCGCGTAGTGCTCCTGATTATTCAAATCTTTGTCTAACGACATCTTAGCTGCTCATTTCAAATGGTGAGCCATTAATGGGCTCCGTGACATTGTTGACATGGGTCAAGAAACAAAGTCACATGTGTTGTAGATCTGACTTTTTGGATTTGAATTTTGGTGATAACAAATATTTATGATTTTCTACTACTGCCTTGCCTACTAACTTTTCAGGTTTACAAGATTAAGTGCAACTCAAGTCAGCTCAAGATTGGGTAGATTAAGTCTGAGTCAGTTTGTATCTTTTCCCTTTCTTGAGTCTATGTGGTTCCTAATGCTGAGAATTTCTAACTTAGAGTTTATTGATTTTGGTAACATCGGCCAGGCCGATATTTATATTCCTGGATGATTAGTTCAAAAATAGAAACCCTAATTAGGGTATCATGTTTTAGGCAGCCGTCATAAAGCACATCATCCTGGATGATTTTGTATTGGTCAGGACGATAGGATCAAATCAGAAAGAATCTGTCACCATATCTATTTATGAATTACTTATTTTTGGGCATCGTCCCGAGGATCAGCCTAGCCAATCCAGCTCAATTTTTCCTAAGTAAATCTGGTAATTAAGAAAAGCAATTAATGGTGATTTGCACGATCACATCGGCCGGATGTCCGGCCGATTGCAGGATTGGCCAGAACGATTTGACATCAGCCAGCCTCTATTCAGGGCGATATTCAGAATGATTTTCCTCTGATTTAAACTAATCTTCCAGGATGATATCCTATCGACCTGGACGATATGACCAAAAATCTTCTAATCATCCGTAACCGACTGGAATGATTGAGCGTAATTTATGCTGATCGGCCAAGCCGATATTTATATCGGCCTGGATAATAATGTTGGCAAGTTGCATTAATAAGCTTGTTTTGAGCTCTTCTATTTAAGCTTTGATAAGACACTTGATAAGTGTCTTTAGCAGCCATTGTAAATTCGTTCTTTTGGAGGGAACTTGAAGAGAGAGCTTGAAAGAGTGAGCTTGAAAGGGAGAGAAGAAAGGGTGGAGTTTTAGAGAGGGAGAAGAACCTTGGAGGGGGTTTCTAGGGAGTGTAGAGGGGGATTCCACACGGTTTCTCCGGCAAGCTTGCACCTTAGTACCGTCAAATTCAAGGATTATCTTGAGGGAAGTTCACAGAAGAAGAAGATCTCTTTGGTGTCAAAAGACCTGGCTACTCCGCACCGGAGAATGTGGAAGTGATTTTGTAAGGGCTTCTCCGCCTAGCTTTGGGGGCTAAAGGAGAGACACTTAGTTTAGTACAATACTCGGAGGGTGCCTCCATGGAGTGGACGTAGGTCATGGTTTGACCGAACCACTATAAATCTGGTGTGTTCTTTCCTTTATTACTTCCACATTTAATTTTCGCACGTTGATTTCTTTGTAGTGAATTTTGGTTTGGTTTAAGTTTTGTTTTAAAGATATTTAAAATATCAATTCACCTCTCTCTTAATTAGCCTTGGGCCAGTTCATAAGGGGCCTGACATCTCTATCGAACTTTCAAGTGGTATCAGAGCGGGATTCATAAAAATAAGTTTTTGAAAACTTTTGAATTTTGATCCATGGCTAATTTTGTAATCGTAATATTATTGAAGGTTATCCAATCACGAGACCACCTTTGTTTGAAAATATTACTTTTGATTTTTGGAAGATTCGCATGACTACCTTCTTACAATCAATTGAGTCGTATGTAGCATATGATTTTAACTGGTTATTCTTTACCGTCATGTATTATAGATGGAATTAAAGTTGATATTCCTTTTAATTAATGGAATAGATAAGAGAAAATTAATACTCAATTGAATGCAAAATTTTTAAACTATTTTTTTAGTGCTTTAAATTCTGAAGATTATATGTTTGTTTCCACGTGCACTACAGGTAAGAAAATTTGGGATAAATTACACACCATATACAAAGGCAATAGTGAAATCAAGCAATCTAAGTTGAATATTTTAATGCATGATTATGAACTATTTTGCATGAAACCTTATGAGACGATCTTAGACATGTATACTAGGTTTATTCAAATTGTTACATCATTACATGCTTTAGGAAAGGAGTTTTCAAACTTTGAAAAAGTCAATAAAATTCTTGGTTGTCTACTTGATAAATTCGATGCCAAAGTTGTTGCTATTTGTGAATAAAAAAATTTGAATGAGTATTCTATTGATAATTTGACTAGCTCACTCATTGCCTATGAGCAAAGTTTGGGTCAAAAATTTTTGGATACAGGTGAAACGATAGTACTAAATGTTGAAGACATGGAGAAAAGTAGCTTAGTTTGTAACGAAAGCGATGACTTATCAAGCAAATTGGGAAGCTCACTAAAACATAAGTATGAACAAAATGGAATAAATGTAAAAATGATAAGAATGTTAAAATTTCTTTTGATGTTATTTGCTTTGGATGTAGGAAACCTTGACATATGAAAAATCAGTGCCCAAATTTGAGAACTCGTCTTGCAAGAGAAAAGGCTAAAGCTAAGCAAATTATAGAAAGGGCAAGTATATGTTCCTTTTAAGACTCATAATACTAACCACCATAAGTATATGTTTTGACTAGAATACATTTTAAAGTCTCTAACTGTTATTTTATTCCTCCATCAATACACTAGATCATACTAGGTTTTATTTATGTACAATCTATACATAAATTAACTGAAGTACGAAGAAATTAAAAATAGTATGAATTCTATAAAGATTAAACCTACTCTAGGCAATACATGCCTTGTTAAATAATCATAGATTTAGAGGAAAAGTTTAACTAAACATGGAGACAATGTTACACAACACAAACATTTTATTTCACTCAATAAACAATAAATTACAAACTTTAAACACAAGATAAATAAGAGATAGAAGAGTTAGAAATGACCAATATTTAAGATATAACTCCTTTGCACACCACTTTGATCAACACACCAATTACATATACCAAAGCCACTTCCTCTTAAGAACATCCTCTCACAATCACACGAAACGACTCCAAGATGTGCCAACCTCTTAACATAAAAACAAATACTACTATTTATATTTTTTTAAACTAATTAAATTAGTGTCGCAGTGCTATCATGGTGGCACTATAGCTCTGCTAGACATGTACGTTAGTTCACCATTCGTCACTTCAGTTCACTTTTTCAACCGTCTCCTGCTGCGATGCTAGGAGATGTGGTGATGCGGTTCTTCTTGGATGGCGTATCAACACTAAGCTCCCTAACTGATTTTCTGAGAGCTATCCTCTACGATGCTTGAGTGAGCTTTGGTACTATGGTGCTATCTTTGTTGCGCTAGAACGTTGATTCAATTTTCATGATATTTTCACTATTTTTCTACACAATATAAGAATTAAAAGCACAAAATATTATAATATAAACAATTTGGAATTAACAATTTTTCTCTTATCACATGCCACCATTTTTTTTTAAAATAATTTATTTATCACCTAATAAACATTGGGGAAAATTGTTCATAAATTGAAGGTCTATAAAGAGCGTAAAAAGGTGTGAGGGATAATGCATGCATTTTGATTACAAATAAATTCATCTACATCTTTAATAATTTTAAAAAAATTGTCCTTTCAAAATCTAAACTAAAAATGAAAAAAACTCAATGTCATTGCATAAATTATAAAGAAAATAATTCGATAAGAAAAAAGGCATTTTAATATGATAAATTATAAAAATAAAGTTTAGTTCCTTTTTTTTTTTGTATAATTCCTTGATATGCATTGACTAACGTAACTCATTATCGTGCACAATTTGAACTCAGTGGACGGAAAGACATAAGGATCCAAATGCAATTTGACAACCTAAGCCCAATACAAGGCCCAATTTGGGGGCCCGCTAATGAGAATTTCTATTGCTTTCTCCCAACGCAAAGTTTCCGTTTCCAATTATGCACGTTCAACCAATAAAATGCATGTAATTAGGAACTTATGCATTTAAATTATTTTATAGGCACACCCTCCCGTTTAAATATTTAATAATATCTTTCTTTCAATGAATTCAATTACGCGAGTTACATTTATAAGATATAATTATTTATTTTCTGATAAAATACTAATATAAAACTTTTATTACAATTGATCATAACAAAGGCGGAAACCGCCCTAATTGTCATGGGGATTTATAAGGCATATATGTCAAGGGTCCAAGGGGCAGCGCCCCCTGGCGGGGTTCGACTTGTATTTTCAAATTTTTTATGGGGGGCAATTGCTTAAAACCTTTGCAATAAAGACTTAAAAATGAATGAAGAATGCTACATTATCTAAAAAATCATATAATTAATTTTTTTTCTAATTTTTTCCGCGCGGGGTGGGGGGGGGGGGGGGTTACAATCACCCCTTGACCATAAGGTGGTTCCGCCCCTGGATCATAATTATATTAATTCCCCTTCAATATTGTCTGAAATGAAATCTTAGACTTCGTTTGAGACGACTTTCTTACGAATTTTTAAAACAATTTTTTTAATAAAAAAATATGTACTAGAAAATTACTTTAAGAAGCTGTAGGAAAGCCATCATAATCAAAGTCTTAGGCTTTATTGAAGGTGGACAAAATAGTTAAAATATTTATTTTTTTAAGAAAAAAAAGACATTAGGGTGAGAATTGCCATCCCTAAGCACTTTTTTGTTCCATTCATGCTTACAAAACATAATATCATCTTCTTCACTAGATATCGTTATCATCACCATTCATCCTTCACTATCTCTATCAATTATTATTTATTATACTCAATACTTTAAAACTATATCATAATAAAAATTTAACATTT
The DNA here is from genome assembly GCA_022539455.1 of Dendrobium nobile. Classification (NCBI taxonomy): domain Eukaryota; kingdom Viridiplantae; phylum Streptophyta; class Magnoliopsida; order Asparagales; family Orchidaceae; genus Dendrobium; species Dendrobium nobile. Next base: position 17,945,828 of record CM039730.1, on the reverse strand, counting down.
TTAAGTTGGATCCAATAAAATAACTTATTATTTTCTAAATGCATGTATTTTTCTATTTAATCCAAAAATTTAGAATTGAAGGCTTGAAGCATGATTTATATGCCCTATTAAAAGCTCCAGGGTTTGATCTCTAAATAACATTTTATTGAGGCATAAAATAGATTTTACGAAAAACAAGTACCCGTTTGAATAAATGACTTTATTGCATCTTGCCACGTGTAGGTCCAAGATGCCGAGTTGTGTCCTGATTCGGCTTTCCAATGTCTCCGTGGTTGCATCCCTGTCTTTATTATAAATTTATTTTCAAATTTACGATTTCGAGAGGGCTAGAGAAAGCGGAGGCGACACGAGAAGCCATTTCAGAGACATTGAGCGAAGGAAGAAGAAAGGAGCTCAGGAAGTGAGATCAAAATGGCGAGAAGAGGATTTCTAATGTCCTGCTTCTTGTCCGAGGGCTCCTCGCGAGACCTCTCTGCGAGGCCCCGATATCCATCGATGCCGAGGTACCCGAAGGGGGTGGCTAAGGAGGAGGCAATGGGAACTGGAAAAGACGTAGAGGCGCCGCCGGAGGGGCGTAGGACGGTGACGTTCTCTGTGTACGGAATGGCGTGTTCAGCCTGCGCTGGGTCGGTGGAGAAGGCGATCAAGCGACTACCGGGAATCCACAACGCCGCAATCGATGTCCTCAACAACCGTGCTCAAGTTATCTTTTACCCCAATTTCGTCTCGGTAAGCCTTGATCTCTTTGTTACTCATTTTCTCACTTATAGAATTTTGCTTTTTCTTTGTGGTCGGTGGATAATAGACTTGTAACTTTTAGGTATTGAACTCTAATTGATTAGTGAAGATGGTTAGTATTTTCTTATGTGGAATATGTTGTTTAATAACTTCTAATTAATAATTTGTTAAGATATTTATATTTAATTTGATGATTAAGCATGATTCGATTAGTTTCATGTACTATGTATTAATTTTGTTATCAATAATAATTATTAAAATCTTATTTCAGCTTACAGAAAATCTATAAAATTTTTACTTCTATTATTTCGAACAATTTCAGTATTTAATACCCTCAAAATTTAGTATATCCGGATTTACAGGATTGATTAAATCCTGCTTGAGTTGAATTCTACTTCAATCGAAACAGCCCCTTAGTATAATGTGATATTTTCGTTTTGGTGAGATCTTTTTTGGGTTGTTTAACGGTCATGAATGTATGATATTTTATTTTTAGATTTTAGAAACGGGTGGATTTAAATGTGCTTTTATTTTTAACTGCAAGCTTCAGTTAGTTATAGGGTTCTTGTGATTAATATCTTTTTGTTTATCTATGAGTTTCTTTGTAATGATCTCTTTTCCTATTTTCTCTTCGTATTTCTTTTAATCTGCCATGCTTAATTTTGTATTGTTATGTTGTAATTTCGATTAATGTCATCTATAGTGTTTTTATTTAAGCGCGTGGTTGTTTCTCCGTGAACTGGAGATTCACTCCATTGTTCCCTCTGCTTGAAGATGGATGGAATGGATCTCTACCTGATCAGTATTTTTATGTCTGATAAGAAAAGCCGCTTTTTAAATTTTACAAGTTGAACTAAAACACGAAGGAGCATAGTGCTTAATTCCATTTTAATTTGTCGTTTTGATTAATTATTTTAATTTATTTCTTCCTTTTCCTTTTGAGCTCTGTCCATTTCATTAAAATGTAGCTTTAGCCAAATGTTTGTAGAAATATTAGATCCGTTATACGCATATATATATACACACACACACACATATCCCTTATATTGGTCATTTGGGACGTCCTTGTTGGTTAAGTTCTTTCATGTTTTGTGATATGTGCTTCGTTCATAAATATGATGATATTTTATAAGGGGTATTTATTTTTCAATAGTTTTTCTTTGTTATTGAAGGAAGAGACATATACTTTTGCTGTTTGGTCATAGTGGATAAATGATTTGATCTTATATAAGAAGTTGGGCTTCATTGAACAATCTGTGGGATGTTGGATTAGTTAAAGAGTCAAAAGTTTTTGTTATTTCCAGCAAGGTAATCAGCAAATTCATTACATCTCTCTAAGCTGCTAAAGTTGCAAGAAGCATGCTGATTAAAGATATATTTAGTGTTTGGTGATTGAAGATTATGCTTTAAATTTTGCGATTTGGAAGGTCATTCGTCTACTTTTAATGTTGTTTTATGGATGCTGCTTTGTCATATGCTAGTTCTTTTATATTTTTAGTAACATATCTCTATAGTTTTGTAATTAATTTTTCTGTATGGTATGCTCACACCTGTGTCTATTTTTTATCCTTTTCAACCCTCTCATTTTATATGTCAGGACTTGTGTTCCTTCTTCATTGTTCTCCTAAACCTTTTTTTTTTCAGTCCGGAAAGGTACTTTAAATCCAGCATTTGGTTACCCAATGAACTTTTTTTTTTATTACAGAGCTTCTAATGAATGCGCATAATAATATTATGTACTTCATGCTCGACTCCTGTTCTTGACTGTTACTTTTTATGAAATGTTACAATTGCAGGAGGATCAAATTCGAGAAACAGTTGAAGATGCTGGATTTGAAGTTGCATTGATTCAAGATGATGTTAAAGAATTAACAACTCTTACATGCAGGCTGCATATTAAGGGGATGACCTGTACTTCTTGCTCCAGTACAGTGGAATCAGCATTACAATCTATTCCTGGGGTCCAAGAAGCTGTAGTGGCCTTGGCAACTGAAGAGGCAGAAATTCGTTATAATCCTAAGCTTGTAAGTGCTGACCAACTCATCAAGGGAGTTGATGATACTGGATTTGAAGCAATACTGATTACAGCAGGGGAAGGTAGGAACAAAATACAACTTAAAATAGAAGGGGCCTGCACTGAAAGGTCTATCAGAATGGTTGAAAGTTCACTCCAGGCACTCCCTGGCATAGAGGAAATTGTTACAGATCCTGTTCTTCATACAGTTTCAGTATCCTACAAGCCAGATCAAACTGGCCCTCGTAACTTCATTGAAGTGATTCAATCAATAGATTCTGGTCGTTTATCAGCAACAATATACTCAGAAGGAGGGGGGAGGGAATCGCACAAGCGTGAAGAGATTAGGCAGTACTACCATTCTTTCCTCTGGAGCTTGCTATTCACGGTCCCAGTATTTCTCTTTTCCATGGTGTTTATGTATATTCCTGGCATAAATCACATGCTAGATATCAAAGTAGTGAATATGTTAAGCATCGGAGAGCTTCTAAGGTGGATATTATCAACTCCCGTGCAATTTATAATCGGCCGAAGGTTTTATACTGGTGCGTACAAAGCTTTGAGACATGGATCTGCTAATATGGATGTGCTGATAGCTCTTGGAACCAATGCAGCATATTTTTACTCTGTTTACTCTGTGCTCAGAGCAGCGACTTCTCGAGATTTTGAGTCGAATGATTTCTTTGAGACAAGTTCTATGCTCATTTCTTTCATTCTACTCGGGAAGTATCTTGAGGTACTAGCAAAAGGCATAACATCAGAGGCCATTGCTAAACTCATGGACTTGGCACCAGAAACTGCAGTCCTCCTGATTCATAACGAAGATGGAAATATAGTTAGTGAAAGGGAAATTGACAGTCGATTGATACAACATAATGACGTGATCAAAGTGATGCCTGGTGCAAAGGTAGCTTGTGATGGCTTTGTAATATGCGGTCAGAGCTATGTCAATGAGAGTATGGTAACTGGAGAAGCAAGACCTGTTGCAAAGAGGAAGGGGGATAGTGTGATAGGTGGCACTGTAAATGAGAATGGCATGTTGCATGTCAGGGCAACACATGTTGGATCTGAAAGTGCTTTATCACAAATTGTTCGCCTTGTTGAATCAGCTCAAATGGCCAAAGCTCCTGTACAGAAGTATGCTGATCGCATTTCCAAATATTTTGTACCACTTGTAAGTTCAACAATTACTTTTCTTGCTTTCTTAAAATCCATTCAAAAGTTAAAGAATTAGTCTTATTCATGTTAATTCAAGGTTTGCTTAATATAACAACAACTATCAGTTGAACTTATCATTGTACTTGCATGTTGAGTAGTCTCTTATTCAATGGGCTAAAAGCATCAATGAGGTACGGTGCTAGAGATAATCTTGATATTAGGAAAGAAAAGGGTTAGCTAACATGGTCAAAGCCATTTAGAACAGTTTTTCCTAAACTAGATAATTTCATAGAGGATGAAATCAAAAGATCACTAAAGTAGGGTTAGATTTATTCTAATCAAGTTAGTTTTCAACCTGAAAGCCTATAAGGGCTAACCGCTAAGTATTTTTACATCAATATAATTTTTCAACCATCAAATATAGATTAACCTAAATTCTCATGTGCCTTAAATGTTTCCTCCTCGCATAAATGCTCTCCATATCATCCATCACTCTCCTTAAACAAAAACTTTTCAACATCGTCTTCTATCATATGACAAGAGCCCACTTAATGATTGGAGGCACTATGAGATTCACTACTCTTAAATTTTGCTCAATGATGATTTAAGGCACTAAAAACCTTTGAATGCCACAGACCCATAAACCATTTTATTGTAAGCCAAATCATCGCCTATGATCACTTTTTATGCCTATAATCACTTTTTAAGGGTAAAATCAAATGAGGATCAAAGTTGGGTTGGATATGCTAGTGTTGAAATCTATTTTCAACCCAAATGTTTAAGCTTATAGACAAGGGCTAATCTCTTAGTATTTGTGCACCAACCTATTTTCAACTATCTGAGATAGACTAAATCTGAAGTTCCATGTGCCTCAATAGTTAAAACTGTTACATCTTTGACATGGTGTGAATGCTGAAGGATCCTTCTTGTGAACGCCTTTTGCAAAGTTGGACCAATGCTGTTGCTATTGTAGGTAGTTGGAGTTTACCTATGAGTCGGTTTTGTAAATACTCTTTCTCCATTCATTTATGCTCAATCGAATTTATGAGATACATGTTTGCTAAATTATGTTATTTGCTTCATGAATAAGCTTATAGACAAATCAATAAGCATTCTCATCAAGTCATCTAGTTCATGGAACCAGCCTTCGGTGATTTTATATGCAGTCTCAAGTTGTATGTCATTTGCATGTATCTGGATGCATATATTATTTCTGATATATCTCATCTTTTTGCTGTTGGATAGTTAAAATACATTTTCAGCCACTCAAAAGCCTAAATTGACGGATGTTTGGATTTTTTAATTTATGCGTGTTATGTGCAGGTCATTATTCTATCACTCTTAACTTGGCTGGCTTGGTTTCTAGTGGGAAAATACAATGGCTATCCAAAATCTTGGATTCCATCTTCAATGGATGGGTTTCAGCTTGCCCTTCAATTTGGCATATCAGTTATGGTAATAGCATGTCCATGCGCACTTGGCTTGGCAACCCCCACTGCTGTTATGGTGGGCACTGGAGTTGGTGCTTCTCAGGGTGTGTTGATTAAAGGAGGTCAAGCACTTGAGAGTGCTCATAAGGTATGGAATTAGTAAATTCTTCAATTGCGTCTTTTATCAACGCCAATGCGAGCTTTAATTTTGTCTTCTTAGCTTCATAAATACATTATCTTGCTTCTGCTATGTTGTAGTCAATCATAGATTACATAACTCGCGCATTCAGGTTCTGTCTTGGTCAAGGACCACAGTACCTGCTCCTGCCCCCAAATATTTTAATGATTATGACATTACTTTGTGTAAAGGCTATTTTGGTGATTTAAATAAAGTCCTATAGGCCACATTGGAGGCAATCTTACAACAACATTAGCAGTAAGCCTTTATCCCACTATTTTGGGTTAGCTATATGAATACATTTTTTTCATTGTGTTTAATTAAGAGTCAAATTCTCATTTAAATAAAATAAGAAAAATGTCATTTTTAATACTTCATAACTAAGTCTTTTTAGATCTACCTCTACCTTTCTTAACATAGTCCGGATCTAATATATCTACTCCCTTAAAGGGCATCGGAGGGCCAACATTTTATGTGACCAAACTATCTAAGATGACTCTCCCTAATCTTATATGCCATTGGAGCTATGTTGACCTTTTCACATATATACTTGTTCTGCATTCTGTCTCTAAGAATCCATTTGAGCATCCTCATCTCTACAATACTTAATTTTATGTTTCTCTTTTAATGGCCAATATTTTGCGCAATAAAGTATTCTAGGTCTCACAACCATCTTATAAATTTTTTCGTTACATTTGAGGGATTTTCTATCACACAACATATGCATACTGCTAATTCAACTAACTTGAGTTCTATTAAAAATATTCTCATTTGTTCCACCACAGCTTTGAACCATAAACCTGAAATATCTAAAACGTATACTACTTTTAATGACTTGATCACCCAATGTTACAATCACACTATTAGATCTATTACTATTAAAATTACCCTCAATGTATTGATTTTAGATCCACTCAAATGAAAACTTTTAGAAATTTTTAGACTCTAAGGTTGATATCTATAATTCAAGTTTTTCATCAAATCCTCTAGTCTTATCAACAAGAAGAGTATCATAAGCAAAAAGCATACACCAAGGCACATCCTCTTGCAAATGTTTAGTAAGAACATCCATGACTAAAGCAATAAGATATGAGTTGAAAGTTGATCTTTGATGTAATCCAAGTAAAATAGGAAAATGCTTAGTCAAATAATCATATGTTCGAACATAAATAGCAGCTCCTATATCCTCAATGACTTGAATAGAAGCATTATTAACTCATTTCTTTTCTAGAGCTCTCTTGGAACTTTATCATATGCTTTCTCTAGAACAATAATTATTATATATAGATTCTCCTTACTCTCTCTATATTTTTCCATCAAATACCTCAACAAATGCATAGCTTCCATAGTATACAAATTCGGCATGAATCCAAATTGATTTTGAGAAACATTAGTAAACGGTGTAACCTATGCTCAATTACTCTTTGTCGTAATTTTAATGTGACACATTAAATTAATTTCTCTATAATTCACACATTTTTGTGTATTAGTTTTATTCTTAAAAACCTGAATCAACACATTCTTTCTCCACTCATCTAAAATTTTTTAGCTTCAAAACATTTATTTTAAAAAATGAATTATATGCAACATTGAAGGTTATGGCACTATGAAGTTAAGGACTTAAGGGTATATGGTGGTGTAACTTTATCATTGGTTGGAATCAGGTATTTACCATATTTGAATAGGAATATAATATTCTTGTGCCAGTAGTGTTGGAAGATATAAATTCTTTGGTGATTATGACACCTTTCACCTTTAAGGTCTGGAAGTGTGTGTTGGTTGTTTTGAAGGCAAATAAAGTTAGTGGAGTTTTCATTGTAAAGTGCAATATCATGTGTTGATGTGTTGGATTTAACAATTATGGTGATGTCTCATCGAAGCAAAAATGATACTAAGTATATTGATATTAAATAATAGAAAGGTATAGCTACTGTAAAATATTTTTTTATGATCCTAGAAAAATAATACAACTACAACAACAAGCCTTTATCCCAATATGTGGGGTCGACTACATGAATCTTTTTTCTCCAAAAGGAAGAAGGTTACTGTTTTTTGGTTTAGTTAGAGAAGGAAGTTATTGGTCATAGCTAGTGCTATTTCTCATTTGGAGTTCTGTAATAGAGAGGAGATAAGAGTAATTAAAATCATATAGGCATCTCCATTATTTAAAATTGGGCAATATAAGGCTCGTCTTAGCGAAATTCCTGTGAAAAATGCATTTAGGCTTATGCATCAAGTTTTTTTATAAGGCATGTGTCTCTGTTTGGCTGAGGTGTGCCTCACCTTGTTGGCGCTAGTCATACGCCTCATCTTATTATATGTTTTTCTATTAAAATAAGCCTAAATTATAAACTATAGCCCCAACAAATCATGCCTTAATGCATCCCTGAGCCGCATCAGCTTCCTCTCAGCTACCTCAACCTTTAGCTTGTTGCCTCTACAGCAACTACTACCGTCATAGCCACCGCCGATGTTCACTTGGAAGCCGCATACTACGACCACCTCCTCATCTAAAAATCTAAAAATTTTAAAGTATTATTCTTATCTTCATGTTGATGACAAATATTAATGAAAGTGAATGATAATTGAAATAAATAAAGAAGAAGCATATTGTGAGGCATTGGGCAGCACGGGATAAGGTTGGAGAGAGACCAATTTATTCTAATGACAACTCAAATAAAGACCCCTCGGTGATGACAGTACAAATGATTTTTGAGTCATTGTCAACTATTTTAACTATATTTGTGAATGAAATACTAATGAGCATGGAACTGGAAAAGAATTAATTTGAAGTTGAACTTGATGTTATATGATACTTTTATGCAATTCTTATATTTTTATGTTATTTTGTTATTGTAATAATTGGATTTTAGTTTTATTTCACACAATTTATCACTTGCTAATTTATGTTTTTTGTAATTTTTGTTTCATATGCATGTCAATTGGTTACTTAGTTCAATAGAAAATTAATGTCATCTTTCCGGTGAAAAATGCCTTGATTGGCTTATACCTCATCTCATGAACAAAAGACGCCTCAATAAGTAATTGCGCAATTTTAAACCTTAGGCATATCCTTCTTCATGTATAGCCGTCATTTTTGCACTACTTAATTGTATTTTCTGTTAATTTGATAAGTGGTATCTTTGTCACTATATCCAACTTTGTATGAAGTTTAAACTTTAATATATATTTTTTGGAAGTTGGATTACTTGATCTCTATATTGTTAAATATGTAAACTCACTTAAGTCAAATCATGTAAATTTAGGTGTTCCTTTTTTGTGCTGCTTGATCTTTTTTTGTAGTTTTTTGTTAATCATCCTTAAACTTAGGTAGAGATGCTCTCCTAACAATATAAACTCGGAAATCCATAGAAGTCTAACTCTATTTTCATTTAACATAATGATATTCAGGCTTTCAGTATATTTTTAGAATTTCTTGTGCCCAATTTGTTGGATGCTTTACTGCCATTTACACCGAAAGCTGATTTATTTTTGTAGGTGAACTGCATTGTTTTTGACAAGACAGGTACTCTTACAACAGGGAAGCCGGTTGTCATTAGCACAAGGCTTTTGAAGAATATGGGCTTGCGTGATTTCTATGAATATGTTGCAGCTGCTGAGGTTGGTATCATTAACCTTCAACAATACTGGAAAACATATTTTTGTTATAAACTTTCCTAAAATAATTTGGAATCTTAATATAGTGATGTTCAACAAAATATGAATTTCTGCAGTACTTCTTTCCCTGCCATTGAAGCATAAGCCAATGATGTTTATTTTCAATATTCATCAGCTTATCTGTAATCTCAACTAATAAATTATATTCCAACGTGTTGCTGTAATATTCCTCTCAAAATATAGGCTTTCGTACTAACACCTTAATACATACTAAACAGGCAAACAGCGAGCATCCCTTGGCGAAGGCCATTGTGGAGTATGCAAGGAAGTTTACATTAGAAGAAAAATATACTTGGCCTGCAGCACGAGACTTCGTGTCTATCACGGGTCATGGCGTCAAAGCCATAGTAGGAAACAAAGAGCTCATAGTAGGAAACGAGAGTTTGATGCAGGACTCTGGCATTGAAATCCCAGATCAAGCTTCAGAACTTCTCAAGGAAGCTGAGGAAATGGCACAAACAGGAATCCTTGTGGCCATGAACCAGGAGATTGTGGGAGTGATTGCAATTTCTGATCCCCTGAAACCTGGTGCCCAGGATGTCATAAACATTCTTAAGTCCATGGATGTGAGGAGCATTATGGTAACAGGCGACAATTGGGGCACTGCAAAGGCCATTGCCAAAGAGGTTGGGATAGACACCATTGTTGCTAAAGCAAAGCCTGGAGACAAGGCAGAAAAAGTGAAAGAACTTCAGGTATTTTGACTTTGCTTATGATTTCCGTCATCACAATTATCATTAATTATGGTCCTCCGTTCATTCCTATCTTAATATCCTTATTTATCTTATAATCAATGTCGATTAGTGACTTGTCAATCACTTAATACTCAAACCTTAATCTTCTCGTTTATGCCATATATGAAGATGTCTGGGTTAACGGTGGCCATGGTTGGTGATGGAATCAATGACTCGCCGGCACTTGTATCTGCTGATGTAGGTATGGCAATTGGTGCCGGCACTGACGTCGCCATTGAAGCTGCTGATATTGTTCTCATGAAAAGCAACCTAGAGGATGTTATAACTGCTATAGATCTTTCAAGGAAAACCTTCTCCCGGATTCGCATGAACTATATGTGGGCGCTTGGTTACAACATCATTGGCATTCCTATTGCTGCTGGAGTTCTATTTCCTTCAACAAGGTTTCGATTGCCGCCATGGGTTGCAGGCGCTGCTATGGCAGCTTCATCAGTCAGTGTTGTCATGTGCTCGCTCTTACTTAAGAACTATAAAAGGCCAAAGAAGTTGGAAACCCTTCAGATAAAAGGCGTCATGGTCGAGTGAAATGCTTGCTGGAATGAGATCTTCCGAGTTTTAAGCTCAGTAAATATGTACAGAGGTTTGCTTCATTGGCTGATAGAAAGTTGGAACTACATGTTTTGCTACAATAAGTTCATGAGTGTTGAATCTAAATGATTGTCGACTACACTATAATAAGCATCATTGGGTGGTAATGTGCATCACAATTATCATCCTGGTCATTCTGAACTACATTTTTTATATACTTGGATGTATTTGGTTGTATTTTATTTTCTTTATCATAATAAAATATAATAGAAACTCTAGCACACAAAACAAATAGAACACTTGTTAATAAAATAAAAAATGTTTATAAGATTATCGAGTAGAAATGTGAAATAATAGAGTTTAAATACAATAAATCTTAAGATATACATAAAAATTAACTTAATTCAAGATGCATGAACTCCTTAGGGATAACATAGTTTTCCCATTTTTGTTCTAAGGCCTGAATTTACTAAATTTGGTAGTTTAGAAGATCTAGAGGATTGAAGAAGACGAAGCGCAGGAGTAAATGCTGGAGAAAGCAGCGGAAAAAAAGCATGCTTTTCGATTGACTTCAGGCAGTCAGTCGTATCGAATTTAAAATGAGAGAGAGAAAGGAAGATAGTACTGCTAATACGCTACTTAATGCGAAATTGAAGCAACAATGAAGAAATGGCGATTAGGAAAAGCAAAACTTGACAGGCTTGCGGCTGTTTGGAGAGCATATACAAATACCAATGAGAAGAAAAATTATATAATTACAACAGGCAAAGGCTAATATGATTTTTTTTTTAATTGGAATGTTGTATCTTATTAACTAAATATGTATAAAGCTATGTTTTCCGGTCCTTCTAATTCAACCTTGGGTTTGAATGGCTTCAACTTTGAGTTTTATAAATCGACTTGGGTTGTCATTGGCCCTGCAATTTGCCATGCCGTGAAATCTTTTTACCACAATGCTTACGTTCGTCGTGCTGCTAAGGCAATAACCATCATCCTCATTCCTAAAACCAGTCATGTAGAGTCTATCTCAGACTTCAGGCCTATCTCTCTTTGCAACACCAGTTATAAAATTATTACTAAAATATTGGCCGCTAGGATGAAACCATTGATGTCCTATATCATCAAAGGAAATCAAACTGGCTTAATTCAGAATAGGATCTTTAGCCAATGAGATCCTCTTCCATTCTAGAAATATTGCTAAGCTTAAACTTTTATATGCTAAACTTGATATCAAAAAAGCATTTGATAGTGTTTCCAAAGATTTTTTTTATTGTGAGGATGGTGCAGAAAGGTTTCCTAACATGTTTATCAAGTGGATTAGAGCCTATATTAATGATATCTGGTTTTCATTATGCATTAATGGGGCTCTCGAAGGGTTTTTTCCCTCTTCTGCTGGGTTTAGGCAGGGGTGCCCTTTAAGCCGTTACATTTTTTTGTATAGTCATGGATGTTTTTTCCTGTCTCCTGGATTGCCCATCTAATGATGTTATGTTTAATGCACTTCATGTGAATGGGCTTCAAATTTCTCACCTCATGTATGCTGATGATCTCATTATCTTTGGAAAAGATGAAGTTCATAATTGTGGGATTCTCTGTCAGCTGCTTAATCAATTCTTTGAGGTTTCTGGTTTGGATGTGAATTTTTTGAAGAGCTCCCTCATTTTGCCCCCAAACTGTCAAAATGCAAACAACATTTGCGCTATCCTTAACATCCCCTCCACTTCCACTTACATATCTTATCTTGCAATTCCTATATCCCCTTACGACCCAAAGCTATCTAACTTTTCTAAATTGATGGAAACTATTACTCATAAACTCTCTAGATGAAAAGCTAAAGCTTTATCTTTTGCTGGTAGATTACAATTTTTATGATTCACTATTTGGAACACGATTGCTTATTAGATTCATGGTTCATTCTATCGAAAATCTTTATTAAGCAAATTGAGAAACTATGTGCTAAATTCCTCTACTTTAGTGATATTGCCACCCGCAAACTTCATCTTATCTCCTAGTAAAGCACCTGTAAGCCCAAAGTTTTTGGAGGTCTTAGTCTTCCCTCCTTACATTCAGTACAATTAAGCTATAATTGTTCTCTTATTGAGAAGATTTAAAACTGCAGCAACCCTCTCTCTACTTGGCTCTTCTATAAATATTTGTCTCCTTGGAAATCACCTGCATCTAAAGCTTCTGATTTATGGAAAAACTTTTGAAAAGTGCCCGATCAGCTAAAGGAAATTTTCACTTTTAAGGTTTTATCAAATTCTCCCATTTCCCTTTACTGGGATCATTGGTATAATGGGAAATTGCTGGATAAGGTCACTGATATGCATTCCATCTTAAATCATTTTCCTATCAATTCTAGAATTTCTGTCATCTTAAACGATCATGATTGGGAGCTGCCTTCAGATTTGTCTGCTATTCTACTCCAAACCCCCTCTGTCATTCCTATTAATTTGAATGGTAAAGGTTGCATGTTATGGGGCAATGGGAATGAAAGTATACATAACTCTTACCTAAGTTATTTACATATGGTTAACATTACTATGAACTAGAATCATTTTGTATGGCACAACCGTTATGCTCCTAGATTTTTTTCTTACTGTTGGATGGGGTTAAAGGGAGGGCTTATGACTGTTGATGTTCTTATATCCAGGGGAATTTTTGTTGATGCCATATGTTCTCTATGTCATTCCTTTATTGAAACTGCCACACATCTGTTTTTCAAATATGACTATTCTTTCTCAGTTATAACCAAGCTCCTTCCTAATATGAGAAGTCTCCTCCTTAGACCCAATATCCTTCAAGCATTTGAATTCACTATTGAGAATCAGGCCAGGGTTAAGCCCTTTTATTATCTTTTAATTTGTTGCTCAGTTTATTACCTTTGGAGGGAAGGAAATGATAGAAATTTTTGCAATTCTTATGCATCTTCTTCTTCCTTATGCCAAAAGATCAAAAGTGACATATTCTCGAAAGTTTTGAAATGCAAAAAAATGGCCAAACTCTATTGGACATGCATTAGTTCAAGGCTCCTTTCTCGGTTGGGACATCTTCTCCTCTATTATGGTGCTGTTGTGGCTAGATTCTGAGTGGGATATTTCATTAGTATGGGCAAGGATGACTGAATTGTACATTTTCTCCCTTTGGATGATAGTAATGGTTGAACTGCAATCAGGTCGATTGAATGTTTGCAATTCCTCAGCCCTATGATTCAAATTTTCCAATCCTATCATTAGCGTTTTTGTGGTGGTTGAAGTTTTGTAGGTGTTATTTTTTCTCTTTTGTAACACCTTTTTTTGTTAGGTTTTTTTGTCTCTTTCAATTTTGTTCGTGCTTTTGCATAATTCTATTTTGTTTTTGTTGTTCTCCTCTCTTTTAATCCATGTAACTATTTTACATTAATGGAAATGGGTTAAGCCCATAATTTTCCAAAAAAAATGTACAAATTAATAATTAATTAGATAATGAATATATAATAAATATGATTTAATTAATATAATTTTAGTTAATTGAGAATTTATATTAGAAATTTATTTTATTAATTTAATAGTTAAAATTATCTTGATATTCATATATAATTACATGATTAAGTGTGCTTTGATTAATTTTATTATAATTACATAATATGGATTAATTTTGTTATGAATAATATTCATTAAAATTTTATTTGAGCTAACAGGTTTTAAATCTTGAAATAAAAATATAAATACTTCTCTAAGATTTAATTGGCTTTAATCCCTTTCATATCAAATAATATTTTAGGATTTAACACCCTCAATAAATCTGAATTAATAAGGTTTATAAAATCTTACTTGAATCCAAATTGCCCTTAGGATTTCTATTCTACTCTTTTGAGTTAATCAAATAAGTTAATGAGGTTTCAATTGGAGCAATTTTTTATTGCTTAAGCAACATTTTATTATAAAATTTTTTAAAAGCAACAAAAAAATAATTAGTAAAAGCCATTCAATATGAAGCATAAGTTTTTATTCCTCTATTATTCTTTGGCTTCTCTAACTGCATATTGATTCAACTTCTGTCAACAATAACAAACAATAATATCAAGCCTTTATCCCACTACATGGAGTCCGCTACATGAATACTTTTTCTCCCTTGTTTTCTATTAAGAGTCAAATTCTCACTTATATCTAGTAAAAAGGGTCATTTTTAATATTTCAAACCAAGTTTTTAATATAGGTCAAATTTAATACATCTAGTCTCCTTACCGGGCCATCGGAAGGCCATCGTATTATGTGCCAAACCATCGAAGGCGACTCTCTCTATCTTATCTGCCACTGTAGCTACTCCAAAATTTTCACCTATATGCTCATTTTGTATCTTGTCTCTGTTGACCTCTGGACATAGAGTCAAAACCCAGCTCAAACCTCAACTAAAATCCCTAAATCCATACAAAAATTCTGTTCAAATAGCTTACGTCGTACAAATCGGTGCCGAAACAGTCACTTCTCCGCAAAATCCTCTGTAATACTTGTAGCTCGCTTCGATTGGGCAAATTATTGGGTCAGGTGACCGAACCCATCTCTGCGTTCGGTCGCCAATAGAAATGCGACATCTGTTAGGCATTTTTTTTAATATGTTTACTTTATGTCTTGTCAGAGTGAGCGACCCGACCCGATAACGCAGTTCATTTGAATTCCGAAAAATAAAGAATGGAAACGCCGCGTATTTTATTTTCAAGCGACATTTTCACTGTTACTCCAGCTCTGGTAAGCGCTCTCGGATTCCTCCAATACCTTCGGTTCTGCAATAGCTTATTCCCGCCGGAGGTAGACGACGAGATTGTAGAAGATCATCAATCAGGAAGATGTATGGTTGCGCCTAACTTGAGCTTTACTTGCGCTTTTGTTGCATTTAAGTTATATGTTAAATTTTAGGGTTTGGTTTAGTTATAATTTAACATTGTTTGTTTAATGTAATGTAATGTTCAAATGTTTATTTTCTGATTTTTCAAGCTTTTTCTCTTTGTAAATGGATGAAACAAATGATACGAAAGGTTTACGTTTTCTGCTAAATTTTAGGGTTTAGTAATAATTAATTAACTAGCATTTATGTTCAATGTGGTGTTCAATTTTTTTTCTGAATTTAAACCTTCTTTTAAGCTAAATAATTACGAAATATATAGTTGCGCTATGGTTGCGCTTTAGTTGCACTATGGTTGCGCTATGGTTGTGCTATGGTTGCGCTTTAATTATGGTTGCGATATAGTTCTGATTTTTTTTTTATTTTTATAGATAAGGACGCCGTATCAAAGGCCAGTAACATCTAGATGCTATGTTACTTCTTTTCGGAAACATTGTGATGCTTTTATCGAGATTATTGATGATGAAGTAGAACAAACATTAAAGAATCTGAACATTCATCAATTTTTGAAGTTCCTCGCATTCCAGCAGTGTATACCACTTCTTTTTTAGGTTCTCAAATTTTGGAGTCCTATTGATGAAGGCTTCATCGTCCTTGGTCTTGTACTGAAATTCACTTCTAACGAGGTTGCCTTGTTGATAGGTAATATTTTGAATATGAAATTTTTTATAGGGATATGTTTTTTTAACTTTAACAACTGAAATTTTCTAACAGGTTTGCCAAACAGAGGCATTGATATCAAATGGAGGATTGATCCTCTAAATAGACCTCTATCAACTAAAATTAAAATAGAAATATCAAAATTAGACAGATTATCTGATAATGCTACAAAAATAAAGATCTTTATTATGTTTTTGTTATCTAACCTTTTCTTTCCACTAAATAACCATAAAACCCCTAGAAGGCTCACATCTGTTGCAAATAATTTAAGTGAGTTCATTTCCATTAATTAGGCTTCATGCTTAAGGAACTTCACGGTCGGGGAGTTCAACACAATTTTTGAGAAGTTTCAAATGCAAAGACCATTAGGTTACATCAATAGTTTTTTTCCTCTTCTATTGGTAAGTTTCCACTCCTACTGGTTATTCTCCATGTATAATGCTTTTTAATATTAAGTTTTAATTTTTATGTTTAACATTATACAGATTTGGTTTTTGCAATATTTTTCTTTGAATAAACATCCGATCCAGAAATAAGACCGCATTTTCTGAGATGGGAGGGGTATACAGAATTATACTTTACTCAAGAGAATGCAACAAAATTATTTAAATTTTTAAAGAAAAATGAGGTAATTTTTTCGTGTACATGATGCAAATTATGCTATGGTTGCGCTTTAATAAATTAATACGTTTTTTATTTTTGCAGATTTATGTTTGTCTTGAGAATGTTAGCAATGAAGAGGCCAAAAAATACGGAGCTGATATTAATGCCATACAAAACTTGGAAACCCTAACAGGGCATGAACCACAGAAATTGCAGTCACCCCAAAAAATTAAGTCATCCGCAAGGAAAAAACTTGACACCACCCCACCTCCCTCTCCCCCTCTCTCTCCCCCTGATTCTCCTCATAAAGAACCACCAGAAAGTTCACCTCTGCCACCAACTCAACCTTCTACTCGTCTACCTACTAAAAAAATTTACACCACTCAATCTTCTGCTGAATAGCCACCAATTGGAAGGGCAGATTTAGAGGCTGTTCAGAAAAAATGTTTTGAAATATTTGAGAAGATGTTGAATAAAATTCAAGAAAATCTGGGAGCCAGATTGGATCGTGTTGAAGATATTGTGGAGAAACTTCAAGTTGATCAAGACTCCCTGAAGTACAAATTTATTGAATTTCAAATGAATTGTGATCACAATCCAGAGATGGAAGCCGCCTATATCTAGTTCTTCCTCCAGCTTCCAATCAGTGAAAAATATAGCTATGCATCCTTCAGAACAACCTAAAGAAGATGTTCCTCCACCTCCACCATTGGCCAAAGAACTTCTTCCACAACCACCAATACAAGATGTTCCTCCACCACCACCATCGGCCAAAGAAGATGTGCCACTACCAAAAGATAGTTCATCAAAGCACATGATTCAAAAAAGAAAAAGAGAAGATGATGAAAAAGCAGAGAGTTCATCAAAACACATCATACCATATGTAAAAAAGAAGAACAAAAAGGTTATCTCTGTTGATAATATAATAATTGAGCCACGAGCTGTATTACAAATTATGGATTATCCAGGAAAGTATTTTCTAACAGAGCAGTAACAATAATTTATGAATGAATGTTTCAGAAAATTTGATAAAAAATAAGTTTAGTTGCGCTGTACTTGCACTATGGTTGCGCTATGATTGTGTTATGGTTGCACTAAGGTTGCGCTAAGGTTGCGCTATGGTTGCATTATGGTTGCGCTATCGTTGCGATATGGTTGCGATATGGTTGCGCTTTAATATTATATTTTTCTTTGTTTTTGTAGGGACGACTTAATATTTGCATCTGGAAACATAAAAATAAAAAGATCAGATATTGACTTTCTGCTCACAAATGATTGGTTAGCAGATAACCATGTTGATACTTTTGCTTTCTTTTTACTAGAGCAGAGTAGGATAATGACAGAAAAATTTCAACGTTACTTGTACGTTTCTCCATTGTACATGGTAAGTATAAATAATATTTTAATCCTTTTTTCACATTTTTTTTATAGAACTGAATTATTGCAGGTATACAAGTCATTCAATCAGGATTATCAAATTTTTATCCAACACATTAATCCAGTTTCTGTCAAAGAAAGCAAAATTATTGTTCAACCCATAATTTTCGAAAAGCATTGGGTTTTTCTTATAGGAAAATTGAGGGAGAAAGTCTGGAAAATGTATGATTCCTTACCAAATCCTAAACACAAGAATATTTTTTATACAGTTGTAAGTGAAATCCATATTTTGAGTTAAATCCAGATAACTATATTTTCATACCTAATATACTTATAAAATATTTTATTTGTACAGATAAAGTATTTGCATGAGGACACCGAAGGCTGCTTTCCAAGCGACATAACGAAATGGAACTTACAGGTGGTTCGTGGACTTCCAACTCAATCAAATGATTACGATTGTGGAATATTCGTTTGTAAATACATGGAGAAAGCCGTGCAATGAAAGAAAATAGACTGAAATGTTTATAAAGATTGGCAAACGCATATGCCAAAATTTAGGGCAGAGTTAGCATATTTTCTTTTTCTTCAAACAAAGAAGTAAACAATCTGTAACTTATTATAAATATTGTTCATGAATTATAAATGTATATTTTATTATGTTATTATATAGTTTTTGATTGTTGTATAACATGTGCATATTCTGTAACTTCTAACAAAGCGAAACCATATTCTGTAACTTCTAACATATGCATATTCTGTAAAGCGCAACCTTAGCGCAACCTTAACGCAATTATAGCGCAATCATAGCGCAACTATAGCCAACTATAGCGCAATCATAGCGCAACCATAGCGCAAGTAAAGCGCAATCATAGCGCAACCATAACGCAACCATAGTGCAAGTAAAACACAAGTTAAGAAGATTTTTTATAGTAGAGTAGAAGTAATGAAAGCATGATTCATATAAAAAATTTTATTACAACCAATAAATGAAATCATCAACTCCAAATAAATATTATTACATTACAAATTCATTAAATTCCAACTCCGAAGAACTAAAATCCATCATCAACTTGGTGTATTCAGCTCTAGGTTGGCATGATGGTATGCCGGTTATATATTCCTCACTGAAACATTCAGGCATGCTTGAAAAGTTCATCTGTGTTGAAGAAGGTTCATCCATTGGGTTATCCCCCACCAAAGGTTTCTTATCTGTAAGAAACTAGAGTTTTAGTCTTAGAATTAGGAATTAAATAATTAACAAGTTATTAAAAAGGATTTGCTGCTCTGTTGCTTGATCAACAAAGGAAGGAACCTCACGCTGGATAGGAAGTAATTGGCCTTTATTTGCTCTCCAATAACATTCATGATGCGGCCAAGGGTAGACGTATCCATTGGTACGGTAATAGGTGATCCGGTGTTCAACACCCTCTTTCCCCAGTAATCGATGCCCCTTTGTTCGGCGAGAAGGAGGGAGAGGAGGAAATTGGTGGGTTAAGGGCGAGAGATCGGGGAAGGAATGGGAGGTCTGGCTTTTTGGAGATGAGAAATAGCAAGGGGAAGCGAGGAGTAAGGAAGCAAGGATCTCACATGAGGCCATGTCAAGGGAGAGCTAGGTTAAGCAACTGCTTATCCGAGATGGATGAGCTCTAGAAGGATGACGGTGGTAATCGCGAATATTTGCTGGGCGATTTTCGTCATTTTTTTGCCAAAAGCAGCGGACCGCGGGAGAGAGTGAAAGGTCATGGGAAGCAATTACGTGCTGCGAATTTTTTCTGCCACTGTTCTGCTGTAATATGCCCAAACAATGATTTCATAACTTTTTATACAGTAAAGCAATAGTGTCGCCGTCCCAAACGCGCCCTTAGGCTTCGTTTCGGACAGCTTTCTTATTGCTTCTTAAAGCAGTTTTTTAGTAAAAAAATTTTAATTTTAGTACTAAAAAGCTGCTTTAAGAAGAAGAAAAAAAGTTGTCTCAAATGAAGGCTTAGTCCAAATATTGTGAATAGTCTGAACTCCATTAGGGCAAGAAGAGGAAAACTGAGTGATTACTTCACTCTGAGATTTAACAATCCCTACATCCTGGATTTAGCCTAAATCCAGCTCAAATCAAGCATAAATCCTACTGTTTAAACAGGATTTAGCTTACATCCTACCCAAAACTCTACATAAATCATCTATCCCGAGCCTATCAGCATAAATCTTGTTAAAATCATATTAAGATCTCGTTTGAATTAATTAGATTTAATTATAATTAATTTTTTAATTATAATTAATTATAAATTAATTATAATTAATTAAATTAAATATAATTAATTATTTCTAATTATACTTAACTTTTATTAATCATAATTAATTTAAATTATACTAAATTATTAATTAGTCATATATTAAGTATAATCAATTAAATTATAATTAATTATTTTTAATGGGAATTAATTATTATTAATCGTAATTAATTATACTTAATTTTTTAAGTTATAATTAATTAAAAGAAAAAGAAAGATAAGTGCTTCCACTTACCCCGATATGCATGCCAACTCCAGCGACGTCCCTTCGTGCAAGTATAAAGTTCTAAACCCGAAAACCCTACCCTCGACGCTTGCAATACAGTGAACAACCACCCATTCTCGCTTTTCTTAGCATGGTGGGAGGAAGTTTGTTGTAGTGCTTGCGACGAGGAAGGCAATCCCCCTAAAATCCTATTTTTGGCATTCATAGCGATTAAAGGGACCCCCCTATGCATGATTTTCTTAGCGTGGTAGGAGGGAACTCAATGTAATGCCTACCATGAGATAGGCGAGCCTTATGCTTGCTTTTCTTAGCATGATGAGAAAAAAATATAAGTACCCATATGTGCCTTAGTGTCGTCGGGCAAACAACTGCATTTTTAGATAAGTATTTTTGAAGACCCATACACGCCTTTCTTGGCATGATGGGGATGAAGAATACTATTGTGGTGTCACCCGACACTGACCTTATTGCAAATCTATTTTCATGACTTATGTTTTGATGATTGACAAATACTATTGATTCTCTTGGAATGCCTGTTATTTCTAACTTTTCAGGAATCGAAGATCGGATGAACAAACGAAGCCAGTTCAAGATTGTGTAGGTTAGGGTTGAGTCAGTCTGTAATTTGCTTTTTCTCTTCTTGAGTCTATTTGTAATGTTCAAAGAGAATGATGCTAAGTAACCCTACACACACACACACACACACACACACACACTTGAGAGACTTAGAATTTCTATTTTTACTCACATCAGCTAGGACGATATTTGTATCGGCCTGGACGATTTAGTTTAAAACAAAGATTATATTCAGGATTCTTAATTAAGGCAGCCGTCATTAACAGATAGTCCTGGACAATACGTGTATCGGCCAGGACGATAAGCTCAAAATAGAAAGAAGTTGCCGCCATAAACAATTAAGGTATTCTGTAATTTTTGGTAATCGGCCAGGACGACCTTAGATCGGCCTGGACGATATTCACAATTATGCCTTAATTAATCAGACAAATCAAAGAAATAATTAAGGATGATACGATCATATCGTTCTGGACAATCGCAGGATCGGCTAGGATGATCTATTCAAAAACCTTAGTTACTTCTAGATGATAAATATCGGCCAGCACAAATTCAGGGCGATGCTCTGGATGATTTTCCTCTGATTTGAACTGATCGGCCTGGACGATCGTGATATCGGCCTGGACGATCAAGCCAATTTTAAATCGTCCAGTTTGCATTCATGGCAATGCTCTGGCCGATCTTCTGAGATTTGTACTGATCGGCCAGGACGATGTTCATATCGGTCAGGACGATATTGTCGGCAACTTGCAATTAATGAGCTCCTTTGAAGCTCTTCTATTTAAGAGCTCTTGTTCAACATTTTGAACAATCTTTTGCTGCTGCCTTGACCTGAGAAGACCTTGAGGAGAGAAAGAGAGAGAGGGAGAGAGAGAGAGGATCTTGTGAGGGGGAGCTTATGAGGGGATTTACAAGGGTTGCTTCAAAAATCGCTTTGCTTCTTCTTTGTCTAGAGTTTCTCATCCATGGAAGGGTTGGTAGAGGTAAGGATTCAGCATTTGATTGTGGTTCTCTGCCAACTTCAAGAGGAAGCAAAAGGAGATAGGTTCTCTACCTTGCCGGGGTGGCAAAAATAGGTTCTTTATAAAGGCTTCTCCACCTAGCTGTGGGGGCTAAAGGAGAATCACGATTGTAGTGCAATACTCGGAGGGCGTCTCTGGGGAGTGGATGTAGGTCGAGTTGATTGAACCACTATAAATCTCTGTGTTCTTGTTTCTTGCTTCCGCACTTTAATAATACTAATTCACCCCCCCCCCTTTTGGTTAGCTTGGGCCAGTTCTATAGGGCTTAACATTCCTAACGAACTTTCAAGTGGTATTAGAGCGGGATTCATAAAAACTGAGTTTGAAAACTTTTTTGAATTTTGATCCATGGCTAACCTTGGGAATCATAACACTACGGAAGGTTATTCAATTACACGATCTCCCTTATTTGACAACTTACCTTTTGATTTCTGGAAAACCCGCATGTAAACATTTTAACAATCTACTGATTATCGCATATGGATGCTTATCAAAGAAGGTTATTCTCCACCTTCTCGTGAAATTAATGGTGTTAAAACTGAAATTGCTTTTACTGAATGGACTTTTGATGAACGAGATTTAGCTCAATTGAATGCAAAATGTTTGAATTATTTTTTCTGTGCTTTAAAATCTGAGGATTACATGCGTGTCTCCACTTGCAAAACTGGTAAAGAAATTTAGGATAAATTATGTATCACCTATGAAGGCACTAATGAGGTTAAACAATTCCGTTTGAATATTCTCTTGCATGATTACGAACGTTTTCATATGAAACCTCTTGAATCGATTCCTGACATGTATACTAGGTTTACTCAGATAGTTACTTCACTGCATGCACTAGGAAAAGAACTTTCAAACTATGAAAAAGTAAACAGGATTTTGAGATGCTTGCCTTCGTCATATGATGCTAAAATCACTGCAATCACTGAATCTAAGGATTTGAACACTTATTCTATTGATAACTTACTTGGCTCACTCATTGCTTACGAGCAAGGGGTGAATCAAAAAAATCTTGATGCAGGTGAGAAGAAGAAGGAGAAAACAGTTGCATTGAAGGCACACAAATCAGATTCTGAAACTTCCGGGTCTGAAAGCGATGAAGTTGCCTTCATCACAAGGCAATTCAAAAGCTTTCTAAGGAAGAAACAAAAGCATCATTGGAGAAAAGGTATGGATCATAAAAATTCTAAAGGATCTCCTGATGTTGTTTGCTATGAATACAGAAAACCAGGACACGTGAGAACTGATTGCCCTACACTTAAAGATCACTCAAGCAAAGGAAAGGGTGAGGAGAAACCTAAGCTAAGGAAGGACAAGATGAGAGTATAAAAGGCATTTCGGGCAGATTTGGCATCGGACTCATCGGAGACGGAACTAGAAGATGAGACATCAAAATTGTGCTTAATGGCAGACGACAATCCTGATCACAAAGAGGTATGTGAACTTTTCTACGATCAACTTCTTGAAGTTTCAGAAAAAAATCATGCATCATATAGGAAATTAAAGAAAACACATGCTAGCTTGAAATTAAAATTTTTAAATCTACAAAAAGAGCATGAAATTTTGATTAAAGTCCATCAAATAATTGATTCAAATCATATGAGTTTACTTGATGAATTTGATGAGTTAAATAAACATCATTGTGAATTAGTTGAAAAGCATGATACATTAAAAGTTTCACACACATAACTTGAATCTGATTTTAAGAAGTCTAAGGAGATGGAGAAAAATTTGAGGATTGAAAATGAAGTCTTAAAGAGCACTAGTTTAAAGATTCAAAATGAATTAGAAGCATATAAGAAAACTAGGATGACACCCACTTTTGATCAATTGCCAAAACCTAAGAAGAGGCATTATAACTCAAACCACTTAAGAAATCTCTTTCCTGGAGTTAGATATTTTTCATGCGGCATGCTAGGACACATCTCACACACTTGCACAATTCCCCATAGTACACATTGGGTGTGGAGACCTAAGGGGCATGATCCACAGTATATCACATATGCATTGCATTCTACTCTTCATAAGAAGGAACCCAAACCTGCTTGGGTTCCTAAATCTAACATTTAGTAATTTTGCAGAAGGGCTCTCACAAAAGGCCTCGTGAGAGTATGTGGTACCTGGACATTGGATGCTCTCGACATATGACTGGTGATGTCAATCAGTTTATGGTACTAGAGTCCAGGACTAGAGGCAAGGTTTCTTTTGAAGACAACACCACCAAGAAGGTAGTAGGCGCAGGTATAATTGGTAATTCCAAGAACCTTATGATTGAAAATATTTTGCTTGTAGATGGATTGAAGCATAACTTGCTCAGCATCAGTTAATTCTGTGACAAAGGCTTCATCCTGCAATTCTTTACAAATTCATGCATTGTAAGTTTAAGTAACAACACTATTTTGTAGGGAAAGAGGATCAACAACGTCTACATGCTTGATTTAAATAACATTGAATGTGCTGCTTCATTTTGCTTAAAAATTATGATTGATGATTCTTGGTTGTGGCACCGGAGACTTTATCATGCAAGTATAAAAACCCTTAGGAATGTGACCCAAAAAGACCTAGTTAGAGGTGTCCCCAAACTCAAGTTTTTAAAAGACCACCTTTGTGATGCCTGTCAACTAGGAACGCAAGTCCACTCCACCTTTCACCCCATTAAGGACATTTGCACCTCTAGACCTTTAGAAGTCCTTCACATGGATTTGTTTGGACCCATTAGAACTGCCAGCCTGAGAGGGAAAGTCTATGGATTTGTGATTGTTGATGACTACTCGAGGTTCACTTGGACTTGATTTTTTTCACATAAAAAAGAGTCTTTTGAGAAGTTTAAAACATTTTCTACTTGGATTCAGAAAAAGCTAGGTTGTGAGATTTTGACCATCCATAGTGACTATGGGGGAGAGTTTGAGAATGAAAGATTTGGAGATTTTTGTGAGGATAAGGGGATTAGCCACAATTTTTCAGCTCCTAGGACCCCTCAGCAGAATGGGGTAGCTGAAAGGAAGAACCGGACCTTGGTGGAAGCCGCTAGAGCCATGCTTGCTGAGTATTCACTTCCAAAATACTTTTGGGCTGAAGCGGTTAACACAGCTTGTTATGTGTTGAATAGGGTGAATGTGAGAGCCAAATTAGAAAAGACACCCTAGGAGATCCTTAAGGGTAGGACACCCAATCTTTCCCACCTTCATGTCTTTGATTGTAAGATTTTTATTCACAACAATGGGAAGTCTCACTTGGGAAAATTTGATCCTAAATCTGATAAAGGAGTATTCTTAGGATATTCTAGTGTTGGAAAGTCTTTTAGGGTGTTTAACAAGAGATTTTTGATGGTGGAAGAGAAAACCCATGTAGTATTTGATGAGTCTAATCCTAAGAAATATGGAGTAGAAGATGATGATGTTGGAGAGATTACAAGTGGAGTAGAAAATTTGGGGAAGGGGATAGAACACCTAAATAATGTAGGAGTAGGAGAAGTCACCCAAGGTGTAGAAAATTTTGATTTGGATGAAAGGGTTGGACCTTCACACACTTTGCCTAGAGATTGGAAATACTCTACAAGTCACCCCAAGGATTTGATCTTAGGAGACCCTTCTAGTGGAGTTAAGACTAGACATGGACTTAGGAAGGAGGTGAACCACTCTGCCTTTATCTCAATGACTGAACCCACCACCATTAACCAAGCCTTTACTGACGAGTTTTGGATTCTAGCAATGCAAGAAGAATTGAATCAATTTGTTAGGAATGATGTTTGGGAGCTTGTAGAAAGACCTAAGGGATAAAGTGTAGTTGGGACAAAGTGGGTCTTTAAGAACAAGGTGAATGATTCAGGAGTGGTGGTTAGGAATAAAGTAAGATTAATGGCTAAGGGGTATAACCAAATAGAAGGAATAGACTTTGAGGAGACTTTTGCCCTTGTAGCTAGATTGGAAGCCATTAGAGTGCTATTAGCCTTTGCCTGTTATAAAGGATTTAAGCTTTTTCAAATGGATGTCAAGAGTGTCTTTTCAAATAGGGATATAAAAGAAGATGTGTTTGTAGAACAACCCCCAGGTTTTTAGAGCTCCCAATTTTCAAATCATATTTTTAAATTAAAAAAGGCTTTGTATGGTTTAAAGTAGGCACCAAGAGCTTTATATGAGAGGATTAGCACATTCTTACTAGAGAGGGAGTTTGTCAAGAGGAGCGTAGACACCACCCTTTTTCTTAGGAGAGTTGGAGATGATTTACTCATTGTTCAGATTTATATGGATGATATACTCTTTGGATCTTCTAATAAGAAATTATGTGATGATTTTTCTAAAACAATGAGTAGAGAGTTTTAGATGAGTTTGATGAGAGAGTTGTCCTATTTTTTGAGGTTTAGCATAAAATAATTGGAGGATGGAACCTTTTTAAATCAAACAAAATACATAAAGGGCATTTTGAAGAAGTATGAGATGGACAAAGCCAAGCCAATTAACACTCCCATGACTTCTAGTGCTCCATTGGACAAGGACCCAAGTGGTAAGTCTGTTTATCAGAAGAAGTATAGAGGCATGATTGGATCTTTACTTTACTTGACTGTAAGCCAATCTGATATTATGTTTAGTGTTTGCCTTTGTGCTAGATTTCAAGCTAACCCTAAGGAGTCCCACATGACTGCTGTTAAGAGAATTTTTAGATACCTTTTGGGGACACAAGGCTAAGAGATTTGGTACCCTAGACACAACACTTCTTTTGAGATTATTGGATTTTTTGACTCTGATATTGCAGGATGCAAGGTGGATAGAAAAAGCACTTCAGGAACTTGTCAATTCATTGGACAATCTTTGGTCTCTTGGTCTAATAGGAAGCAAAACTCTATTGTACTTTCCACTGCTGAAGCTGAATACATCACTCTTGAAAGTTGTGTGGCCCAAGTCCTTTGGTTGAAACAACAGGTATTGGATTTAGGATTACCGGTAGGCACCATCTCAATCTTTTGTGACAACACTGGTGACATATGCATCTCTAAGAATCCTATCCAACATTCAAGGACTAAGCACATTGACATTAGGCATCACTTCATTAGAGATCATATGACTAAGGGAGACATTGAGTTACACCATGTGACAACTGAAAATCAATTGGCTGACATCTTTACTAAACCATTGGCCTTCGACATTTTCAGTTCCTTAAGGACCAAATTGAGTGTGATTGACATAAATGCATGAAACTTGATTTCTTAGTTACTTTCTTTAGCTTTTGTTTTTATGTTTAGTTTATTCTTGTGTTTTACTTGCCTTTTATTTTTTCTTCTCTTTTTCTTAGTTTTCAAAATCATCGCTGAAATGATAACATATTCCATGCCCTTGTTTTTGAAAATTTGTAGTCAATGTATTTTTCATCTCTCAATCTCTTAGATGATAAAAATATTTTGTGATTGTGTCTCTTTCTCTAACCTATTTTAGTGGCATAGTTTTCTTTTCTAATCAAAAATCTATTTCAAATTAAAGATTTTGTATGAAATTAAGATCTTTTCTTAAACTTACTTAAGCAAATCTATCTTGTATTTATAATGTTTAAAGTCTTTTTGTCACATCAAGACCCCTTGTTATCCTTGTCTTTGATTATTAATTCTATTTGTGGTAATTCTTCCCTATGTTAGAGAGAGAGCTCCTATTCTTTAATATCTGAGAAGATATATTCACAACTAAGAATTTTTAAGAGGATATAAAAGAGAATGTTGCTTACAAAAATTAAAAAAAAAATTTTTGGCCAATGATGCCATTAAAAGAAGCACAATGACGCCAAATTGAAAAATATACACAAAAGTGTATCAAAAATAAAAAGATGCGCAAAGCGCCACTCAAATTGACAAGAGGCATAAAATGAGCCCACTCAAAAGCAAGCTATTCTCTCTTTTTAAATCTTTTAGAACTTAGAAGTTTTGGTTCTTAAAGACTTGATTTCGATTGTTTTGCGATCGTGACAAATTTACTTTGGTTCATTATTTTATAAAGATAGTTTTTTCTTAAACCAAGTAATGGATGGATCCTTTTTCTCATATTCAATTAATTCTTTGAGTTAGGTCATTAATTTCAAAGACGATTCTACCCTAAGAAAACGTCTGAGCTAAGGGTAACCATGATCAGATATTCTACTATTCTATGGATTGTTGAGATTGTTAACTCATTAACCTACAAGTTTTTAAATCAATTACATGGAATACTACATCATCTTCATGCCTTGGTTAAAAAAAAAAAATTGTTGTGATGTGCTATTGTTCTTTTGTGTTCCCTCTTCCTTTTTGATATGTCAAAAGGGGGAGAAATCTATGATGCTTTTACACTTGCCAAATCTGAAATTTTACTACTAATTGTCTTCATAGTATTTTGTCATCATCAAAAAGGGGAGATTGTTGCAAATCTATTTTCATGACTTATCTTTTGATGATTGACAAATACTATTGATTCTCTTGGACTGCTTGTTACTTCTAACTTTTCAGGAATCGAAGATCGGACGGACAAACAAAGCCAGTTCAAGATTGTGTAGGTCTAGGGTTGAGTCAGTCTGTACTTTGTTTTTTCTCTTCTTGAGTTTATTTGTAATGGTCAAAGAGACTGATGCTAAGTAACCCTACACACATACACACACACTTGAGAGACTTAGAAATTTTATTTTTACTCATATCGGCCAGGACGATATTTACATTGTCCTGGACGATCAGGCTTAAAATAGAAAGTCTAATTAAGGATACTTAATTAAGGCAGCCGACATTAACAGATCATCCTAGACGATACGTGTATCGGTTAGGACGATAAGCTCAAAATAGAAAGAAGTTGCCGCCATAGACAATTAAGGTATACTGTATTTTTAAATAATCGACCAGGACGATCATTGATCAGCCTGGACGATATTCACAAATTATGCCTTAATTAATCAGAAAATCAAGGAAGTAATTAAGGATGATTGATACGATCACATTATCCTGGATGATCGCAGGATCGGCCAGGACGATCTATTAAAAAACCTTAGTTACTTCAGGACGATAAATATTGGCCAGCTCGAATTCAGGGCGATGCTCTGGACGATTATCCTCTGATTTGAACTGATCGGCCAGGACAATCGTGAGATCGGCCTGGACGATCAAGCCAATTTTAAATCATACAGTTTGCATTCAGGGCGATGCTCTGGCCGATCTTCTGAGATTTGTACTGATCGGCTAGGTCGATATCCATATCGGCCTGGACGATATTGTCGGCAACTTGCAATTAATGAGCTCCTTTGAAGCTCTTCTATTTAAGAGCTCTTGTTCAACATTTTGAACAACCTTTGTGCTGCTTCCTTGACCTGAGAAAGCCTTGAGGAGAGAAAGAGAGAGAGGATCTTGTGAGGGGGAGCTTGTGAGGGGATTCACAAGGGTTGCTTCAAGAATTGCTCTGCATCTTCTTCGTCTAGAGTTTCTCGTCCGTGGAAGGGTCGGTAGAGGTAAGGAGTCAGCATCTGGTTGTGGTTCTCTGCCAGCTTCAGGAGGAAGCAAAAGGAGATAGGATCTCTGCCTTGCCGGGGTGGCAAAAAAGAGGTTCGTTCTAAAGACTTCTCTGCCTAGCTGTGGGGCCTAAAGGAGAGTCATGTTTGTAGTGCAATACTTGGAGGGCATCTCCGGGGAGTGGACGTAGGTCGAGTTGACCGAACCACTATAAATTTCTGTGTTCTTGTTTCTTGCTTCCGCACTTTTAATTTCCGCATTTATTTTTCTCATGGTGTGATTTTGGTTTATGTGTTTTTTGTTCTTTGTGAAAAGAAATTTTTAAAAATACCAATTTACCCCCCCCCCCCCCCTTGGTTAGCTTGGGCCAGTTCTATAGGGCTTAACATCCCTAACAAACTTTCAAGGAGAAACCTAAGTTTAGGAAGGACAAGAGGAGAATCCAAAGGCGTTCTGGGCATAATCTGGTACTGATTCCTCTGAGACTGATCCAGAGGAAGAGACTACAAACCTGTGCTTAATGGAGGAAGATCATCTTGAGCAAAGTGATGAGGAAGAGGTATGTAAACCAGCCTATGATGAATTATTTGAGATTTGTAAGAAAATCCATGCATCATATAAAAAACTTAAGAAGACTCATGCTAACCTAAAATTGGAACTTGTAAATTTACAAAAAGAGTTTGAAGTTATTCTTAAAGATCATTCAACGATTGATTCTAATCACATGGCCCTTCTTGATGAATTTGATGATTTGAACAAAAAGCATTTGGAATTAATTAATGAGCATGATGCATTAAAAGTTTCACACACATCACTTGAATCTGATTTCAAGAAATCTAAAGAGAAAGAAAAAAACTTGATGGTTGAGAATGATGTTCTAAAAAACACAAACTTGAGGATTAAAAATGAATTGGACACACTTAAGAAAACTTGGATGACACCTACTCTTGATCAAAAGCCAAGACCTAGGAAGAGGCATTATAACTCAAACCATTTAAGAAATCCTTTTCCTGGAGTTAGATGCTTTTCTTGTGGCATGCTAGGATACATCTCACACACTTGTACTGTTCACCATAGTACACATTGGGTGTGGAGACTTAAGGTACATGATTCACAGGATACCACGCCTGCATTGTATTCTACTTTTCCTAAGAAGGGACCCAAACTAGGTTGGGTTCCTAAATCTGATTGTTGTTGAGTTTTGCAGGTGTGCTCTCACCAAAGACTTTATGGGAGCATAGAATAATTTGACATATGGAGGCTCGCAGCTCAAAATTGATTAAACTTGCTGCTTCATAATTTTTTGAAATTTTTTTTTAATTAGTTTTGTGTTATTTTTGTTGTGTGCTAACTTTTTGGTGTTTTAGATTATTTTGTTTTCACTTTGATTTTATGTTTGATTTTCTATATGATTAATTTTTTAAGCTTTTAGATTTTGGAGATTTAAAGCCATTGATTATCATATCTAAATCAGTTAAAGGGAGAAACACCGTTGAAGGTTTCCCTCCCTCTAACCTCTTTTAGTGACATAATTTTCTTTTCTAGACAAAAGTCTATCTCATATTAACAACTGGTTTTTGAAACTAAGATTCTTTTTATCTTGTTACAATAATCTATCTTCTACATAATATCCAAAGTCCTTATATATCTTTCAAGTTAAATGAAATCTTGCCATTGCATTTATCACATGATTATGATTTTGTTTTGTGGGTTATTCTTCCCTATGTTAGAGAGAGAGCTCCTATTCTCTAATATTTGGAGGATATACTCACAACTAAGGCTCTTTTTAAGAGTTTTTGTTAAAGAGAATTTAGCTTGAAAGAATTAAGAGGGAAAGTGAAAAGGATGCAAAATTGAAATAAAAAATATATACACAAATGTGTATCAAAAATCAAGATGCTCAAAGAGCCAAATCAAAGATACAAGAGACATAAAATGAGCCCACTAAATACAAGCTATTATCTCTTTTTTGAACTCTTAAAACTTAGAGAACTCATTGGTTATTTGATGCTTTCAAATGCTTGATTTCAAATTTCATGATTGAGACAAATTACTTTGATATATTATTTATAAAATATTTTATTTGTAACCAAGTTTTGATTGTATCTTATTTTTATTCAGTAAAGTTTTTTTGAGTTAGATCTTTTATTTTTAAAAAGGATGATTATTGCTCTGAAAGAAGTCCGAGCTAGGGATTAACAAGATCGGTTAGTCTACCTTTTTTAGATTTTTGATTTGTTAAATGCTTTGATCTTTTAAATCTCTAAAATGGAATTGTTTGAAAAATTTGACGTATAGATTCTTTGTTAACACAAAAAAAAAAACATTTTTTGGCTTTTAGCCTTTTTTTATTTTTATTGTTGTTTCTATCTTTGAATTGTGAGTCATTTATTTTTGAGGGTTTTGATCATCAACATCTTTTCCTAGAAATCAAACTTCTAGTCACATCGTCCTGGCCGATCCACTGCTCGTCCTGGACGATAGGACAATTTTTCTACAAAATTCCATCTACTGAACTTTTCTGTGCTTGAATAACTCTTCGTCCTGGACGATAATTTATCATCCTGGACGATCTGATCGAACTCTGTTGCTATCTTAATGATAGTCCTGGCCGATAACATATTTTATCCTGGTTGATATATTTTATGGTCATCATCCTGGCCGATACACTGAATCGTCTTAGATGATCCACGTGTCAGCACGTTTAAATCCTTAAATCGGCCCCGGACGATCCATTATTGGACAATCATCCCGGCCGATCCACTGTTCATCCTGGATGATACACGTGGCACAGATTTAAAATGTTTTAACTTCGGCCGGTACGATCAATTATTGTACATCGTCCTGGACGATACACCTAATCGGCCCGGATGATCTGCTTTTTAAGGGTCGTCCGGCATGACTCCTCGGGACGATTGCCTGTCTCTAATCGGCATGGCCGATATCTGATCGGCCCGGCCAATCAAACCACCTTTTTGACCAATCGGCCTGTACGCAATTATTGTACCATATCGTCCTGGACAATTCTACGATCGACCTGGACGATATGGCCATTTCTTTAAATTCAGGCCGTTTCAACCATGTTTTCCACTTCACATCCCTTCTCCTCTTGTGTTTACTTGCTAACTCCTTATTATGGCTTGGTGGGAAACGAGTTCGACAAACTTCTAGGAGTTCTTCGAGGGCTAGGATTGACCCTCGTTTCAGGGAGGCAAAAGATGAAGCTGCTTACCATCGATATAAAGAATGTGGGATAACTGTCTCCAGAATCATCAATCCTACCCACATTTTGTATCCGGTAATGGATCTTTTCACTCACACTTCCCTTTGTTTTATTCTGTCTCTCGCTTTTCCCTTTAATACTGAGCTCCTTTGTGAATTCTTCGCAAACCTTTGCATAAATCCTATTTTCACAGCCCTGACCTCCTATGTGAATCGATGCCCAGTCAAAATCACATATCAGAACTGTGTTGAACTTTTATAGCTATCCACCACTGGGGATAAGCTGCACATAATCGTTTCAAATCCTGACTTTGACTGGTCAATGATAAATCATTTTCTTTGCCAGACCAATGCACCTTTTCATGTTGGAGAGACTAGCTCTTTAGTCAAAGATGCTAGGACAATCCAACATATCTTTTGCACCTCCATAATTCCAAAAGCCGGGGACTGAATCCACATCACTCCTCTACTTTCTCTGACTACTTTTTATATCATGGCACATAGAGAATTTAATACTGCAGACTTAATTTTTCGATACATTGGTCACTTAACCACAATCCGCGATCCAGGTCATAAGAGGAAACCTAATCTAGCTTTAGGACACCTCATAGCCTATGTCCTTGAAACCAAATATCAACTTCAATATCGTGTTCCATCCAACCTCCCAACTCTCTTATACTCAAATAGTTTCTTCAGCACCCTTCACAGTACTTGTCTCCACCCTGGAGATGAGGAACCTCGGGGGGCTGAGGAGGAGGAGGCTCCCGCTCCCGCTCCTGTTCTTGATCCTACTCCTCTTCGCCAGCACTCTCAGCTTGACCAGTTAGTGGAGAGGTTTGATCGATGGGAGACCCGCTTCGACGCTTACGTTGCTGCATAGGAGCAGCAACATTCTGAGGACATGGCACGCTACGAGCAGCACCGCACAGAGGACTTAGCCCGGTTTGACAGCTACATTACTCACCAGCAACAGCAGCATGACTAGGACATTGCCTGGTTTAATGCTCAGTTTACTATGCTTGTCAGCTACTTTCAGCAGCCACCTCCACCACCTCCATCTGATGATCATGATCCCTCATTTTTCTAGTCTTTGTTTTTTGATTTCTGTTTTCTGTAGTTTGCCTTGTAGTTTGTTTTAGTTTCTGTTATGTTGTTTCCTTTTTCTTTTTGTGTGTCTAGGACCCTCTTTTCGTGATGAAAAAAGGGGGAATAGGACGTGGTAGGAAAAGTTGATGTGCTTGTAACTTTGAAACTTTAATGAACTGCTATTTTTACTGAGATTTTCCTACTTGTGTTTTGTCATCATCAAAAAGGGGGAGATTGTTGCAAATCTATTTTCATGACTTATGTTTTGATGATTGACAAACACTATTGATTCTATTGGACTGCCTGTTATTTCTAACTTTTCTGGAATCGAAGATCGGACGAACAAACGAAGCCAGTTCAAGATTGCGTAGGTTAGGGTTGAGTCAGTCTGTAATTTGCTTTTCTCTTCTTGAGTCTATTTGTAATGTTCAAAGAGACTGATGCTAAGTAACCCTACACATACATACACTTGAGAGACTTAGAATTTCTATTTTTACTCACATCGGCCAGGACGATATTTGTATCGGCCTAGACGATTTAGTTTAAAACAAAGATTCTATTCGGGATTCTTAATTAAGGAAGCCATCATTAACAGATCATCCTGGACGATACGTGTATCGGCCAGGACGATAAGCTCGAAATAGAAAGAAGTTGCCGCCATAAACAATTAAGGTATTCTGTAATTTTTGGTAATCGGCCAGGACGATCTTGGATCGGCCTGGACGATATTCATAATTAAGCCTTAATTAATCAGACAAATCAAGGAAATAATTAAGGATGATTGATACGATCATATTGTCATGGACGATCGCAGGATTTGCCAGGTCGATCTATTCAAAAACCTTAGTTACTTTTGGACGATAAATATCGGCCAGCACAAATTCAGGGTGATGCTCTGGACGATTTTCCTCTAATTTGAAGTGATCGGCCTGGATGATCGTGATATCGGCCTGGACGATCAAGCCAATTTTAAATCGTCCAGTTTGCATTCAGGGCGATGCTCTGGCCGATCTTCTGAGATTTGTACTGATCGGCCAGGACGATGTCCATATTGGCCTGGACGATATTGTCGGCAACTTATAATTAATGAGCTCCTTTGAAGCTCTTCTATTTAAGAGCTCTTGTTTAACGTTTTGAATAATCTTTTGCTACTGTCTTGACCTGAGAAGACCTTGAGGAGAGAAAGAGAGAGAGGGAGAGAGAGAGGATCTTGTGAGGGGGAGCTTGTGAGGGGATTCACAAGGGTTGCTTCAAGGATTGCTCTGCTTCTTCTTCGTCTAGAGTTTCTCGTCCGTGGAAGGGTCGGTAGAGGTAAGGATTTAGCATCTGATTGTGACTCTATGCCAGCTTCAGGAGGAAGCAAAAGGAGATAGGTTCTCTGCCTTGTCGGGGTGGCAAAAAGAGGTTCTTTGTAAAGGCTTCTCCGCCTAGCTGTGGGGGCTAAAGGAGAGTTACGATTGTAGTGCAATACTCGAAGGGCGCCTCTAGGGAGTGGACGTAGGTCGAGTTGACCGAACCACTATAAATCTCTGTGTTCTTGTTTCTTGCTTCCGCAGTTAATTTTTTTTGTGGTGTAATTTTGGTTTATGAGATTTTACTTCTTTGTGAAAAGAAAGTTTTTTAAAAATATCAATTCACCCCCCTCTTGTTAGCTTGGGCCAGTTCTATAGGGCTTAACATCCCTAACGAACTTTCAGACCTTGCACATCTTTTTTGACATGATGAGCAAGCTAAGAATTATGTAGTTTCTCTTAAATAAGGGATACACTAGGAGGATGCCAAAATTTTGTCTGAAAATGCACGAGACTTGGACAATTACAGTGGACAAGAACTTGAACCTAAATGAATAATGAAATGAACTTATATTGGTCTCGAACTGCACTTGAACTTGAAAAAATGGAAAGCTGAAACTAAACTACAATGAATTTACTGTGGACTTAGATGAATACAGAAGATTCTAGATTGGTCTCAAATTGAACTTAAATGTGTTGGCAAAGGACTATAATTGAATTTAAATGAACAGTACAAATAACCTAGTTTAAATTGAAATAAATGATCATATGGGAGTTGAATTAATCTTGAATCCGAATGAATCGACCACAAAGGATTTTCAATATGATGATCTATTCAATATTGCAATAAAGGGCCCTCAACCTGCACATAACTAGCATGATGTCCGTAGTATCCATACTAATGGATCCACAAGTTCATGTAAAGAAGTTGGATTGCACTAATAAAAAAAACTCTTAATGAATATGGCCGCTTTCAAAGGCGACAAAGAGCTTGTAATAAACAAGTACCCAAACATGAACTTGACAGTTGATATGCCAAACTCGTGCAAGAATAATTCAGTCACGATTGATAATGAAATTCATATAATTGGTGATTTGAAATTATTGCAATGATTACAAGGAGCATATAACAAATGCAAGTACCAATTGAAGGTTTATTTACAAGCAAGGGTTGAATGAAAAATGTAGTGATATGCCTATAATCGATCACACAAAATCTCTAATAAAACATCAAAGAGTTATCATGCTGACTGAGATGCAAACATCAATGCAGAAACTTACTATATAAGCCACAAGATACCTTCAAGGGAAATGAAGGACTTGTGATGATTATTCGACATAACTCCGGCGAGTAATGATGAACAACATGCAAAGGGTATATCATTTTTACATGCAAGATGAGAAGATTGCGATGGAGATAACCTATTTGCTATTAATATAAATACGACCATTCACAATGAAATCTACAAGAAAGAACCAATAGTCAACAGGCAAATATGTATGAGTCATCGTATGAGATTTGTTATATATATGAAACCTCACCTATAAGTAGAAGGAGAGATTTGTAGTGCAGATGCCATAGTTCGCCAAATGTAACGACAATAGACTTCTGATGAAAATGACAATACCACCATACAACAATAAGTGACAATCATCTATGAGCTATGAAAAATTCTTTATCATGTTTGACAAATTATCCACAAATGACATTGAAGGACATATAAGCTAATGTAGTAACTTTCTAACCACCACGCAATGTCAATCAAATACACCGGTCCTCTGTAGGCAGAAACAAATGATGTATAGCAACTGCAATTACCCATGGGCCCTTATAGGAGACCCACTTTGTACATAAAATGTCATCATGAACAAAATGACAGATGACTACAACAAATATAAATGCCTATGGGCCACTGAAAGAGACCCGTTAAACATTCAGCCTACTGTATGTGGGAAACTATGAAAGAACTATGATGGGTGCAAGTATCTATAAATACATAGCATGAGATTCTTTATTTCACTACAATCTACCTATAAAAATTAACAAGTTGTGCACGATAGTCTACCTGTACAAAATGGGCAAATGATTATAGCATGACGCTATGCCACCAAATTTGCAACACTCATACAAGCAAATAGAAGGCTTCTATGAGCTTCCAAATAGAATGTTGCTTTCAAATGGTTGTTGCCCGCACAACTAACAGGCATCAAATTTTCCTGAAAATGTCCTCACACTTGCACTACAATATGTATACACAAAAACACAAAATACACAAGAGATGCATATGCAATCACACACCCCCATGGGCCCCGACGAGCGTATTACGGATACAAATGTGGCATCTAGAGATGCTGCTTGGTTAATAAATGAACCCAAGTTTTAGCCTATTCCTTATATGAGGATAGATATGAGTCGACACGGCTTGAACCATCAAACAAATATATGGTCGCGATATCGACCAAGATATTTATTTTAATACATTTATATTAGGCCTTCAAGCCCTATAAAAGGAGAAATTCATTAAATAAAATAATATAGCCGATGAATATGATCCTCTATCAACAAGTTGATATGGTCAATAAGGTTTAGTCAATGAAAATGCACGTACACCCTAATGATGGTTGTGTTAAATGTAGAACTCAATTGAATGGGTCAATTTCAAATATTTCAAAAATACCTCCCAAACAATCACAAAATCCAAAATCCCAAAAAATCCCTAAATGCAAAATATTTAAAGTAAAAATTAACTATCACTAATATAAAGCAAAAACCAATCCATCCTTCGCAATAATTTGCTAAGGTAGACAAATTTGAAAATGTACTGTAACTCATAAAGAACTAATGTTTAGTTGAGAGTATTAATAGAATTCATTCTTACATAATCACCTTCTAGTAAGGATGTGGCTCGTGTCCTCTAATTGAAAGTTTTGCCATCAAATGGCTCTGTAGGTAAACGGTTATGATCGGGGCCCTTTGAACTTGGTGGTTTATTGCTTAATGGCACAACTATATTACAGTTATGATCAGAGCTTGTATGCTCCCTAGTGACATTAAATTCTTGAGATATGAATCAATATGATATAACTGATAGGGCACATAGCCCTCTGTTATCTAAGGTGGGTTTAAATTTGTCCCTTAGGTAAATATTCCCCCAAGGTTTATAAGGTATCTTAGATGATGCAATCCATGGCTACTAATAAGGATCCTTCTGTCAGGTTGGGTTGACTACCTTCTCTGAATAAGTAGACTAGAGATCACGATGACCTAAGATGACATAAGAACTCAGATCATAAAACCCTCATAAAATGATGGCAAAATCTCTGGGTTGTGTCTTATCTACAAACCCATATACCTTTCTAAAATTTACCCCATAACTTAATTCATTAAAACTCCCCCAAAAAGCTATGGGGAGGCCAAGACCAAATTTTTGGAGCACATAGATTTCTGGCGACTTAGTTGGAGACTGATTTCTCTTTCCATCTTTGTCTAGTCGTCTAAACACTATAATGGTATCTGAATCAATGTGGGCATAAAATTCTAAATCTCTCAAAATGATCATTTAATTAATTAAAGTTTTCGAATACTCTTAAAATGATCAACTCAATAAATTAACTTAAGATTTCATTAAGCTATTTTTTAAATTTATTTTAGTTGGATGGTTGTGTTATCTATTCTTATAATTTTGTTATGTGCAAGTCTCTACATTTTAAATGTGTGGGGTGATATGTCAGATCCTAATAACTAACACTTTCCTTTTATTTGTGCATATGGATCTATAGAACACTACATGTACTGTCCAGCTGGGGCATGAAGCCAGCATCCAACTAGTGAATGCTATGATCAATACTGGAAATAATGGAGCCATCATCTAGTTTGGTGGGCTCGAATTTCCTATAGCTATTATAAGGGTTGTTGTTGTCCTTGTATAAGACATGGATTCTGAAGGGCCTAGTAGGAGGCCCCATTTTGTTGAAAACATTATACATTACACGCATCTACCAGCATCACGAGTTGCTACTCCTGCTGTTGTTGAGAATCCTCATAGGAGGATTTATGTATTTGAATGATTGTCAAAACAGAAACTCCAACCACCAAGAGGATTCTGACTGGTGGAAAGATCTTTGTGGTACCTGCTAGGGCCACTAATCCACTAATTGGTTTACCTGCACACGGGAGGAATAATGTTGAGACCACCTCATCTAGAGGAAGGCTTATAAGAAGGCAGAGAAGAAAGAAAAATATTGAACTTTAGGCTCAATAATAATTTTCAATCAATCCATCCAATCTGCCTTCCCTAGAACATGAAGCCGATGTTCCCACCTGGAATAAGTTCACCAACTTAAAGTGGGTGAAAAGAAATAGCTTCTCTAGAGATTTGAAGAGGTCTTTTTGGGAATAATGGTCTTAAGCCTCAGTCCATCCAAAAAAGAAAGAGCCTAAAACACTATCGGCATAAGTTTATAGGGACATAAAGATCGAAAGGAGAAATGACTTAAAAAGAAGAAGTTCCAACGGCCTTTAACGATTAAGGCTAGAAGGATCTCTCCGAGAGAGCGTCTATCCATTATCGTGGAAAGGAAAGAAAGAAAGTAAGTTCCACCCGGTGAGCATCAGGGGGTAACACCTGAACTGTGTTCAGGAATTCACTATCAAATGGTCTCGATGGAAAGGAAAGTAAACCTAGAGTTTGAAGCCTCATAAAGAAGATATAGAAGAAGAAAGAGTAAGGGTGATAAACCCAGGCATGGCATTCATTGCAACTTGCCAGACATATGCCCATGCTAGCAAATAATATAATAAGTGGGTTCAAAATAAGACCCACGATGATGGCCGTCCCGAAGGTCGACATCCATGAGAATCCTCAAGGGGATCCCATCATTAGTCAACCCCATTGAAGGAAGAAACCAACTTCTATTGCAGACTATGGGTGGAATAAATCTTCATGCCAAATTAAGAATTGAAGATCCAGTGGTGCCACCCTCAGAGATTTGAGTACTAAAAGAGGATAAGAAAGAAGATATGGAGGACAAAAAGGAAGAAATAGATGATGCCATGAACTTGGAAGTTATCTATATGGTAAGGCATGAACACGAAGATGATGGTGGTGATGAAGAGGAGAGACTGCTTAGAAGTGTAGATAGTGATGTCTAAAATGGTAAGAAGAAGTTGAAGAAAATCCTTTTACTGCCAAAAATATCATGCTCACGGACATGCGAAGAAAAATAAAGTGATAAATGAGGGCTAATGATAAGGATATCTCTCAGCTGAATGAGAAAATGTCTAAAATGATGAGCCAGATGGTGATAATGATGACCGATCCTCTGACCGATCCTCCAAATCTCAAAATACCAAGTCTTAGGAGTAAGGGACACCCCTAAAGGCTGTGATGAAGTTAACAACATTATGTGCTAGTCAACACCACAAAATATTACAAGTACCTATAGACGTGTGATGGCTACACAACTTGAGGGAATAATTACAGAAACGATCAAAGCTATTAGAGCCGTTGATCAAGTTTAATACCCGAAAGGATACTCTATCCCGAAGGTCAATACCTTCAATGTTAATTACAACCCTAGAAATTACTTGGCATAATTCAAGGCCACATGTAGGAATACAGGAGGCAATGATGCCCTACACTTCTAGCAATTCATCAATAATTTAATACTAACTACTTTTGAATGGTATGTCAAATTGCTAAATAATTCTATGAAGACCTTCACATAATTGAAAACTATATTCATGAAGAGATTCTCTAGTGCGACTAAAAATAATAGTTGCTGGCCTCACTTTGGATAAGAAAAAAAGGAAGAATCAGTGACTAAATGTTGACCTCATTTTTGTATGAGGTCACTCTTAGCTCCTCCCTGAGTCCTAGATCCTAGGATCTTCTTAGCTCCTAGCCCATAGGCTCAATTCGAATCTTAATTCAATCAAAACCCAGAATCCTTAGGCTAAAGACTTAGGTCCTAAATCCCTCCCTAGGTAATTTTTCCATCACCTTGAAACCCAGTTGATTGACATCTGATTTAGGGTATATCAATTGCATATTGATGTGAAATGTCTCTAATATAAACCCTCCAAATTTGAGCTCATTTGGAGGACTCTAACCCTATGAACTTAATCCAAATTCAAAGGCTGTAAAACCTTCAAATATTTACAGCCCATACCACTGGACATTCCACCTAATGGAATTTGACCTTTGAGCCTTCATCAAACCCTTTGATCACCTCTAATGCCTTGATATTGATTTTTCAAACAATAGTCTGCATTTTTTTAGACTCAATTCGACCCAGAATTGACTCGAGGCCAAAATGACCAAAATGCCCTTTAAGGGGATTTTTGGACCTTTGGCCTAAACTTGATTTGTTATGACCACCAACCTTGGAGATTTCTCTCTAATGCTTTCAAATGACTTTTGAAACCCTTTTTGACCCAATCCCAGCCTTGGGTCAACTTAGTTGACCAAGTCAACCTAGTTTGATCAAATGGCCCATACACCCCTCTCATCCAAACTCATGGATCTAAACCACTCCAAATCTAGTGGAACCCAAGGGATGACTCCTTTGGACATCCAAGAGACCCCTCTTGGATACCCAAAACTTGGGTTCACTTAGGTTAGCCATTTGGCATGACCCAAGTAACCAAAGAGAGGTCTCTCTTGAGCCATCTCTCAACCTTAATCAAATTGAATCCAAATCAAGGTGCTATTGGGTTCCCCTTGACCCAATGCACCACCCTTGACCAGCCCAGCCCTTGGGCTCATTTGGGTCAAGAGTTAGGCTAACCCAAAGTGCTCAAAACAACTTAGGATTGAGCCAATTCTTGCCCTAAGTCAAATTGAACCTGATCAACACCTCTAATAGGTGGTCCTAGGTCCAACACACCTCTTCCAGCCAGCCCTTGCCTTGGGGCTTACTTGGGTCAGGTTTTAGGCTAACTCAAAGTAGCCAAAACCATATAGACCCGAGCCATTTTTGAACCCAAACCAAATTGAACCCAATTGCCACTTGCATTGGGTGCACCAGACCCAGACCCATCTCCCACATCAAGCCCAGGGTCTTGCCTGACCTGAGTTAAGCTCAATTCGACCCAAACCGAGCAGGTTTGGGTCCAACCGAGCCACCAGAGCAAATCGGACCTCCTCAGGCCCAATTGAGCTCACTCTCGACTCCAGCATGTCCCCATCGACCTTCCCTGGTCAACCCGACCTAAACCCCGGTCGGCGACGATCAGAACCAATGGAGAACAGGCTCCGGTGGTCCCCTTAGGCCAATCCTGACCGAAAGCCTTCCAAAGGTGGTGGCTCACCGGCTTGACACTCACGAGCCCTCTGAGATGGTGCCCCCTTCCTCCTGGCATCAATCCGAGGCCTCTCCAGCTCGATCCCAGCCGTCCGAGCTCGCGGGAGATGGCTGAATAGGGTAGAGCTCCCCAGACCTCGCCATTCAATCCCAGACAATTTTGAATTGCTCCCAGAGCTCTTTCGACCTCCCAGCGTCTTCCTCCAGCCTCCCAGACTGTCCTGTCCACCCGTTCGAGTGAACTCCAGCGAAAGCTCATAGCCTCCCGCTCGAACTTGTATCTCCGGCCATCCTCTAGTCCCGACGTCTGAAGGAAGTCTGCTCGCCATC
The DNA here is from genome assembly GCA_022539455.1 of Dendrobium nobile. NCBI lineage: Eukaryota > Viridiplantae > Streptophyta > Magnoliopsida > Asparagales > Orchidaceae > Dendrobium > Dendrobium nobile. The sequence goes on along the minus strand of CM039730.1, from coordinate 17,903,034 downwards.
AAATCCTGAAGCTTCTTGATAGAGCAGCTCATCTGTTGAGACTATCTCTGTGGTAATCCCTCCATCCTGAGCTCCCTAGCTAGGTAGTCCGGTCAAGTGTGAAGGAAACCTTCACCCCAACGGATTTTCACCATTGGATTGAAGGTTTCCACTATCCTGATCCTTCTTGTGAAATTTCATCAAAGTTCGCCAGCGGGATCGCCCGGATCATGCCGGAGAAGCTTCACGGTCTAAGGTTTGAGCGGGAGATTGAAGACGTAATCCTGGCCGTTGATTCGGATCAACAGTTCGGATTAGATCCCACGGTTCTGGAGCGCCGTTAATCATGGCCGTCTGATCCTCCATCCGACGGCTACGGTTAACCTGACCATTATGTGGTCAGCTCCAATGATTGCTCCACCAATCATGACGCGCCGCGTGTAAAGCGTGGCTGACTGTGTAATGGCAGGATTAAAAAATTCTAGAAAATTCACAAGAATTTCAAAAATTGATATCTCCCTGCACACTTGACCAAATTAGGTGTTCTTAGGCTCATTGGAAAGGTCTCATGGAGACCTACAAAAGCCCTATGGTCTTAGCTCCTGGTTGCATCTATGTTGAGCTTAATTTCAGTAATAGTGTTTTTTGAATTATTGCATTTATAGCTTATACTTAATTCCCCAAGACTTGAGACTTTGGGAGATTGAATTTGGGCAGGTCTTTGACATGTCCAAATTTTATCCCACCTGTTTGAAATGTTTAAGGGCTTCAATTTTCAATTTTGGATTCAAGGGTCATGGTTTGACCCTTAAATCTAAATTGAAATTGTGGCCTATCCAATGGGATTTAGAGTCTGATTTTTTGTGTGATGATGATGTGTAGTATATGGAGTTTAGAGACATTGATTTTGCCCCAATCCAAGCTTAGTATAGCTCCCTAGGAATTTTCGAAGGTGACTTAGAGTTCACCTTAGGTGGCTTGGTTAGTCACCTTAGGGTATTCCACTTGAGCCCAAATTTTGTAAGTTTAGGCCTTGGGATCAGGCGATGCTATGGCCTAAATTTCATCAGGTTTGCAGCTCATTTGGTTCAACAAATAGGAGCCATAGTATTCCCCCTTAGAATTGGCCTTTAACCATAATAAAATTCTAATAAATTAATTTTTAATTCCCAAAATTCCCTAAAATACTTCTAACTGACCTCAATTGACCCCTCAATCAGCAAAAATTGAAATGACTTTAGTTTGTCTTTTAAATCTATCTTAATTTAATTTTAAGTTAAAATCAATGTTTAATCAATACTAATTAATTAATAATTATTAAAAATCCCAAAAAAAAATTTTAAACACTTTTTGATCTCTTCTTAGATCATTTCTGATCTTTGGAGTTGATTTCAAGAAGTTTAGGACTCATTTGGGATCAAATCACTAAAATGACCCTTAATTGAAATAATTAAATAATTCCAATAAATACCCAAACTTCCAAAATTCATTACTAATTGTAGAAAATTCCAAATCAATCAAACTCAGTGGCTAATGACTCTAATTAAAATCTAGTATTTTTTTTTAAAATGTCAAATCCTTAAAATTGAATCAAAGTCAAAAAGTTAACATTTTGGTCAACTCTATGTCAAAATCGGGTCAAAACTTCTAAAAATCATAACTTTTGATAGAAAACTCCAAATTGAATATGCCACCTGTCTAACAACTCATAATATGGTCTAATATTTGTTAAAAATCTGAAACCTTTAAAGTTAACTCTAATTTTAAAAATCAAATTTTGACCCCTTAGTTAGTACATATTCGGATAACCCTCTAAAATCTATTAACTCCCCCAAATTCTAGAATTTTCTTAATAGGTTAATAGAATTCTCGACTAATCCTTAAAATCAGTAAAAAACTCTCCTTAATATTAATTTATGCCTCTTAATTCTAACAAACCTAAAATAACTTAATCAACCCCAATTTCTACTGGGTTACCTAGGCCTACGAGGCTATTAGCTTAGCACCAAGGAAGGTGAAATAAACTTCACAGCCTCGGTGTGAAAAAATTATAGTAATCAATTAACTCTTAAAATATACTTAATCAATCCCCCTTTTTAGCCTTAACAAACCCAAAATTTTAGACAACTTTAACTAATCACCTATTTTAGGATCTACCCCTGCCACACGACCTTCTACACACACTTTAGATGATATGCTAGGACAACCAACTCTAGATCTAAGTTAAGCCGGTGTTTACTTTACTGCTGTGTGCCAGATTTTTCATAGTTTTCACTACATGATGTGAATGAATTTGCTTTGCTGTGTCTGCTGACTTTTCTGCACTCTGTGGATGGATTGATGTGTTTGGCGACTAGATTACCCTTAGGTTAGGTACGATCTGGATGTTCACACAATTTTCTGCAGGTGGCCACGCTCATGCAGGGCAATAAAAAGGGGGCTAAGTTAATAATAAATATCAATTGTTATAAATGCTTGCACAAGTTCTTCAGCTGCTAAAGCCCCCAAATAATAAGAGCGTGGCCAGTGTGTTTACTTTCTTTTCTGCACAAATATAACTGCTTGGGAATAATTGTTTTTTATTTATTAACTGCTTAGGATAACCCTGCAGGTGAGTCTAGATTTTTATTTTCAAAAGAAATATAATTTGTATAAGTGTTAAGTGTTGTGAAAGTTAGATTTTGAGTTGGGATACATAGGTCCAAAGCTTGGACTCCGAAGAGAAAAGGATGCCTCTAAAAGGAGTAGACCTTTTCTATTTGGGATCCAAATTTGGACCACACTTCTTCCCTACCCAAAGGAAGTGCCCTCTTATCCATTTGGGTAGTCTACTACAAAGAATCCAAGGAGCTTGAAGAAAAAAGAGCCCAAAGAAGAACAAGATTGAAGACTTGAAGATTGAGAGTATCCCACTCAAAACTACTTGCGTCATTACTAGGTTTAGAATCTAGGTTGTTGTTAGTGGTGCCCGACCACTTTACTTTCTGCAAAATTCTGGTTTGTAATAAGTAAGGCAACTTTGCCTATGGACATTTATTGATTAACTAATTTATATTTGATGTGATGAATTGATTGTCTTTAGGACTGCTTGTTTTTCTTAGTTTTTTTACGATTGTGTGCCGCTTTTGTTTTCTTCTGGATACGTGAGGCTAGTGAGGGTGTGAAAATTCTTATATTCATAACTTTAAAGTTTAAAATTTTAGTGAGTCTAAATAATATAGAAAGATAACGAATCTAGGGAATTAGCCGGGGACTGACCCCAGGGTCGCATGCATATTTCTGCATTACTCTTTCCTTATTTTAGACCCTTCCCCGCCTGCGGGTAGAGTCCGGATAGTTTGACCTATGAGGACGAGGTGCCGGACCTGGGGAAGTCCAGTCTTCTAAAAAATTATTTTTTAAGCCTGTTTTTAAAATTTTAAGCATATTTGATTTAAAGTTGTCAACCAGCACGCATTGCATTAGAAATATACTTAAAGAGTCAAAATTTTAATTGCATTAGTCCTTAGCATTTTTGCACCCAACATAAGTCAAATGGGTCAATTAGGGAAATCTCTAGATGTCGGCCCCAACTCTCCAAAACCTTAAATATAATGTCCCTACCACTCTTTCATAAAGGACCGGACTCATCTCTTTTAAATCGACTATTTGGTTAGCTGGCTCCCCAATCCAGGCCGGGGTAAGTCCAGGTCCTGCACTGCATTAGTTAGAATCGAACGACTGTGGTCCAGTGTCCAAAATAGATTTAGGATTCGGGGCAGATCTTTGATTATAAGACCCCAAATTTTGGGAATATAGTCCCAAATTTCTAATAAAATACTCAACTCTAATTAAAACTTCATTTCGATCCTAAAACGTAAAGCCCAACACTTAGACTAAGTTGGGACACTTCCGGATGGTTCTGGAATCTCAAAGTGTCCCCTACCTCTCCTCCTTTGACTCCGTTAATAACTGCTCAATTTTAATCCATTCCTTTTGAGTTTCTAAAATTCATCTCTTTTTGATATCACTCCTAAAAAATCTAAAAAAATTCTGCTACCATTTTAATCGGGAGTTTTCATAGGAGACTCTATCTACCTACGATATAATTAACTATGAGGGCTAGCGCTCGTAGGAGATTTGGAACCACACACGCACCTGATTTTAGAATTGATTTACCAAAACCTTATTAGACTTCTTTGGGGAAAAGGTAAAGAAATGACTGTCGTTATTACATTAGAAGGATTATCATTGAATGGTGTTATCTCCCTTTGGGAAGATACATCCTTCTTTGATAAGGCATTAGATGTGAATTCGACGATCGTACTTCTTGAATATTATAATTGGATATTTAGTTGAACTTCACTTGGTTTTCCTCGGGGCTATACGGAGTTCTCTTTAGAATCTGATCATGATATTCAAGATAAGTTCCATAATTCTAAGCCTGAACGCCGCTATGAAATTTTATTTTCATCCTACGGGGTGATATAATTTCTCTAACGGGTTGATTCGACCTTAGAATTAGAATTAAGATCTCAATTTTAAAATCCCAAAAAAAAACTAATATTTTTCCAAAACCTGTTTTCAAAATTCCACCAACACTAAATACATCACTCGCTAGCATAATTTAAGTATGAAATATGAGCAACAACTTGAAGAAGAAATATTGTGCAGTCACTAATGTAAAGCATCAAATAATAAGATACAACCATTCTTATGTATGGCTATAATAAGCACATTTTAGGACTTAATGGGCAGAGTGGTGAAGTTTGAAAAGTTAAACTTATCATGATCAGAGAGCCACTATGATAAACCAAAGAAAGTTATGGCCTCGGGTACTAGAAGAGGTGAGGCTGACCATACATTTTTCTCCATAGTTGATAAAGAAAAATAGGTGATTTATAAGGTGGACAAGGGCAAACATCCAATGCAATATGAAGAAAATCTAAAGCATGCATATAATCCTAACCCCCAACTAAAGCTTATACTAGGGGGTAATAATAAACCATAAACTTTTTAAGGTGGAGGAGAACACTAGAGGCAGATGATGGAAACTAGAGATCGAATGTTTCCAGCCCTCAAGGATAAAATCAATAAAGAATATTCATTTAAGAGGGATAGTGCTACCAAGTTGTTTCAACAGGCATTGAAAGCAGGCTTAAAAATGCTAGAGTGCAAGAGGCCCGAGGAGTCAAAATAAAGTGGTGACCCAAATTTTGGCCATACCATCAGGTAATCTACCATCCTATTGAAGATTTATATATCTTCAAAGATTGGCTGGAAAGAAAATATCGAAGAAGATAACTCACATTGTCGGACAATGTGTTGACACATTCTAGAAAAGAATCAACTCATGTGGTTACCTCCTCTTTCATACCCCCATTTCGAGAAAAAGAAAATTAAAAGAAGCTAGCCCAAGAGGAGCAGTTGGAGTCTGCAGTCTCTAAGAAAATGATAAAAATGCTAAAATAGCTTGAAGGAGTTTCAGGCATAAAATGAAAATCTCCTACCGAACCAGTGCTAGATCTAAAAAGGTTTCCTAGGGTACATGCATCTACATCGAAGCGACACCTTGGCCAGGCTAGCTCCTCAAAATATGGTAAAGTGAAATCCTCCAAAAAAAGACCAAACTGAAGAAGCATAAGGAGAAAAAATAGTAACTCAAAGGGATATTGACTGTTTGGATGACTATTACCAGGTCGTGAGGTAACCTATTAAGCTTGTTGACTTTATGTCTAAGGTTAAAATAGATGAAGCTAAAAAATATAATGAAGAGTCTCTTCTAGTAGATGTATGTCGAGTCATCTTAGTCACACCAAGTATATCGATAAAAGAAGAATACACTCAGGAGGCTGTCCTTGAATCCTGTATGATGGTGTCGCCTATAGATTACAGTTTATAGGAGGATATATATTTTCCAAAGAAAAATGAGTCAGATCCCAACATAGTGTCATAGATAGGACATGTAACTCTATGTGGTGACTCTAAATAAACAGATGAATCTCCAGACATGTCAATAGCTGACTCTAAAGAAAATGCACTGTCAAATGCGTTTGAGCCAAAGAAGATCACTCAAGTGTAGTTGAGAATTGGCAAAATAATACCATCTCCGTCAAAAAGGGGATCTCCAATAAAGATAAGGGGAAGGAGATAGTGGTTAATGAAGATATCATATCCAAGGACCCTAAGTAGAAAGATACTATAATCAAGATGATATATTATAATATCTTATCTCATTTGAGGATGATAACAGCATAACATAGCATATATGATGCTCTTGTGAGGTCCAAAAGATCTTCAAGAAACTTTGATTTGGGCTCTAAAACACCCCAAAAGATATAAGATATATTTTTATGAGTGCAACATAACTGAAGTGTTACAATCTCATAATGAACCATTCATCATCTTCACCGAAGAGGACATGATGCTCGGAATGGTAGATTATAACTGCCCTCTATATATTACTGTAGAGAGTGAAAAAATAATAATAATCCAAATTCTGATTGATCTGGGTCCTCCATAAATCTCATGAGTCTAAAAGCACTAAGATCATTGTTCCTTGTTTTGGAACACCTCGGGCCTGATAAGTTAATGGTACATGACTTTAATGAGAAGTGGAAGAAAATCGTAGGATCATTTACACTCTCCCTCACATTTGGAGAACTTCATACATATGTTAAATTTTATGTGATTGACACAGATGTCTCATTTATAACATGAAGTATCTAGGTCGTCCATTGTTGCATGAATACGACATCTATTGCAAATCTATTTTCATGACTTATGTTTTGATGATTGAAAAACACTATTGATTCTCTTGGACTGTCTGTTACTTCTATCTTTTCAGGAATCAAAGATCGGACGAACAAACGAAGCCAGTTCAAGATTGCGTAGGTTTAGGGTTGAGTCAGTCTGTACTTTATTTTTTCTCTTATTGAGTCTACTTGTAATGTTCAAAAAGACTGATACTAAGTAACCCTACACACACACTTAAGAGACTTAGAATTTTTATTTTTACCCACATCGGCCAGGACGATATTTACATCATCTTAGACGATCAGGCTTAAAACACAAAATCTAAATAAGGATTCTTAATTAAGGCAGCTGTCATTAACAGATCGTCCTGGATGATACGTGTATCAGCCATGACGATAAGCTCAAAATAGAAAGAAATTGCTGCCATAGACAATTAAGGTATTCTGTATTTTTTAATAATCGGCCAGGACGATCTTTGATCGACCTGGACGATATTTACAAATTGTGCCTTAATTGATCAGGAAATCAAGGGAGTTATTAAGGATGATTGATACGATCATATCATCCTGGACGATCACAGGATCGGCCAGGATGATCTATTCAAAAACCTTAGTTACTTCTAGACGATAAATATCGACCAGCTCGAATTCAGGGCGATGCTATGGATGATTTTCCTCTGATTTGAACTGATCGGCCGGGATGATCATGAGATCGACCTGGACGATCAAGCCAATTTTCAATCGTCCAGATTGCATTTAGGGCGATGCTCTGGCCGATCTTTTGAGATTTGTACTGATCGGCCAGGACGATGTCCATATCGGCCTGGACAATATTGTCGGCAACTTGCAATTAATGAGCTCCTTTGAAGCTCTTCTATTTAAGAGCTCTTGTTCAACGTTTTGAACAATCTTTGCTGCTACCTTGACCTGAGAAGACCTTGAGGAGACAAAGAGAGAGAGAGAGAGAGAGAGAGAGAGAGAGAGAGAGAGAGAGAGAGAGAGAGAGAGAGAGAGAGGATATTGTGAGGGGGAGCTTGTGATGGGATTCACAAGGGTGCTTCAAGGATCGCTCTGCTTCTTCTTCGTCTAGAGTTTCTTGTCTGTGGAAGGGTCGGTAGAGGTAAGGTTTTCAACAACGGATTGTGGTTCTCTGCCAGCTTCAGGAGGAAGCAAAAGGAGGTAGGTTCTCTGCCTTGCCGGGGTGGCAAAAAGGACTTCTTTGTGAGGGCTTCTCCACCTAGCTGTGGGGGTTAAAGGAGAGACATTTTTGTAGTGCAATACTTTGAGGGTGCTTGAAAGGAGTGGACGTACGTCAAGTTGACCGAACCACTATAAATTTCTATGTTCTTGTTTTCTTGCTTCTGCACTTTAATTTCCGAATTATTTTATCTTGTGGTGTGATTTGGTTTTGGTTTATGATTTTATTGCTTTAGTTAAAAAAAAAATTTTAAATACCAATTCACCCCCCCCCCCCTCTTGGTTAGCTTGGGACTAAGTTCATAGGGCTTAACATCCATAACAAACTTTCAAGTGGTATCAGAGCGGTATTCATAAAAAATTAGTTTAAAAACTTTTTGAATTTTGATCCATGGCTAACCTAGGGAATTGTAACACTATGGAAGGGTATTCTATTACCCGACCTCCCCTGTTCGATAACCTACCTTTTGATTTATGGAAAACCCGCATGTCGACATTTTTACAATCTACTGATTATCGCATGTGGATGCTTATCAAAGAAGGTTATTCTCCACCTTCTCGTGAAATTAATGGTGTTAAAACTGAAATTGCTTTTACTGAATGGACTTTCGATGAAAGAGATTTAGCCCAATTAAATGCAAAATATTTGAACTGTTTTTTCTGTGCTTTAAAATCTGAGGATTACATGCGTGTCTCCACTTGCAAAACTGGTAAAGAAATTTGGGATAAATTATGTATCACTTATGAAGGCACTAATAAAGTTAAACAATCTCATTTAAACATTCTCTTGCATGACTATGAACTTTTTCGTATGAAACCTCATGAATCTATTTCTGACATGTATATAATGTTTACTCAAATTGTTACTTCATTGCATGACCTAGGAAGAGAACTTCAAACTTTGAAAAAGTAAACAAGATTTGAGATGCTTGGCTTCGTCATATGATGCTAAAATCTCTACAATCACTGAATCTAAGGATTTGAACACTTATTCTATTAATAACTTAGGCTCACTCATTGCTTATGAGCAAGGGGTGAATCAAAGAAATCTTGATGTAGGTGAGAAAAAGAATGAGAAAACAGTTGCACTAAAGGCGCACAAATCAGATTCTGAATCTTCCGGGTCTGAAAGCGATGAAGTTGCCTTCATCACAAGGCAATTCAAAAGCTTTCTAAGGAAGAAGCAAAAGCATCATTGGAGAAAAGGTAGGGATCATAAACATTCTAAAGGATCTTCTAATGTTGTTTGTTATGAATGCATGAAACCTGGACATGTGAAAGCCGATTGCCCTACACTTCAAGATCACTCGAGTAAAGAAAAAGAAAAAGGTGAGGAGAAACCTAAGTTTAAGAAGGACAAGAAGATAGTCCAAAAGGCGTTCTAGGCAGAATCTGGTACTGATTCCTCTAAGACTGAACCAGAGGAAGAGACTACAAACCTGTGCTTAATGGGGGAAGATCATCTTGAACAAAGTGATGAAGAAGAGGTATGTAAACCAACCTATGATGAATTGCTTGAAATTTGTGAGAAAATTCATGCATCATACAAAAAACTTAAAAAAACTCATGCTAGTTTAAAGTTAGAACTTTCTAATTTACAAAAAGAGTATGCAATTATTCTCAAAGATCATTCTACGATTAATTCAAATCACATGACTCTACTTGATGAATTTGATGATTTAAATAAAAAGAATTTGGAATTAATTGATGAGCATGTTGCATTAAAAGCTTCACACACCTCACTTGAGTCTAAGTTTAAGAAATCTCAAGAGATAGAAGAAAGGCTGAGGATTGATAATAATGTTTTGGAAAATACAAACATGAGACTAAAGAACGAATTGGATTCACTTAAAGGAAATTGGAAGATACCCACTTTTGATTTAAAGCCAAGACCTAGGAAGAGGCATTATAACTCAAATCATTTAAAAAATTCTTTTCTTGGAGTTAGATGTTTTTCATGTGGCATGCTAGGACACATCTCACATACTTGCACTGTTCACCGTAGTACACATTGGGTGTGGAGACCTAAGGTTCATGATTCACAGCATACCACACCTGTATTGCATTCTACTTTTTCTAAGAAGGGACTCAAACTAGGTTGGGTTCTAAATCTGATTGTTGTTGAGTTTTTGCAGGTGTGCTCTCACCAAAGACCTCGTGGGAGCATAGGATAATTTGACATATGGAGGCTCGCAGCTCAAAATTGCTTAAACTTGCTGCTTTATAATTTCTTGAAATGTTTTTTCTTTAATTAGTTTTGCGTTATTTTTGTGCTAGTTTTGTGCTTGCTTTATGTTGCTCTAGATTGCTTTGTTTTCATGTTTGGTTTCCTATATGATTATTTTTTAAGCTTTTAAATTTTGGAGTTCTAGAGATTATGTTTAGCATTTCTAAATCGGTTAAAGGGAGGAATACCGTTGATGGTTTCCCTCCTTCTGACCTTGTTTAGTGGTATAATTTTTCTTCTCTAAATAAAAGTCTAACTCATTTTAGCCAATGATTTTTGAAACTAAGATTCTTTTTATCTTGCTACAAAAATCTATCTTGTGCATAATATCCAAAGTTCTTATATATCTCTCAAGTTATTTGAGATCTTGCCTTTGCACTGATCATATGATTTTTAGTTTTGTTTTATGGGTAGTTCTTCCCTATGTTAGAGAGAGTGCTCATATTCTTTAATATCTAAAAGATATACTCACAACTAAGAATTTTTTTAAGAGTTTGCAAAAGAGAATTGAGCTTGCAAAAGATAAAAAGGAAAAGTGGCAAAGACGCCAAAATTGAAATAAAAAGTATATACACAAATGTGTATTAAAAATCAAAAGATGCTCAAAGAGCCAATCAAAGATTCAAGAGGCAAAAAATGAGCCCACTAAAAGGAAAGCTATCCTCTCTTTTCAAAACTTTTAAAACTTAGAAGAACTTATGGGTTATGTGAGATTTTCAAAGGCTTGATTTCAACTTCCATGATTGAGAAAAATTACTTTGACATATTATTTATGAGATATTTCTCTGTAAACAAGTTTTGAATGGATCTTTTTTTATCCTATTTAGTTATTCTGAGTTAGGCCTCTGTTTTTCAAAAGACAATTTGTACCCTGAAGGATGTCCGATCTAGGGTTAACAGAATTGGATATTCTACCTTCTTCCGATTGAAATTTGTTAACCTATTGATCTCTTGAAACTCTAAAATTTAAATTATTTGAAAAATTCTCATGTGAATTGCTTTGATAAAACAAAAAAAAAATTGTATTTGGCTTCTTTTCAAATTGTTTGTTTTTAGCTTTTTATCGCTGTTCTTTTTCTTTTCTTCTGCTTTTCTATTGTTTTAGTTTTGAGGGCTTTGATCATCACCATCCTTCATTGATTTTCAAAATCTAATCACATCGTCCTGGCCGATACGTTTATCGTCCTGGACGATATGACAAATTCTCTTCAAATTTCCATCTGCTGAACTTTTCTGTGCTTACTACAACTCTTCGTCCTGGATGATAATTTATCGTCCTGGACGATCTGATCAAACTCTATTTCAATCATAAAGATAGTCCTAGCCGATAACATATTTTGGCCTGGCCGATGCATTTTATGGCCATCGTCCTGGCCGATACACTAGATTATTCTGGACGATCCACGTGTCAGCATGTTTAAAACCTTAAAATCGGCCCCGGATGATCCATTTTTGGACAATCGTCTTGGCCGATCCACTGTTCATCCTAGACGATATACGTAGCACAGATTTAAAATGTTTTAACTTCGGCCGGTACGATCAATTATTGTGCATCATCCTGGACGATACACCTAATCGGTCCGGATGATCTGCTTTTTCAACGGTCGTCCGGATTGACTCCTCAAAATGATCGCCTATGTCTAATTGTTCTGGTCGATATCTGATCGGCCCAGACAATCAGACCGCCTTTTTGACCAATCGGCCTGTACGCAATTATTGTGCCATATTGTCCTGGACGATTCTGCGATCGACCTGGACGATATGGCCGCTTCTTTAAATTCTAGACATTCCAGCCATGTTTTTCACTTCACATCCCTTCTCCTCTTGTGTTTTCTTGCTAACTCCTTACTATGGCTGGTGGAAAACGTGTTCGACAAACTTCTGGGAGTTCTTCAAGGGCTAGGATTGACCCTCATTTCAGGGAGGCCGAAGATGAAGCTGCTTACCATCGATACAAAAAATGTGGGATAACTATCTCTAGAATCATCAATCCTGCCCACATTTCGTATTCGGTAATGGATCTTTTCGCTCACACTTCCATTTGTTTCATTCTGTCTCTTGCTTTCCCATTTAATACTTAGCTTCTTCGTGAATTCTTCGCAAACCTTCACATAAATCCTACTTTTACAGCCCTGACCTCCTATGTGAATCGACGCCCTGTCGAAATCATATATCAGGACTGTGTTGAACTTTTATAGCTATCCACCACCGGGGATAAGCTGCACTTAATCGCTTCAGATCCTAACTTTGACTGGTCCACGGCGAATCACTTCCTTTGCCAGACTAATGCACTTTTTCATGTTGGAGAGACTAGCTCTTTAGTCAAAGATGCAAGGACAATCCAACATGTTTCTAGGACTCTCTTTTTGTGATGACAAAAGGGAGAGTAGATTGTGGTAGGAAAAGTTGATATGCTTGTAATTTTGAAATTTTAATGAACTGCAATTTTTTTTTCTGAGTTTTTCCTACTTGTGTTTGCCATCATAAAAAAGGGGAAGATTGTTGCAAATCTATTTTCATGACTTATGTTCTGATGATTGACAAACACTATTGATTCTCTTGGACTGCCTGTTACTTCTATCTTTTCAGGAATCAAAGATCGGACGAACAAACGAAGCCAGTTCAAGATTGTGTAGGTTTAGGATTGAGTCAGTCTGTACTTTGTTTTTTCTCTTATTGAGTCTATTTGTAATATTCAAAGAGACTGATGCTAAGTAACCCTACACACACTTGAGAGACTCAGAATTTCTATTTTTACCCACATCGGCCAAGACGATATTTACATCGTCCTGGACAATCAAGCTTAAAACAAAAAATCTAAATAAGGATTCTTAATTAAGGCGGACTTCATTAACAGATCGTCCTGGACGATACGTGTATCGGCCAGGACGATAAGCTTAAAACAGAAAGAAATTGCCGCCATAGACAATTAAGGTATTATGTATTTTTTAATAATCGACCAGGATGATCTTTGATCGGCTTGGACGATATTCACAAATTATGCCTTAATTGATCAGGAAATCAAGGGAGTAATTAAGGATGATTGATACGATCATATCATCCTGGACAATCGCAGGATCGGCCAGGACGATCTATTCAAAAACCTTAGTTACTTCTAGACGATAAATATCGGCCAGCTCGAATTTAGTGCGATGCTTTGGATGATTTTCCTCTGATTTGAACTCATCGGTCGGGACGATCGAGAGATCAGCTTGGACAATCAAGCCAATTTTCAATCGTCCAGATTGCATTCAGGGTGATGCTCTGGCCGATCTTCTGAGATTTGTACTGATCGGCCTAGACAATATTGTCGGCAACTTGCAATTAATGAGCTCCTTTGAAGCTCTTCTATTTAAGAGCTCTTGTTCAACATTTTGAACAATCTTTGCTGCTGCCTTGCCCTGAGAAGACCTTGAGGAGAGAGAGAGAGAGAGAGAGAGAGAGAGAGAGAGAGAGAGAGAGAGAGAGAGAGAGAGAGATCTTGTGAGGGGGAGCTTGTGAGGGGGTTCACAAGGGTGCTTCAAGGATCGCTCTGCGTCTTCTTCGTCTAGAGTTTCTTATCCGTGGAAGGGTCGGTAGAGGTAAGGTTTTTAGCAACGGATTGTGGTTCTCTGCCAGCTTCAGAAGGAAGCAAAAGGAGGTAGGTTCTCTGCCTTGTCGAGGTGGCAAAAAGGACTTCTTTGTGAGGGCTTCTCCGCCTAGCTGCGGGGGCTAAAGGAGAGACACATTTTATAGTGCAATACTTGGAGGGTACCTCCAAGGAGTGGATGTAGGTCAAGTTGACTGAACCACTATAAATTTGTGTGTTCTTATTTTCTTGCTTCCGCACTTTAACTTCCATATTGTTTTGTCTTGTGGTGTGATTTAGTTTTGGTTTATGATTTTATTACTTTTGTTGAAAAGAAATTTTAAAATACCAATTCACCCCCCCCCCTCTTGGTTAGCTTGGGACTAAGTTCATAGGGCTTAACATCCCTAACGAACTTTCAACATCATCTCATCAACACTGTATCAGTGCATGAAGTATCTTAGAGATGGAGAAGAATTTAGGATCTCTGGTGACATCCAACCCTTTTTAATCAATGAAGTAACAACCTATGAAGATGTCAAATACTTCATTCCAAAGAAGTTAAAGCCATCGATCTCCCTTAAGACTAAAGCATCAAACTCAAAAGCTGCTAAGAGGCTTGAATAAGAAGGTGAAAAGAAGTAGGTGGAGAGAAAGAAAATTATGCCGACTTTCCCTCAAATAGCTACTACTCCCAAAGAAAAATATATGTGCCTCATCTTGGGAGTGACATAGATGAAGGTAATGTTACCCTATCAAATCTCGGAGGGTATGTCAGTCAACGACCAAAGGGAGAAGAGAGGCTTAATATTCAAATGATGATTATAACTATGACTCTATCTATACGAACAAGATATAGGGTATATTCTCTAGAAGAATAGGTAGCCTGTCAATCTCAGATAGCATACTCGTAGTCACGTGCATTCCCCTATAATACTTCAAGGAAATTATTCAACGAGAGGTGCACAATATTGAAGAGCTTATAACTTGTTATATGCCTCCTCACAGAAAAAGGGACGAGCTAGGGAGCTTATTTGATTTAATTGGAAAGCTCGAAGAAGAAGGAAATTGTGACTGGTTTCATAGGCTCATTAATTATGGGGAATTAATACCTATTAGATTTTCTAGGTATAATACCAGAAATATCCAAAGAATGTTGTGAAAGTGAGATAACACTCATTCCTCCAAACAAGTTTGTTTATGCCTGAGCCTCTGGTATCAAAGAAATCCTCACTCATTATGAAAGAATGATACTTTTGTAAGAAGATGTCTCAAATTATTCATGTATAAATTCCCCAAAAAGAGATTTGCCGAGTAATCATATGAGGGAAAATCAAATCATTGACGATGAAATATACGAAGTTGACACTTATGATGATTAGCCCATGGAGGCCAAACCTGCACCTAAAGAGCTTGAAGATGGAGACAAGCGACAACTATGAATGAGCTGAAAGAAGTCAACTTGGAAATTAAAGAGGACTTTCGGCTAACCTTTATTAGCTCCCTTCTATTAGAAGAGCAAGGAGAAGAAATCAAAGAACTTCTCAATGAATTCAGGGATTGCTTTGCCTGAATATATCCTAGGATGCCTGGTTTTTCCCCTGATATAGCAGTTCATAAATTGGTCATTAAATCAAATGTAACACCCATCAAATAAGCTCCAAAGAGAATGAGATTGGAGATTGAAGAATAAGTGATTGTAGAGATAAAAAAGCTTATTGAGGCGGGTTTTATTTGTGTAAAGAAGTATGTCGATTGGATCATCAATATTGTCCCTTTCAAGAAGAAAAATGATCAAATTTATATCTGTATCAATTTTTAGGACCTTAATAAGGCATGTATGAAAGATGATATTCTTCTCCCAGTGTCAGAACTTCTGGTTGATAACACATTTAACGATGACATATTTTCATTTATGGATGGATCATGAGGCTACAACAAATCAAGATGGTGCCTAAAGATGAAAACCAAACATCATTAAAAATGCATATTAACATTTTTTGATACTTAATCATGTCCTTCGGCTTGAAGAATGTTGTTGCAACTTACCAGTGAGCAATAAAATGCTTTTTTTATGAGCTAATTTTTTAGAAGGTCGAGTGTTACGTAGATGACCTTGTCATCAAAAGTCTAAACTGAAAAGACCACTTAAATGATCTACGGATCATATTTGAGAGGATTATAAAATTTGATCTAAAGATGAATCCCCTTAAAAGCGCCTTCGGTGTCTCCTCCAACAAGTTCCTAGGGTATGTTGTTCGACATTGAGGCATTAAAATTGACCCTAATAAGATCAAAGCGATTGTGGAAATGCCACCACCAAAGAACCTTAGTCAACTCTACTCCTTGCAAGGATAACTAGCTTTCATATAAAGATTTATATTGAATCTATTAAGTAGATGCTATCCATTTTAATGCTAATGAAGAAAGATGCCTTCTTCAATTGGGATGTAGAATGCTAGGAAGCATTCAATAATATTAAAAGATACCTGCTGAATCCACCTATTCTCATAACATCAATACCAGAGAAGTCTCTTATACTATACATGAAAGCACTAGAAGAGTCCACTAGAGCATTATTGGCCTAATACAATGAAGAAGGAAGAGAAAATGCTCTTTACTACATCAGTTAGAGGCTGATTGGAGAATAAATCAGTTATTACCCAATTGAGAAGCATTGTTTGGTGTTGATTTTCATAGTCTAGGAACTCCACCACTACATGCTCTCTCACAAAATTATGTTGATATCAAAGATCGATCTGCTAAAATTCTTGATGACGAGACCACTATTGATAGGTTATTTTGCCAGGTGGGCAGCGATACTGCTATAATTTGATGTTTCATATATGCCACAAATGGTGGTAAAGGGACAAGACTTTGAAGATTTTCTTATTGCACATCCTATCCTTATAGACTCCACATTTAATGATGATTTGCTTAATGAGCAAATCATGCATGTCGAGGGGAATGAAAAACTATAATTTAGGAGAAGTACTTTAATGGACGACATTGATTAAACCTGCCTAACCTCTAAATTTTACAAGAGCTCTAGCCGATATCAGTCTCATTTTCATATTTCCTGAGATAGTTAAATGAGATTTTAATTCAATTTGAATGTGCCTCGAATAAATAATGAAGCTGAGTATAAAGCTCTAATAGCGTGACTAGAGATTGCAATCAATGTTAGAATCACAAATTCTAAATCTTCAACGATTCACAACTTGTCATAAATCAAGTTCTTGGCATTTAGAAGATTTGCAAAGTTGAATAGCCCACTACCACCAACAAACTCTCAAGCTTCTAAAAGAAGTGCCAAATGTTAGAATAGATCGAGTTTCTCAAGGTCGGAATAATAAGGTAGATTATAAGGACAAATTAGTAAAGATTGTGGTGAATACGGATGAAGATTCTATAATAATTATAATTCATAGTTGTGGAGTCTTAGAGACAAAACCATGCAATTTCCATGGGAAAAAGGTATACCAAATTCAAGTCATCAAGATGTAACTTCAACTGATCCCCAACCTCCCCAACATATTACTATTGAAAATAAACCAAAAGAACACAATTTAGTTAAGAGGCATAAAATCAGTACATGCTCTGAGTCGTGGTTACATTTCATAGATGTTGAAGTAGAAATTGATTGGAGGAAACCATTCATCGACTAGTTCTAAGAAAATAAACTCCCAATAAATAAATCTCTAGCCACATAAATATAAAAGAGGGCATTGCGATATGCATTAGTCAATGACATGATGTACCGACGGGCTTTTGATCAAATGTGACTGAGATACCTAGGGAGCAAGGAAGCTAATAGAGTGGTAGCAGAGGTTCATGAAGGACTTTGTGACACATATCAATCAGGTCCCAAAATGGTTACTAAAATTAAAAAAATGGGCTACTATTGGCCAATAATGGCGAGGGATTATATTGACCATGTAAAGGTGTCACGAGTGTCAAATTAACTATGATGTTATACATGAACCACCAAATCCACTGCACCCAATTATAGTGTCCTAGCCATTTAAATGCAGGGGCACAAATATAATCAGGCCGATAGATACCATCATAAACTGGACTTTACACTAGAGGCAATACACTACTTCTCTAAGTGGGTAAAGGCGGCTCCATTCAAAGTTACATCCGAACATGTGATGAACTTCTATACCCACAACCTTTAAATCTCGGACAACGATACAACTTTCAAAAGTGCTAAAATTTACAAGTTTGTTGATCAGCATAAGATTGATTGGTGATGCTCATCAATTTATAACCCAAGAGCAAATGTCTTGGCAGATGCCTTCAATAAGATGCTGGTGAAATTATTGAAGAAAATCCTCATAAAGAATAAAAGAGAGTGTCATACAAAAATGAAAAAAGTACTGTGGGTATATCGTACAACTTACAAGATGCCGACCGAAGCCACTCCCTACATGCTACTGTTTGGGATTGAAGCCATGTTACCACTAAAGATCGAGCTACCGCCACTTTACATAGCTATCTAACACAATCTGACCTAGGAATAAAATGCTTGATTATGAATGGAATAGCTCAATGTGGTCAATGAAGTCAGACTACAAGCTCAATATAACTTAAAAATTTTCCAAGCAAGACTGGCAAAATCATTTGATCAAATTGTGTGTGATTAATTATTTCAAAAAGGAGAATTAGTTCTGATGTTGAGAAGGTCATCAACTCACACTAAAACATCAATGATAAATTCATATCCAATTAGGAAGGCACCTTCATCATTGAGAAGTTGTATCAAGGAGGAGCATATCAATTAATCAATTTGGACGATCAGAGGCTTATGTTGCCGATCAACAGCTGATACTTAAAGAAGTACCAAGCACAAAATTACACAAAAAAATATTATGTTTAATGTGATATATATTTAATACATGTTTATTAACATATACATCTTATATTTTTTAAAATTTTGTTATGTTACAAGAATGCATTTGGATATCTCCCATAAGATTGGGGGCACTTTAAATATTTATTTGGGTTAATATCATGCTATGCGCTGAGATCCCCAAATAAATATTTAAAATCTTGAAATACAAAGCCTATCTAAACTTTGACTACAAGATATGGGGCATTTTAATTTTTTATTTGGGTTGACATCATGCTAAGCATCGAGATCTCCAAATAAATATTTAAAATCTCAAAATTCTAAATTGATTATATTGTAAAATGTCTTTACATGATAGGGGGTATTTTTAATATTTATTTGGGTTGACATTGCGCTGCATGCTGAGATCCCCAAATAATATCTAAAATCATCAATACAAATACTCCTACTCAATAGGGGCTAATGTTGACTCTCGGTTGGTGGTGATTACACTCCTATCACTGGTGGAACTATCTACCCCTGACCTTGATCACCCTATCTAGATCCAATTTGTCTAATGCTCAACCTCTTCCTACTATGACTAAACATTACTGTAATGGATCTATGAGGAGGCTTGTAACCTAAAGCCATTTATAATAAAAAATAATTATTTTATATTTCATAAAATTAAAAAAATATTACAATTATAATAAATATGTATAATTATAAATAAAGTTATAATAAATATAAAGATTTGCATAATTAAAAAAATTGCACTAAATTTTTCATTTAAAAAAACATTTCTTGCTAAACATTTATTTAATTACAAGTTTGGTTTATATAACATTAACTACATTAAAATAAATTTGGTCACCTAAGCTATAAGAACTTATCTGAATCAGAAACACTTTCAATGTTCTCTAAGGTAATTTCACTTTTTTCCTCATTCTCACTTGAAGAGCTTGTCAAAATATCCACATCCTCTAACTACATTCCAGCATTATGCAATGAAGTATCAAGAACATCAATTTCAATAACCCTATAATCTAACATCTCATCCTCTTGATGTACAGTAGATATGACATATTGTTGGTCAATAATCTGTTGTGTTTTAGCTTTTATAATGCCTAGACAATATTTCTTATCTCTACGACCACTAGGATATTTACAGCAATAAACTTGAACAACTTGATTTGCTAACATAAATGGATCTAATATCCCATATCTTCTATTATATTTTACCTCTACTAAACCATACGCAGGATGAACCCTTTTACCTCTTTTTGGTACATGATCGTACCATTGACAGATGAATAAACATACAAGATTTTCGCCTTCTCCTGGTACGTCAGCTCTAGAACTTGTCCATAATATTTTAATAATCACACATCTTCTTCATGAGTGTTTCCATATTTTTTAGTTTTTCTTCCTTTGCTCCATGACTTAGAATTAAATCTAAACCCATTAACTATATAAATTAGCCATGTGTTTGCTTTATGTATTGGGCCCATGCCAGTGATTGTAGACCTTTAACAAAGACCTTATTACGGGGGTCATGAACATAAGAAAAGTTAGAAAATTTGTGGCTTATAGTATTTAATTAGATTTAAATAGATAAAATAATATAGTTTTTACTCATTTAAGATCTAAATTATATTGGGAATTCATTTGATACAAGTTGCTCAATATTTGTAGTATTTGTTGGAGGCAAGCTGCATACAAAAGTCATGGATACATAAAATCCAACCTACACTTGTGAATTTAAAATTGACATGATTTCTTATGCTCATTATGGAAAAACTTACTCTAAGATAGCTGGGACTTACTATAAGTTTTGTAGCACATATAAAGTTGTTATTTTGATTTCTAAATCACTGAGAAATCTTGCAACATATTTTCAACTAGCCTTTCCATGAATTTTAAAGACTAATAGTGTAGATTGTGATTATTATTCGATATTAAAGTTCATGTTATGACTAATTTTTATTCTTGTACTTCTCACATGGGGCTCAAAGTAGTAGGAGAAAAAGTGGTGGTTTCTTGAGCCAAATATGCTTCACATATGGATCCTTCTGATCATGCTTTATTCTTAACATATTTTTTAAGTTTTTTAAATATCTATTAGACCATTAGAATTATTAGTTAGAAATAGAAATATTAAAGATAATGTATTAAATACATATCTTACCTCTCAAAATGGTACATCCAATGATATTACACATGTCTTCCTATTCTAGCCTCATAAGGTAGCTGGACTAGAAGATGTTTCATAGAATCTAAGAATCCAGGTGGAAATTTTTTGAGCTTTATTATTCTGCCATCATTATTTATTTCTAGCTCTAGATTTTTTCAGAGGTAGCACTCTTTAATTTTTAATCTAACTTTTACATTATCCCTACTTTAGCCTTTAAAATCCATTATTGTAATAAAATATTGTCGAGAATGTTCTTTTCAATGTGCATAACATCAACATTATGCCTTATCATATTTGTACTCCAATATGATAATGTAAAAAAAAATCATTTTTTCATCTAATTATATCAAACACCATATCCAAAAAATTTACACTTTGATAACATTGGAAAATCAATAATTAATGAAATGCTAGAAAGCCTCTATAGTATGTTATAACCACTTAATCTTGGTAGAGGAGATGACCTCTCAACTTTATTTATGAAGAATTCATCCATATTTCTTTTAAAAGGATGATTAGAAGGTAGGAACATCCGATAAAAATTAAACCAAGTATTTTTTTTCCTCCATATTTTAATATGAAAGATTTGGTATTATCCATATACTAAGGGCAAGCTAACTTTCCTACTGTGCTCCAACCCAATAAAATATCATAAGCTGAAAAATCACTAATGGTCTAAAGCAATGCAGCTTTAAGGAGAAATTCTATTTGGTTGAGATGTCATATGTGAGGATACCTTTTTCCCATAAGAACTTGTGTTCATCAAGTAATGATTACAAAAAATATTAATTTTTTACTTTTAGATTATGTGATCTTTGTTTTATAAGTGTTAATAATATGTATGGAGTAGTCATGCACATTTTTTGTAGAAGGTTGTATGGTGCTAGTATAATTAGCCAATAAGAATATGGTGAAGTTGCCTGATTGTATGGAGTGGAAGCGTCAGCACATAATCCCAATCTTATGTTACGTGGCTTGGTAACAAATAAAGCATGTGTTTGATCAAAATGTTTTTTATGCTTCAACATCTAATGGATGAGAAAGAATACCACTATAAGCTAATTTCTCCTTATGTTATCTCATATGACTTACTGAATTCATTGATGCGTAGAGGCACTAAAGTCTTGGAATAATTGGTAAATAAAATAACCGAGAATATGAAATATATTTATTTTGATGATGTTATTTTCCCGAGTGGGTTTTGAACTGCAGGTATGTAACAAACTTCTATCATATCATCCTTTTAGTAAAACATACAACCATTTGTACAATAATAAATTTTTTTTGAGGTGAGACCCATCTTATATACTAATTTTTTTAATCAATATAAATCTATGGGGATTAAATTGTCAATTGGATTTATTTCCTTGAGAAGAAAAATGAAGTCAATGATATACTCTTGAGGAATATTTTTTTTTATTTTGATATTAAGCATCCAAACAATAATTCATAATTTTGAATGAGTTGAGCAACCATCCCAAATTAATTTATGAATAGCATATATTAATTAAAAAAATTATTTTTGGGTTTGGTGCCTTTTTCATGTTTGCTCTTAAATTTGGACTTGTTGCATCAAAACAAGTTCTTCATATGGTCTATTCATTTGATCTTCATCTACTATTTTAGGAGCTATGGATGAATTCGTATGAGTATCTCTATATGGATCGTACTCACCATGTGAGGCCTAGAACCAATATCCTCGAATAAATCCCCTACGATATAAATCAACCTTAACATTATCGGGCTTAAGAAAAGCTTGATTTTTGTGCTTCGAGCATAGACATTTAAACATTCCATCAAACTTAAATAAAAGTTGTTGACATACGACTTGAATGAAAGTCTTAACTCCATCAATAAATTCTTCTGTCATATTTTTCGTCCTAGTAATAATCTGTTATACATCTATTATCTCTCTATCTCGATAGTCTTGTAGATATTGAATTAATAATCATAAAACTAATATTATATATATATATATATATATATATATAGTATTATAAATTATGAAAATTAAATTTATTTTTATAAATATACATATTTCTCTATTATGAATTAGCCTAAAGTACTATAGGTAACTAGGATATTTTTCCAAGAAAGCACATAGTTTACTAATTTGAACCCTTACAACAATCATACAAATTTATGTAATAAGGAATTATGTTTATAAAAGTTCATTGATTTCCTCTAATCATGATAACCAGGTGAATACCAATATTTTTTCGTAAATAAAATAACAAATTATCTTGCCTCTAATTATGTAACGATCAATTGCTTGCGTCTAATTATTTATAAGAGATTTTAGGGTTATAATCTATTATATTATTTCTTATCTGACCTTCTCTTATTTATATAGAGTATTTTTTCAACTTTTGCTTCTAAACCAAAATAAAACTTTTTTTTAACAGTTAAAATTACATAAAAATGAAAAATGTATGAAGAGAATGAGTTTTACCTCACAAATATTGAAGAAATGAAAAGAAATAATATATAAATGTCTTGGATTGATAAAGTGGGGGGAGGAGTAGGGTTCAGCTTCATCTATTGGTGGAGACATGTTAAAATGAAGAAGAAGAATGGGTTGGAAAAAATAGGGCTAATACTGGTTGCATTTCTGGGGGCTACGGCTGCTATAAAGAATTTTACTTGAAATCGATAAGCATACCACTGGAAAAGGTGTCTAACTTATATAGAACTAGCAATTTTGATGGTCTTGGAACCATTGGTATAACAGCTGGTTAATACCGACGATCAATTCGTAGGCATAACTAACAGAATTTTTAGCGGTCCCAAGGCCCCCGAAAAATCCACTAGTATTTGACTAATTTCTAGTAGTGTTATCATCAAATTTAAATATAATAGAGTTTTTGAGTGTGTTGAATAACACATGAAATCAAGACTAAAGTGCTTACAAGAGGCTGGTGAAGTTTGATTTGGGTAGTTCTAAGAGTGAGATTTACTTGGTTCTAATTATAGTCACTTTTGGTGGAGATATCATGTGGTTTCATGTCAAATCATCAAGTACAATCAAGGATCATATAGTATAATATTCATTTTTTTGTCCCTAGGTGTCTTCTATACCATCATTAATTGAATGGATTATTTGGTACAAATAGGTGTTCATATAGTACGATGTGCAATAATGATTGTATTAACCAAATTAACGTCATCCTATTAGTATTTTATTCCACATAATTTGAATAATATGATAGGGGATCGTATAGTACAAATCGTAATAATTTGCTCAATCTATCATTTTTATCTCAAATGAAGGTCGATGTAAGATGATCGATGTGTATCATATAATATGATGCTAATTTTATAATACGATATGAAGAAAAATTTAGGGTTTTATGTGATGATCAGGGACAGTTCCATAATTACAAGTACACAATAAAAATTTTCACATAATTCATAAAACACAGTAAAAATAAAGAATAAGTCACGAAGGTATAGAGCAAAACTTTTATTACAAAATAAACATATATGCAAACAAACACAAGGACAAAAAAAAAACAAAAACTGACAACAAAGTAAGCATGTAAACTAAAACATAAATATAAGGACATAACAACAAAAAATAGCATGTAGTGACTTTATATTCTTAAGCACTTATATAATTTTCTCATAATCTAGTTGTATGTGTGTTGAACTTATCATAATTTAGGAGTTTGGTACAAGTGTAAGCTATATAAATTTATGTTTTCACATATTATATTTCTATATCTCCCTTGGCCACATGAACCTTAATAAAGTGATACCTTATGTTAATGTGTTTAGTATAAGAGTGTTTAATATGATTTTTATGATATAAATCACAGTTTTTTATCGTACGTGATGAGGATGGTTTCTACTAGCAATCCAAAATCAAGAATTTATTGCTTCAGCCAAGGACTTGGGCAACATAACTTTCCGTCGCTATATATTCAACTATTTTGGTGGAAAAGACTATAAAATGTTTCTTTTAACTCAATCAAGAAACTAGAGATTATTTTATGAATTGGCAAGTTCTTGAGGTACTTTCTTAGCTACCTTACATCCATCAAAATAAAAATCTAAGTATCCAACTATGTTAAAGGTCAAGTTATTCCTAGGACACTAAGTACCTATGTTCTAAGTACCTATGAGATATATTAAGAATCTTTTGATAACAATCATATGAGATTCCTTATAGTCAACCTGAAACCTATCATATGTATTAAATAGGTGTTCTTTTTTGAAGTCTAACTTAGGTATTCCCCTTACTAGTTCTAGGTGTGTGATTTTTTATGAGTCCTCATACTAACAAGACATAGTCTCTAACGCCATAGCTAAAACTCATCTAAGTTTTTTTTTTTTTTTTTTTTTTTTTTTTGAGAGAATGCAAATTTGCATTAATAAGAAAGAAAAAACAATCTAATACAAACTAGGAAGAAAAAAAAACTAATAGATCCTTGCTCAAAAGGATCCTTATTGAAAGCAATTTTGTTAACATTAAACTTATTATTTTTGAAATGAAACCCACTGTTTCCTATTTTGAAACCATTGAGATGCAGGGGATACCAAGTTTGAAACAACCCAAGGGTTGGTTAGTATCCCAGAGTTCCCATCAGGTTAGAGAATAAGATCTAGTAACGATCTCATAACCAAATATAATATGTTTAAAAAATAAAAAATCCAAAATAAAAAAGAAATTAAAAAAGATAATCAAAAGAAAATTACAAAGATAATAGGACAATCTCAAAACATCTATGTGAAACAATAATAGGTATTTTAGATGTCTTTTCCAATCACCAATGATGAGGCACCAAGCAAAAGATATGGAAAATTCTTTGAACAGAATTTCCAACCTTATGTATCTTTCAACTTTACTGCTTGCAATGAGAATTTCGGGTATCATATCACTGAGATGTTTGGGAAGAACTCCTCAATTTGTTCTTCATTCTGAGATCAGTAATCCTCATTCTAGTTTGATCTTTCACCGGTCCAAGATCTTGTAGTTCTTTGAACAACTTGTGCTTAGAACTTGAAGAACCAAGTTCCAAAGATGAGACTTTTTTGTTTTTCAATAAGACAGTCTTTTTGAACTTCAAACTGATTAATGAATTAGGAGAAATGGTTTTAGAGAAACCATCTTTTGTTTCATCAATATTAACAAACTCTTCAGAATTATTTGCTGCCTTAGTAGGAGTAAAATCCGAATTCTGCTCCTCATATTTCTCCAAAACTGTCTCCATCATTTGTGGAAATTGAATTTCCATATTTCCAACAACCTTTGGATGATCTTTTGAAATAACAACAGAATCATTAATTCCTTCAATTGTTCCATCCTTCAACAACTGCATATCTTGATTTTTTGGAGAAGAAACCGGCTTCAACTCCTCAACTAC
Organism: Dendrobium nobile; assembly: GCA_022539455.1. Lineage (NCBI taxonomy): Eukaryota > Viridiplantae > Streptophyta > Magnoliopsida > Asparagales > Orchidaceae > Dendrobium > Dendrobium nobile. Next base: position 17,876,935 of record CM039730.1, on the reverse strand, counting down.
CTTTTGAATAACCAGATCCAATTTAACTTCAGCCAATAACGCTTCCTTCTGCCTCCATGACAAGAGGGATTTCAAAAATTAAATTTTGAAATCCCGAAATTCCAGCCTTACTATGTTGATCCATGGTATAATTTTCTTTATCTGTTTGAACCACCAAATCAATTTCAGCAATCAACGTACCATATTGGTTTTTTTTCCAAATTTGTATTAAGAGCAACAGCCAACTCAACCACCAAATTTGAATTAAGGCAACCAACAACTTCATCTCCTTCCTTGATTTTAGGAAGACGGTCTGAACTTGATCCATCAGATGTAATCCGGCAATCTGGATGAAGATCTTTAATATGTTTTTGGAAGAATTCCTTCTAACACTTCTAAGCCTATTTTTAGATTTGAATTTCACATGCATCCAAGGTCCATATGAACTATCTTCAACTAGTAATGGATCTTTGGGAACCTCCTTATTAATCAAATCTAGATTTTGAAAACCATTCGGACATACCACATCTATATGTCCAATTCTTCCACATTTGAAACAAATAGAAGATAAATTTTCAAATTCAAATTTCTAAAAAAATCTACCATGGATACCTTAAACCCAAGTACCCCAAGGGAGTTTCGAGTTCAATTTAACCCGAACGCAAGCTCTAGCCAATTCCCTCCCCCATCTAAACATGTTACCATCTAATAGTAAAGGAGTCCCAATACTTGAAACAATTCTCGTTATATTGGTTTCATCCAGTAATGTAATGGCAAGTGAGGAAGACAAACCCAACATGAGAAGAAATCACATCCAAGGAGTTAGAAGAAAAATTGGGAGACCATTTATCTAGTCCAATGATAAATCCACCCACATACCAAGAACCTCCATTGAGAACTTCCTCCATTGCTTCCTGTGATTGAAAAGAGCACAGGAACCAATCTAATCCAAGTGATGTTATGTGAAATCTTCCAAACTTAGCCCATTGCCTTCTTAATTCAAAAGCACAACTTGAAAAGGGCAAGTTTTTGCCAAGAATCTTCACCACCAATGAATTCCTTAAAACATGAACATTGGATTTTTCCTTTTCCAAGTCAAGTTTAACCACATTAGTATCTTTACTTCCAACATGAATTTTATCCAAATTGATTTTAATATGTTGTTTTCTAAAACACACATTAGAATTATCCAAATTGTGATCAGAGTAACCTGGAGAGGAAGCCTCCAAATCATTTGCTCTAGGGATGAAAACCAGCAAGGGTGAATAAGACTTACTTTTTACAGCATCCATTACTTCTTTTCCTTTACTACTCTCCAACAAAGATTTTTTCTTATAAACCAAACCTCCCTATCTAATCACAAGAGGAGAGTTAAAAAAACTAGAAAAGCTGAGATTGAATGAAAAACTATCTTTTGAATCCAACAATGTTAGACGCACAGTAGATCTAAGGGATTTGGTGTTCCGATCATCCAAGGATGACCGGCCACCATCTTCCATTTTCAAAGAATACAGCCGAAAGCTTCTTCCAAATCCTTCCTCAATTTGTGGAGCTTCTCTCTCCTCACATTATATATACTCAAACAATTAATTTTTATCCCTTTTGACATTCTAAGGTTGTTTTTTAATAGTATACTTCACTAGTTTTTTTAGTATAATCCAAGTCAATCATATAAACATTATTTACTTTAAGCCCTTTTAAAATAGTTTTATCGTTTAGCAATAGTAATGACATTTCTAAAGGTTTGTGAAGGTTGTTAAACCTTTAAGAACAAGCCTAAGGCTAACCAAGAGGGGGGGTAAATTGGTTAATTTTAAAAAATTACTTAAAGAAAAAAAAAAAGTCTTTTTATCTTTTTAAATATTTTAAAACAAATAAGTTTATCCCAAAACATAAAAACATATTATGTTCACAATAATCAGAAATTTTAACCATACTAAAATCCTAAATGAGTGTAGCAATTAAAAGTAAAAAATAAAAGAGAAAAACATACCATATTTTATAATGGTTTGATCAAATCTTACATATGTCCACTCCCTGGTGGCCTCCAACGAGTATTGCACTAAACCTTTTAGTGTCTCTCCTTTACACTCCAGTCAAATAGAGTACCATAAATTTTTTCACCCTCCTAGTGAAGGCAAAGAACCTAAATCCTTTTACTCCCTCCTACCGTATGTAGAGAACCTAAATCCTTTTACTCCCTCATGGTGTAAGCAGAGAATCTAAATCTGATGCTGAAGAATGTCTCCCTAGATCCACCAAGGAATCAAGAAAATAGCTTGAAGAAGATAATGGAAACCTTGCTTGGTTGTGAATCCCTCACAACTCCTCCTCATAAGAATCTCTCCCTTTCTTCTCTCTCAAAGAACTCCTCCTCTTCCTCTATGATCCCTCTCAAGCACAATCAATAGCAAAAAACTTTTTAACATAAGAATTAGAGAAGCTTAAATAGTGGGCTTCAAGAAACCCTAATTTTCAAGTGTCCCATCTTCTGTTCGTGCTTTATGATACAAATATCATAAAGTATGATTAGTACACAACTAGACTCCTCCAGTGTCATGTGAACAATCCTTTAGACAAACTATTCAAATCTCTTAATAGTTTATATTGTATGATCATAAAATCATTTAGTATGAACTATAGAAATTCCTTATGTTCATTTGAGATTACTTTTAGGATTGCTAATTTCTTACTATATTGATCATCCAACATTGTGTACATCGTACAGTATGATCAGTACAAAAATCATTTCTTTTGTTTGGTATGATTTATCGGATGACAATATTTCTACTATGTCAATTATCCAGCACTATAAATGTCTTACAATATGATCAGTACAAAACTCATGGCTTTCATCTAATATGACCTTTGGTATGACCAAATTAATACTTTATCGATCGTATTGTATGAACATTATCATAAAGTACGATCGGCTGATCATAATTGCCCATGATTTGAATGCTTGATTTTAAGGGTCAAATTACGCAAGATATTAATATGGTAATACAGTATAATTTTAGTCATGCTATACTATACGATTAGTACAAAAATAGTATCATCTTTAACTCTGGTAGCTAGGGTTTTACATAATGAACTTAATCATATAATACAATTTAACTCATACAATATGAGTTAAAATCATGTAGTATGAAAAATAAAAAATCTAAGGTTACATTTTTCTCTCTCCCTATGTGTGTGTGCATGGTTACTCAGCAATAGTATTTACCAGATTACTTCATTTGACTCAAGAAAAGTAAAAAATATATAAATGGCTAAAAATATAGACTATAACCCTAGTCTACTCAATCTTGAGTTGATCAAAGTTGCAAGTGAATGGTGGACCTAAAAAGTTAGTGAACATGGAAAAATATAAATTTAATATATCAATTGTCATGAGATAGCAGTAAAGAAACAATAATGTTTGTTATCCCCAAAATCACAATACTTGAGTCCAAATTTGCAACAATATCAAAATAAAATTTAAAATCAATTTTTTGTCACATAGTTTTCTAATGCTAATAATATTAAATTACAATTCTATAAATAATACCTTTTTAACTATAAAACTATTTACTTTACTTACTATACCTATACAAATGTAATTTTTGGTAGTGTTGTCCCTAAGAGTTACTCTCCCTCTACATCTGGATTCTAGTGAGATGAATTTGTTGATGTTTCTAGTCAGGTTTTATGAACATCTGCTATCCAGGTACTAAATTCCTTCCCTGAACCCTTCGTGAAGGCACATCTATAAAATACACTAAGTTTTATTTTTTAATCAAAATAAGCTTGCATCCCATAGTGTGATAAGATGAAGATATGCCATACTATGCTCTTGAGACCTTTGCTCTCCAAATAAGCTATGCTATGGTGAATCCTATGTGGGCATATATGTGTTATGTATCCTTCTATGCCACAAGAGCAACACTTAATTCCTAGAAATTAATGTGCTAGTTTATGTAATGAATAAATCTTCCTCCTATGAGAGGATGATGTATGTGATGCCCTAATAGGTTTTGTATGATCAAGTAAAAACATAGATACCATGGCTCTAAGTGTTGTGATATCCTTTCTAAGATACTTGTTAACACTTTCAAATATCCCATGTTTCGTATGTGCTTGATGCTCACTATCTTGCAAATGTAATGCTTCCGCTTTTAATGCCTTATATATAACATCTAATTCAATATATATATATGCTTTTTTTTTTCAAAACTTTAAATTCCTTAACTAAATTTAAATGCTCATATACTAATGCAGTATGCTTGATTTCAAACATGTATACTTATTGACTAGATTTGTGTGCTCATCTCTCAATGTACTATGTTCATTTTTCAAATAGGTTTTTTTCTTTTAAGCTTATAACTAATAAGCAACTATTCTTTTTTTTTTTTTTTGAAAATAATAAGCAACTATTCAAAAAATGACAGTAATTCATCATATAAGAATTGACATGATCTTCAGTAGCACCTATATTGCCTTTCTCCATTAAGCATAATTTGGTGATTTCTTCTTTAGCTTCTTTCTTTGATGAATTAGAGATCGAGTTTGCCTAGAAAGCATTTTAATATTTTCTTTTGTTCATCTTATGTTCACCTTTGTATTCAACTTTCTCCTTTGATGATTGACTCCTTAAATTGGGCACTCCAACTTTATGTGATCTAGTTTTCTACTTTCAAAATATATTAGTTTAATGGAAACTTAATTATACCTTTTACTTTTATTCCTCAGCTTGTCTTTGTACCTCCTATGCTATTTTCCTTATAAAACTTTTGAGCTAATTGGTTATTAAAGCTATGTCATCATCTCCCTTCCTTCAGTAATATTATTGTCAGAATTGTCAGCTTTCAACACTGTAGTAGTTTTCTTTCTCTTTAAAACCCACATTTACCAATCTCTAGCTAATCTTTTGTTTATAAGATATCAAAGAGCCAAGCAATTTATTAATAGAATAAATAGTTAAATCTTTGATTCATAAATTGTCGTCACATTAGCATCCCAAGATGCAGGTAAATATCTCAAAATTTTCTATATCTTTTTTACATTACTAATTTCCTATCTTAAAGAGGTAATAATTTTTATGAAATGAATATATATATCAGATATCAACTTATTAGGTTGCATGAAAAAAAGTTCATAGTGAGGAAGTAAAAATTTAAATATGCTTTCTTAACTTGATTAGTACCTTCATAAGTAATACACAACCTATCCTTTTTTTTTTTTTTGTTACTTGTACATGTAGAGACATGTATATAATTTTTAGACTTTAATACAAATTTTTTTTTAAAACATTTAGCATTTAATTATGCCAACTATCAAATATCGAAACTCCATTCATTAAAGTGAAATTCAACTTTCATGCCATTTTCTATTCTATGTGGGGACGTATACCTATTGCACTAGATTCCACATTCTATAATCAATAGATTTATAGTTGATATATAAAATTTTAGTACCTAATTAAGTTGTTGAAATCTATTTAGTAAGCACCTACTATGATATTAATCAAAAGTGGTTTGTTATGAATCTAAACTGTATGTCAGACCTGAAAGGCACACAGGGGGGGGGGGAAGAAGCACTTAGAACAACATGATATAAAATTTTCCTTTCTATATTTTTCAAACAAACTAAATTAGGAATATAACAAAAAATATTATAAGATTAAACTAATGAAGCAAGAAAAAAATTATTTTACTTTTTATTTATTAAAATGACAAATAAAAAATGTTATTATTGTAGTTTTTTTCTTATTTCAAGCAGATCTTCAATACTTTTTCACAACAGTGCATATAACCAATAGATTGCAAGGAATAATTGAAATAAAATAAAACTAAAGTGAGAAAAATATAAATTGGATTTATAGTAGTTCGATCACTTGAATTTTGTCCACTTCTGAGCCTTTACTTAGGAATTTTAATATCACATTCCTACTCCCAATAAAGTAGAGAAGCCACTCTCCTTTATGGGTAATGTAGGAAACTCTACAACCATGTCTCTCCTCGAGAAGTTTTTTACCTTCATGGGTAATGAAGTCGCTTCTCCCTAATCTCCTGTAAGATCCATGAATTCTGGTCCAAGTCTCAACACCAAGACTTCCCTAAGCTCTTCTTCAAAATCTCTCAAAACCAAAATCAAATAATTTAAGGATTAGATTTAAACTAGACATCCATAATGAATCTATCACCTCATACTTTTGGTCCCACCCAAATGACCTCACAAGTCTCTTCAATATTTCTTGCCCAAAATCTTAGAATACCAAGCTTGAAAGATCTTAAAGAAACTCAAAAGGATCAGCCAAAAAAACCTTATAGGGTTTTTGAAGATATACTATTTATAAGATTGCTCCAAAGAAACCCTAAAATAGAATGTTTAATAATTTTGACAGGTTGATTGTACAGTACGATACTCAGATCATACAATATTATTAATACAATTCTAGCTACAATGTTAATTTACTCTCTAGCTATTTGAAATGTATGGTATGAATAATACAATATGATTAGATCAAGTTTGTCCATTTTAAAAAGAGTTTGTTTAAACATCTTCTTTATTGGATTGGCGAGCCTTATGATCTATTCAATTAAGTTTTATTACAACAAACATATGCTTAGTTGTTCTAGTATGTATGCTAAGTATTTTAGGTACATTGGTTTCATAGATGTGAAAGTTGACTACTTATGACTACTGATGTTGGGATGTACATTGCACAACTCAAGTTACATCAAAATATAAGCATGGAAGAATCAAAGATGAATTAAGATGGATAATATGGAGCTTCAAAAATAATAATTTTTTTTAGATTAACTTAGGAGTGCCTTAGAGGTCCATAGAAGTTTACTTGTATAGTTTGGTTTGCTCATAATTTAAAATATCCATTAAATTATTTTATAAATTATTGATTAAGGGATAACATGCTTAAATTAGAAATCAATAAGATTCCTTAATTAAATAAATTTTATGTTACTTTTAAATATTTTGAAATGCTTCTTATACTATGTAAAATATATCAAAACTATATAATACTTAATTAGACTAATTAAAAGTAATATGCTTATATGCTTGAAATTTTATCAAGTACACTTATATATTCATTTTGAATTAAAATGTTTTATACAATTATACTTATATATAAGTGAGATTATCTAAATATTATATATTAATTTTAAAATAGATAAAAACTATATCAGTTTTTTATTTCAATAGATAATATTATATATTCACTGAATTGCAACTCAATTTTTATTCCATTAGATTCAATGGATTATGTAGATGCAAATTAATAGGTTATGTGAACTAATTTGGGTTTAAACTTTATTTATAATGTTTTTACTATTTTAATTTACAATTTACAAGCTATCGAGAACATTTTTGCATTATTTTGGATGAGATGTATTTGGAGATCTTAACTTATTTGTGACTAGCTTTTATTAATCATTTTATCTAATATTTTCTTTACTATAAATTAAATATTCTACTAAATATTATATTTTAGTGGTTAAAATAATATTATATTATCAGTTTTTACTAAAAATTATGCTAACTACCTTTATAAATACCCTTGTTTCTCTTTCATATTAGGGATGCTCTTAAATTAAAATTCTGCACATTCTCTCTCTTTTTTCCTTTCTTTTCAAGTTTAATCTTGAGAGAAGTTTTATATTTTCATAAAAAATTCTCTAAATTTTTGTAATATAAAAATCAAAAAAAAAATATTTGGAAGAATGAATGAACTCATTAAGAGAAGTTTCTTATTGAGTGCATTCAAGCTTCCAAACTAAGGATTTTATATTACAAAAATTTAGAGAATTTAGAATGAAAATATAAAAATTCTTCTCTCAAGATTTAACTTGAAAAGAAAGGAAAAAAAGGGAGAGAATGTGCTAGAATTTCTAAGTTAAGAGCATCCCTCATATGAAGAGAAACAAGGGTATTTATAGAAAATAGTAGTTATGCTAATTTTAGTTAAACTGATAATCTTATTTATTTTATCCACTAATAATTATATTTAGTAGAATATTAATTTATAGTAAAGAAATATTAGATTAAATGATTAAATAATGGCTAGTCACAAAATAAGTTAAGAAGTCTCCAATACATCTCATCCAAAATAATGCAAAAATGACTCGATAGCTTGTAAATTGTAATATTAAAATTAGGTAAAAATTATAAATAAAGTTTAAACCCAAAGTAGTTCACATAACCTATTAATTTGCATCTACATAATCCAATGAATCTAATGGAATAAAAATTGAGTTGCAATTCAGTGAATATATAATATTATCTATTGAAATAAAAAACTGATATAGTTTTATCTATTTTTAAAATTAATATATGAAGTATTTAGATAATCTCACTTATATATAAGTATAATTGTATAAAACATTTTAATTCAAAATGAATATATAAGTGTACTTGATAAAAATTTCAAGCATATAAGCATATTACTTTTAATTAGTCTAATTAAGTATTTTATATAGTTTTGATATATTTTACATAGTATAAGAAGCATTTCAAAATATTTAAAAGTAACATAAAATTTATTTAATTAAGGAATCTTATTGATTTCTAATTTAAGCATGTTATCCTTAATCAATAATTTATAAAATAATTTAATGGATATTTTAAATTATGAGCAAACCAAACTATACAAGTAAACTTCTATGGACCTCTAAGGCACTCCTAAGTTAATCTAAAAAAAAATTATTATTTTGAAGCTCCAGATTATCCATCTTAATTCATCTTTGATTCTTCCATGCTTATATTTTGATGTAACTTGAGTTGTGCAATGTACATCCCAACATCAGTAGTCATAAGTAGTCAACTTTCACATCTATGAAACCAATGTACCTAAAATACTTAGCATACATACTAGAACAACTAAGCATATGTTTGTTGTAATAAAACTTAATTGAATAGATCATAAGGCTCGCCAATCCAATAAAGAACATGTTTAAACAAACTCTTTTTAAAATGGACAAACTTGATCTAATCATATTGTATTATTCATACCATACATTTCAAATAGCTAGAGAGTAAATTAACATTGTAGCTAGAATTCTATTAATAATATTGTATGATCTGAGTATCGTACTGTACAATCAACCTGTCAAAATTATTAAACATTCTATTTTAGGGGTTTCTTTGGGAGCAATCTTATAAATAGTATATCTTCAAAAACCCTATAAGGTTTTTTTGGCTGATCCTTTTGAGTTTCTTTAAGATCTTTCAAGCTTGGGTATTCTAAGGATTTTGGCAAGAAATATTGAAGAGACTTGTGAGGTCATTTGGGTGGGACCAAAAGTATGAGGTGATAGATTCATTATGGATGTCTAGTTTAAATCTAATCCTTAAATTATTTGATTTTGGTTTTGAGAGATTTTGAAGAAGAGCTTAGGGAAGTCTTGGTGTTGAGACTTGGACCAGACTTCATGGATCTTACAGGAGATTAGGGGAGAAGCGACTTCATTACCCATGAAGGTAAAAAAACTTCTCGAGGAGAGACATGGTTGTAGAGTTTCCTACATTACCATAAAGGAGAGTGGCTTCTCTACTTTATTGGGAGTAGGAATGTGATATTAAAATTCCTAAGTAAAGGCTCAGAAGTGGACAAAATTCAAGTGATCGAACTACTATAAATCCAATTTATATTTTTCTCACTTTAGTTTTATTTTATTTCAATTTATTCCTTGCAATCTATTGGTTATATGCACTGTTGTGAAAAAGTATTGAAGATCTTGCTTGAAATAAGAAAAAAACTACAATAATAACATTTTTTATTTTGTCATTTTAATAAATAAAAAGTAAAATAATTTTTTTCTTGCTTCATTAGTTTAATCTTATAATATTTTTTGTTATTATTCCTAATTTAGTTTGTTTGAAAAATATAGAAAGGAAAATTTTATATTCATGTTGTTCTAAGTGCTTCTCCCCCCCCCCTGTGTGCCTTTCAGGTCTGTCATACAGTTTAGATTCATAACAAACCACTTTTGATTAATATCATAGTAGGTGCTTACTAAATAGATTTCAACAACTTAATTAGGTACTAAAATTTTATATATCAACTATTAAATCTATTGATTATAGAATGTGGAATCTAGTGCAATAGGGTATACGTCCCCACATAGAATAGAAAATGGCATGAAAGTTGAATTTCACTTTAATGAATGGAGTTTCGATATTTGATAGTTGGCATAATTAAATGCTAAATGTTTTAAAAAAAAATTTGTATTAAAGTCTAAAAATTATATACATGTCTCTACATGTACAAGTAACAAAAAAAAAAAAAGGATAGGTTGTGTATTACTTATGAAGGTACTAATCAAGTTAAGAAAGCATATTTAAATATTTTACTTCCTCACTATGAACTTTTTTTCATGCAACCTAATAAGTTGATATCTGATATATATATTCATTTCATAAAAATTATTACCTCTTTAAGATAGGAAATTAGTAATGTAAAAAAGATATAGAAAATTTTGAGATATTTACCTGCATCTTGGGATGCTAATGTGACGACAATTTATGAATCTAAAGATTTAACTATTTATTCTATTAATAATTTGCTTGGCTCTTTGATATCTTATAAACAAAAGATTAGCTAGAGATTGGTAAATGTGGGTTTAAAGAGAAAGAAAACTACTACAGTGTTGAAAGCTGACAATTCTGACAATAATATTACTGAAGGAAGGGAGATGATGACATAGCTTTAATAACCAATTAGCTCAAAAGTTTTATAAGGAAAATAGCATAGGAGGTACAAAGACAAGCTGAGGAATAAAACTAAAAGGTATAATTAAGTTTCCATTAAACTAATATATTTTGAAAGTAGAAAACTAGATCACATAAAGTTGGAGTGCCCAATTTAAGGAGTCAATCATCAAAGGAGAAAGTTGAATACAAAGGTGAACATAAGATGAACAAAAGAAAATATTAAATGCTTTCTAGGCAAACTCGATCTCTAATTCATCAAGAAAGAAGCTAAAGAAGAAATCACCAAATTATGCTTAATGGAGAAAGGCAATATAGGTGCTACTGAAGATCATGTCAATTCTTATATGATGAATTACTGTCATTTTTTGAATAGTTGCTTATTATTTTCAAAAAAAAAAAAAAGAATAGTTGCTTATTAGTTATAAGCTTAAAAGAAAAAAACCTATTTGAAAAATGAACATAGTACATTGAGAGATGAGCACACAAATCTAGTCAATAAGTTTACATGTTTGAAATCAAGCATACTGCATTAGTATATGAGCATTTAAATTTAGTTAAGGAATTTAAAGTTTTGAAAAAAAAAAGCATATATATATATATATATTGAATTAGATGTTATATATAAGGCATTAAAAGCGGAAGCATTACATTTGCAAGATAGTGAGCATCAAGCACATACGAAACATGGGATATTTGAAAGTGTTAACAAGTATCTTAGAAAGGATATCACAACACTTAGAGCCATGGTATCTATGTTTTTACTTGATCATACAAAACCTATTAGGGCATCACATACATCATCCTCTCATAGGAGGAAGATTTATTCATTACATAAACTAGCACATTAATTTCTAGGAATTAAGTGTTGCTCTTGTGGCATAGAAGGATACATAACACATATATGCCCACATAGGATTCACCATAGCATAGCTTATTTGGAGAGCAAAGGTCTCAAGAGCATAGTATGGCATATCTTCATCTTATCACACTATGGGATGCAAGCTTATTTTGATTAAAAAATAAAACTTAGTGTATTTTATAGATGTGCCTTCACGAAGGGTTCAGGGAAGGAATTTAGTACCTGGATAGCAGATGTTCATAAAACCTGACTAGAAACATCAACAAATTCATCTCACTAGAATCCAGATGTAGAGGGAGAGTAACTCTTAGGGACAACACTACCAAAAATTACATTTGTATAGGTATAGTAAGTAAAGTAAATAGTTTTATAGTTAAAAAGGTATTATTTATAGAATTGTAATTTAATATTATTAGCATTAGAAAACTATGTGACAAAAAATTGATTTTAAATTTTATTTTGATATTGTTGCAAATTTGGACTCAAGTATTGTGATTTTGGGGATAACAAACATTATTGTTTCTTTACTGCTATCTCATGACAATTGATATATTAAATTTATATTTTTCCATGTTCACTAACTTTTTAGGTCCACCATTCACTTGCAACTTTGATCAACTCAAGATTGAGTAGACTAGGGTTATAGTCTATATTTTTAGCCATTTATATATTTTTTACTTTTCTTGAGTCAAATGAAGTAATCTGGTAAATACTATTGCTGAGTAACCATGCACACACACATAGGGAGAGAGAAAAATGTAACCTTAGATTTTTTATTTTTCATACTACATGATTTTAACTCATATTGTATGAGTTAAATTGTATTATATGATTAAGTTCATTATGTAAAACCCTAGCTACCAGAGTTAAAGATGATACTATTTTTGTACTAATCGTATAGTATGACTAAAATTATACTGTATTACCATATTAATATCTTGCGTAATTTGACCCTTAAAATCAAGCAATCAAATCATGGGCAATTATGATCAGCCGATCGTACTTTATGATAATGTTCATACAATACGATCGATAAAGTATTAATTTGGTCATACCAAAGGTCATATTAGATGAAAGCCATGAGTTTTGTACTGATCATATTGTAAGACATTTATAGTGCTGGATAATTGACATAGTAGAAATATTGTCATCCGATAAATCATACCAAACAAAAGAAATGATTTTTGTACTGATCATACTGTACGATGTCCACAATGTTGGATGATCAATATAGTAAGAAATTAGCAATCCTAAAAGTAATCTCAAATGAACATAAGGAATTTCTATAGTTCATACTAATTGATTTTATGATCATACAATATAAACTATTAAGAGATTTGAATAGTTTGTCTAAAGGATTGTTCACATGACACTGGAGGAGTCTAGTTGTGTACTAATCATACTTTATGATATTTGTATCATAAAGCACGAACAGAAGATGGGACACTTGAAAATTAGGGTTTCTTGAAGCCCACTATTTAAGCTTCTCTAATTCTTATGTTAAAAAGTTTTTTGCTATTGATTGTGCTTGAGAGGGATCATAGAGGAAGAGGAGGAGTTCTTTGAGAGAGAAGAAAGGGAGAGATTCTTATGAGGAGGAGTTGTGAGGGATTCACAACCAAGCAAGGTTTCCATTATCTTCTTCAAGCTATTTTCTTGATTCCTTGGTGGATCTAGGGAGACATTCTTCAGCATCAGATTTAGATTCTCTGCTTACACCATGAGGGAGTAAAAGGATTTAGGTTCTCTACATACGGTAGGAGGGAGTAAAAGGATTTAGGTTCTTTGCCTTCACTAGGAGGGTGAAAAAATTTATGGTACTCTATTTGACTGGGAGTGTAAAGGAGAGACACTAAAAGGTTTAGTGCAATACTCGTTGGAGGCCACCAGGGAGTGGACATATGTAAGATTTGATCAAACCATTATAAAATATGGTATGTTTTTCTCTTTTATTTTTTACTTTTAATTGCTACACTCATTTAGGATTTTAGTATGGTTAAAATTTCTGATTATTGTGAACATAATATGTTTTTATGTTTTGGGATAAACTTATTTGTTTTAAAATATTTAAAAAGATAAAAAGACTTTTTTTTTTCTTTAAGTAATTTTTTAAAATTAACCAATTTACCCCCCTCTTGGTTAGCCTTAGGCTTGTTCTTAAAGGTTTAACAACCTTCACAAACCTTTAGAAATGTCATTACTATTGCTAAACGATAAAACTATTTTAAAAGGGCTTAAAGTAAATAATGTTTATATGATTGACTTGGATTATACTAAAAAAACTAGTGAAGTATACTATTAAAAAACAACCTTAGAATGTCAAAAGGGATAAAAATTAATTGTTTGAGTATATATAATGTGAGGAGAGAGAAGCTCCACAAATTGAGGAAGGATTTGGAAGAAGCTTTCGGCTGTATTCTTTGAAAATGGAAGATGGTGGCCGGTCATCCTTGGATGATCGGAACACCAAATCCCTTAGATCTACTGTGCGTCTAACATTGTTGGATTCAAAAGATAGTTTTTCATTCAATCTCAGCTTTTCTAGTTTTTTTAACTCTCCTCTTGTGATTAGATAGGGAGGTTTGGTTTATAAGAAAAAATCTTTGTTGGAGAGTAGTAAAGGAAAAGAAGTAATGGATGCTGTAAAAAGTAAGTCTTATTCACCCTTGCTGGTTTTCATCCCTAGAGCAAATGATTTGGAGGCTTCCTCTCCAGGTTACTCTGATCACAATTTGGATAATTCTAATGTGTGTTTTAGAAAACAACATATTAAAATCAATTTGGATAAAATTCATGTTGGAAGTAAAGATACTAATGTGGTTAAACTTGACTTGGAAAAGGAAAAATCCAATGTTCATGTTTTAAGGAATTCATTGGTGGTGAAGATTCTTGGCAAAAACTTGCCCTTTTCAAGTTGTGCTTTTGAATTAAGAAGGCAATGGGCTAAGTTTGGAAGATTTCACATAACATCACTTGGATTAGATTGGTTCCTGTGCTCTTTTCAATCACAGGAAGCAATGGAGGAAGTTCTCAATGGAGGTTCTTGGTATGTGGGTGGATTTATCATTGGACTAGATAAATGGTCTCCCAATTTTTCTTCTAACTCCTTGGATGTGATTTCTTCTCATGTTGGGTTTGTCTTCCTCACTTGCCATTACATTACTGGGATGAAACCAATATAACGAGAATTGTTTCAAGTATTGGGACTCCTTTACTATTAGATGGTAACATGTTTAGATGGGGGAGGGAATTGGCTAGAGCTTGCGTTCGGGTTAAATTGAACTCGAAACTCCCTTGGGGTACTTGGGTTTAAGGTATCCATGGTAGATTTTTTTAGAAATTTGAATTTGAAAATTTATCTTCTATTTGTTTCAAATGTGGAAGAATTGGACATATAGATGTGGTATGTCCGAATGGTTTTCAAAATCTAGATTTGATTAATAAGGAGGTTCCCAAAGATCCATTACTAGTTGAAGATAGTTCATATGGACCTTGGATGCATGTGAAATTCAAATCTAAAAATAGGCTTAGAAGTGTTAGAAGGAATTCTTCCAAAAACATATTAAAGATCTTCATCCAGATTGCCGGATTACATCTGATGGATCAAGTTCAGACCGTCTTCCTAAAATCAAGGAAGGAGATGAAGTTGTTGGTTGCCTTAATTCAAATTTGGTGGTTGAGTTGGCTGTTGCTCTTAATACAAATTTGGAAAAAAAACCAATATGGTACGTTGATTGCTGAAATTGATTTGGTGGTTCAAACAGATAAAGAAAATTATACCATGGATCAACATAGTAAGGCTGGAATTTCGGGATTTCAAAATTTAATTTTTGAAATCCCTCTTGTCATGGAGGCATAAGGAAGCGTTATTGGCTGAAGTTAAATTGGATCTGGTTATTCAAAAGGTAGTTGAGGAGTTGAAGCCGGTTTCTTCTCCAAAAAATCAAGATATGCAGTTGTTGAAGGATGGAACAATTGAAGGAATTAATGGTTCTGTTGTTATTTCAAAAGATCATCCAAAGGTTGTTGGAAATATGGAAATTCAATTTCCACAAATGATGGAGGCAGTTTTGGAGAAATATGAGGAGCAGAATTCGGATTTTACTCCTACTAAGGCAGCAAATAATTCTGAAGAGTTTGTTAATATTGATGAAACAAAAGATGGTTTCTCTAAAACCATTTCTCCTAATTCATTAATCAGTTTGAAGTTCAAAAAGACTGTCTTATTGAAAAACAAAAAAGTCTCATCTTTGGAACTTGGTTCTTCAAGTTCTAAGCACAAGTTGTTCAAAGAACTACAAGATCTTGGACCGGTGAAAGATCAAACTAGAATGAGGATTACTGATCTCAGAATGAAGAACAAATTGAGGAGTTCTTCCCAAACATCTCAGTGATATGATACCCGAAATTCTCATTGCAAGCAGTAAAGTTGAAAGATACATAAGGTTGGAAATTCTGTTCAAAGAATTTTCCATATCTTTTGCTTGGTGCCTCATCATTGGTGATTGGAAAAGACATCTAAAATACCTATTATTGTTTCACATAGATGTTTTGAGATTGTCCTATTATCTTTGTAATTTTCTTTTGATTATCTTTTTTAATTTCTTTTTTATTTTGGATTTTTTATTTTTTAAACATATTATATTTGGTTATGAGATCGTTACTAGATCTTATTCTCTAACCTGATGGGAACTCTGGGATACTAACCAACCCTTGGGTTGTTTCAAACTTGGTATCCCCTGCATCTCAATGGTTTCAAAATAGGAAACAGTGGGTTTCATTTCAAAAATAATAAGTTTAATGTTAACAAAATTGCTTTCAATAAGGATCCTTTTGAGCAAGGATCTATTAGTTTTTTTTTCTTCCTAGTTTGTATTAGATTGTTTTTTCTTTCTTATTAATGCAAATTTGCATTCTCTCAAAAAAAAAAAAAAAAAAAAAAAAACTTAGATGAGTTTTAGCTATGGCGTTAGAGACTATGTCTTGTTAGTATGAGGACTCATAAAAATCACACACCTAGAACTAGTAAGGGGAATACCTAAGTTAGACTTCAAAAAAGAACACCTATTTAATACATATGATAGGTTTCAGGTTGACTATAAGGAATCTCATATGATTGTTATCAAAAGATTCTTAATATATCTCATAGGTACTTAGAACATAGGTACTTAGTGTCCTAGGAATAACTTGACCTTTAACATAGTTGGATACTTAGATTTTTATTTTGATGGATGTAAGGTAGCTAAGAAAGCACCTCAAGAACTTGCCAATTCATAAAATAATCTCTAGTTTCTTGATTGAGTTAAAAGAAACATTTTATAGTCTTTTCCACCAAAATAGTTGAATATATAGCGACGGAAAGTTATGTTGCCCAAGTCCTTGGCTGAAGCAATAAATTCTTGATTTTGGATTGCTAGTAGAAACCATCCTCATCACGTACGATAAAAAACTGTGATTTATATCATAAAAATCATATTAAACACTCTTATACTAAACACATTAACATAAGGCATCACTTTATTAAGGTTCATGTGGCCAAGGGAGATATAGAAATATAATATGTGAAAACATAAATTTATATAGCTTACACTTGTACCAAACTCCTAAATTATGATAAGTTCAACACACATACAACTAGATTATGAGAAAATTATATAAGTGCTTAAGAATATAAAGTCACTACATGCTATTTTTTGTTGTTATGTCCTTATATTTATGTTTTAGTTTACATGCTTACTTTGTTGTCAGTTTTTGTTTTTTTTTTGTCCTTGTGTTTGTTTGCATATATGTTTATTTTGTAATAAAAGTTTTGCTCTATACCTTCGTGACTTATTCTTTATTTTTACTGTGTTTTATGAATTATGTGAAAATTTTTATTGTGTACTTGTAATTATGGAACTGTCCCTGATCATCACATAAAACCCTAAATTTTTCTTCATATCGTATTATAAAATTAGCATCATATTATATGATACACATCGATCATCTTACATCGACCTTCATTTGAGATAAAAATGATAGATTGAGCAAATTATTACGATTTGTACTATACGATCCCCTATCATATTATTCAAATTACGTGGAATAAAATACTAATAGGATGACATTAATTTGGTTAATACAATCATTATTGCACATCGTACTATATGAACACCTATTTGTACCAAATAATCCATTCAATTAATGATGGTATAGAAGACACCTAGGGACAAAAAAATGAATATTATACTATATGATCCTTGATTGTACTTGATGATTTGACATGAAACCACATGATATCTCCACCAAAAGTGACTATAATTAGAACCAAGTAAATCTCACTCTTAGAACTACCCAAATCAAACTTCACCAGCCTCTTGTAAGCACTTTAGTCTTGATTTCATGTGTTATTCAACACACTCAAAAACTCTATTATATTTAAATTTGATGATAACACTACTAGAAATTAGTCAAATACTAGTGGATTTTTTGGGGGCCTTGGGACCGCTAAAAATTCTGTTAGTTATGCCTACGAATTGATCGTCGGTATTAACCAGCTGTTATACCAATGGTTCCAAGACCATCAAAATTGCTAGTTCTATATAAGTTAGACACCTTTTCCAGTGGTATGCTTATCGATTTCAAGTAAAATTCTTTATAGCAGCCGTAGCCCCCAGAAATGCAACCAGTATTAGCCCTATTTTTTCCAACCCATTCTTCTTCTTCATTTTAACATGTCTCCACCAATAGATGAAGCTGAACCCTACTCCTCCCCCCACTTTATCAATCCAAGACATTTATATATTATTTCTTTTCATTTCTTCAATATTTGTGAGGTAAAACTCATTCTCTTCATACATTTTTCATTTTTATGTAATTTTAACTGTTAAAAAAAAGTTTTATTTTGGTTTAGAAGCAAAAGTTGAAAAAATACTCTATATAAATAAGAGAAGGTCAGATAAGAAATAATATAATAGATTATAACCCTAAAATCTCTTATAAATAATTAGACGCAAGCAATTGATCGTTACATAATTAGAGGCAAGATAATTTGTTATTTTATTTACGAAAAAATATTGGTATTCACCTGGTTATCATGATTAGAGGAAATCAATGAACTTTTATAAACATAATTCCTTATTACATAAATTTGTATGATTGTTGTAAGGGTTCAAATTAGTAAACTATGTGCTTTCTTGGAAAAATATCCTAGTTACCTATAGTACTTTAGGCTAATTCATAATAGAGAAATATGTATATTTATAAAAATAAATTTAATTTTCATAATTTATAATACTATATATATATATATATATATATATATATAATATTAGTTTTATGATTATTAATTCAATATCTACAAGACTATCGAGATAGAGAGATAATAGATGTATAACAGATTATTACTAGGACGAAAAATATGACAGAAGAATTTATTGATGGAGTTAAGACTTTCATTCAAGTCGTATGTCAACAACTTTTATTTAAGTTTGATGGAATGTTTAAATGTCTATGCTCGAAGCACAAAAATCAAGCTTTTCTTAAGCCCGATAATGTTAAGGTTGATTTATATCGTAGGGGATTTATTCGAGGATATTGGTTCTAGGCCTCACATGGTGAGTACGATCCATATAGAGATACTCATACGAATTCATCCATAGCTCCTAAAATAGTAGATGAAGATCAAATGAATAGACCATATGAAGAACTTGTTTTGATGCAACAAGTCCAAATTTAAGAGCAAACATGAAAAAGGCACCAAACCCAAAAATAATTTTTTTAATTAATATATGCTATTCATAAATTAATTTGGGATGGTTGCTCAACTCATTCAAAATTATGAATTATTGTTTGGATGCTTAATATCAAAATAAAAAAAAATATTCCTCAAGAGTATATCATTGACTTCATTTTTCTTCTCAAGGAAATAAATCCAATTGACAATTTAATCCCCATAGATTTATATTGATTAAAAAAATTAGTATATAAGATGGGTCTCACCTCAAAAAAAATTTATTATTGTACAAATGGTTGTATGTTTTACTAAAAGGATGATATGATAGAAGTTTGTTACATACCTGCAGTTCAAAACCCACTCGGGAAAATAACATCATCAAAATAAATATATTTCATATTCTCGGTTATTTTATTTACCAATTATTCCAAGACTTTAGTGCCTCTACGCATCAATGAATTCAGTAAGTCATATGAGATGACATAAGGAGAAGTTAGCTTACTATCTTCTTTCTCATCCATTAGATGTTGAAGCATAAAAACATTTTGATCAAACACATGCTTTATTTGTTACCAAGCCACGTAACATAAGATTGGGATTATGTGCTGACGCTTCCACTCCATACAATCAGGCAACTTCACCATATTCTTATTGGCTAATTATACTAGCACCATACAACCTTCTACAAAAAATGTGCATGACTACTCCATACATATTATTAACACTTATAAAACAAAGATCACATAATCTAAAAGTAAAAAATTAATATTTTTTGTAATCATTACTTGATGAACACAAGTTCTTATGGGAAAAAGGTATCCTCACATATGACATCTCAACCAAATAGAATTTCTCCTTAAAGCTGCATTGCTTTAGACCATTAGTGATTTTTCAGCTTATGATATTTTATTGGGTTGGAGCACAGTAGGAAAGTTAGCTTGCCCTTAGTATATGGATAATACCAAATCTTTCATATTAAAATATGGAGGAAAAAAAATACTTGGTTTAATTTTTATCGGATGTTCCTACCTTCTAATCATCCTTTTAAAAGAAATATGGATGAATTCTTCATAAATAAAGTTGAGAGGTCATCTCCTCTACCAAGATTAAGTGGTTATAACATACTATAGAGGCTTTCTAGCATTTCATTAATTATTGATTTTCCAATGTTATCAAAGTGTAAATTTTTTGGATATGGTGTTTGATATAATTAGATGAAAAAAATGATTTTTTTTTTACATTATCATATTGGAGTACAAATATGATAAGGCATAATGTTGATGTTATGCACATTGAAAAGAACATTCTCGACAATATTTTATTACAATAATGGATTTTAAAGGCTAAAGTAGGGATAATGTAAAAGTTAGATTAAAAATTAAAGAGTGCTACCTCTGAAAAAATCTAGAGCTAGAAATAAATAATGATGGCAGAATAATAAAGCTCAAAAAATTTCCACCTGGATTCTTAGATTCTATGAAACATCTTCTAGTCCAGCTACCTTATGAGGCTAGAATAGGAAGACATGTGTAATATCATTGGATGTACCATTTTGAGAGGTAAGATATGTATTTAATACATTATCTTTAATATTTCTATTTCTAACTAATAATTCTAATGGTCTAATAGATATTTAAAAAACTTAAAAAATATGTTAAGAATAAAGCATGATCAGAAGGATCCATATGTGAAGCATATTTGGCTCAAGAAACCACCACTTTTTCTCCTACTACTTTGAGCCCCATGTGAGAAGTACAAGAATAAAAATTAGTCATAACATGAACTTTAATATCGAATAATAATCACAATCTACACTATTAGTCTTTAAAATTCATGGAAAGGCTAGTTGAAAATATGTTGCAAGATTTCTCAGTGATTTAGAAATCAAAATAACAACTTTATATGTGCTACAAAACTTATAGTAAGTCCCAGCTATCTTAGAGTAAGTTTTTCCATAATGAGCATAAGAAATCATGTCAATTTTAAATTCACAAGTGTAGGTTGGATTTTATGTATCCATGACTTTTGTATGCAGCTTGCCTCCAACAAATACTACAAATATTGAGCAACTTGTATCAAATGAATTCCCAATATAATTTAGATCTTAAATGAGTAAAAACTATATTATTTTATCTATTTAAATCTAATTAAATACTATAAGCCACAAATTTTCTAACTTTTCTTATGTTCATGACCCCCGTAATAAGGTCTTTGTTAAAGGTCTACAATCACTGGCATGGGCCCAATACATAAAGCAAACACATGGCTAATTTATATAGTTAATGGGTTTAGATTTAATTCTAAGTCATGGAGCAAAGGAAGAAAAACTAAAAAATATGGAAACACTCATGAAGAAGATGTGTGATTATTAAAATATTATGGACAAGTTCTAGAGCTGACGTACCAGGAGAAGGCGAAAATCTTGTATGTTTATTCATCTGTCAATGGTACGATCATGTACCAAAAAGAGGTAAAAGGGTTCATCCTGCGTATGGTTTAGTAGAGGTAAAATATAATAGAAGATATGGGATATTAGATCCATTTATGTTAGCAAATCAAGTTGTTCAAGTTTATTGCTGTAAATATCCTAGTGGTCGTAGAGATAAGAAATATTGTCTAGGCATTATAAAAGCTAAAACACAACAGATTATTGACCAACAATATGTCATATCTACTGTACATCAAGAGGATGAGATGTTAGATTATAGGGTTATTGAAATTGATGTTCTTGATACTTCATTGCATAATGCTGGAATGTAGTTAGAGGATGTGGATATTTTGACAAGCTCTTCAAGTGAGAATGAGGAAAAAAGTGAAATTACCTTAGAGAACATTGAAAGTGTTTCTGATTCAGATAAGTTCTTATAGCTTAGGTGACCAAATTTATTTTAATGTAGTTAATGTTATATAAACCAAACTTGTAATTAAATAAATGTTTAGCAAGAAATGTTTTTTTAAATGAAAAATTTAGTGCAATTTTTTTAATTATGCAAATCTTTATATTTATTATAACTTTATTTATAATTATACATATTTATTATAATTGTAATATTTTTTTAATTTTATGAAATATAAAATAATTATTTTTTATTATAAATGGCTTTAGGTTACAAGCCTCCTCATAGATCCATTACAGTAATGTTTAGTCATAGTAGGAAGAGGTTGAGCATTAGACAAATTGGATCTAGATAGGGTGATCAAGGTCAGGGGTAGATAGTTCCACCAGTGATAGGAGTGTAATCACCACCAACCGAGAGTCAACATTAGCCCCTATTGAGTAGGAGTATTTGTATTGATGATTTTAGATATTATTTGGGGATCTCAGCATGCAGCGCAATGTCAACCCAAATAAATATTAAAAATACCCCCTATCATGTAAAGACATTTTACAATATAATCAATTTAGAATTTTGAGATTTTAAATATTTATTTGGAGATCTCGATGCTTAGCATGATGTCAACCCAAATAAAAATTAAAATGCCCCATATCTTGTAGTCAAAGTTTAGATAGGCTTTGTATTTCAAGATTTTAAATATTTATTTGGGGATCTCAGCGCATAGCATGATATTAACCCAAATAAATATTTAAAGTGCCCCCAATCTTATGGGAGATATCCAAATGCATTCTTGTAACATAACAAAATTTTAAAAAATATAAGATGTATATGTTAATAAACATGTATTAAATATATATCACATTAAACATAATATTTTTTTGTGTAATTTTGTGCTTGGTACTTCTTTAAGTATCAGCTGTTGATCGGCAACATAAGCCTCTGATCGTCCAAATTGATTAATTGATATGCTCCTCCTTGATACAACTTCTCAATGATGAAGGTGCCTTCCTAATTGGATATGAATTTATCATTGATGTTTTAGTGTGAGTTGATGACCTTCTCAACATCAGAACTAATTCTCCTTTTTGAAATAATTAATCACACACAATTTGATCAAATGATTTTGCCAGTCTTGCTTGGAAAATTTTTAAGTTATATTGAGCTTGTAGTCTGACTTCATTGACCACATTGAGCTATTCCATTCATAATCAAGCATTTTATTCCTAGGTCAGATTGTGTTAGATAGCTATGTAAAGTGGCGGTAGCTCGATCTTTAGTGGTAACATGGCTTCAATCCCAAACAGTAGCATGTAGGGAGTGGCTTCGGTCGGCATCTTGTAAGTTGTACGATATACCCACAGTACTTTTTTCATTTTTGTATGACACTCTCTTTTATTCTTTATGAGGATTTTCTTCAATAATTTCACCAGCATCTTATTGAAGGCATCTGCCAAGACATTTGCTCTTGGGTTATAAATTGATGAGCATCACCAATCAATCTTATGCTGATCAACAAACTTGTAAATTTTAGCACTTTTGAAAGTTGTATCGTTGTCCGAGATTTAAAGGTTGTGGGTATAGAAGTTCATCACATGTTCGGATGTAACTTTGAATGGAGCCGCCTTTACCCACTTAGAGAAGTAGTGTATTGCCTCTAGTGTAAAGTCCAGTTTATGATGGTATCTATCGGCCTGATTATATTTGTGCCCCTGCATTTAAATGGCTAGGACACTATAATTGGGTGCAGTGGATTTGGTGGTTCATGTATAACATCATAGTTAATTTGACACTCGTGACACCTTTACATGGTCAATATAATCCCTCGCCATTATTGGCCAATAGTAGCCCATTTTTTTAATTTTAGTAACCATTTGGGGACCTGATTGATATGTGTCACAAAGTCCTTCATGAACCTCTGCTACCACTCTATTAGCTTCCTTGCTCCCTAGGTATCTCAGTCACATTTGATCAAAAGCCCGTCGGTACATCATGTCATTGACTAATGCATATCGCAATGCCCTCTTTTATATTTATGTGGCTAGAGATTTATTTATTGGGAGTTTATTTTCTTAGAACTAGTCGATGAATGGTTTCCTCCAATCAATTTCTACTTCAACATCTATGAAATGTAACCACGACTCAGAGCATGTACTGATTTTATGCCTCTTAACTAAATTGTGTTCTTTTGGTTTATTTTCAATAGTAATATGTTGGGGAGGTTGGGGATCAGTTGAAGTTACATCTTGATGACTTGAATTTGGTATACCTTTTTCCCATGGAAATTGCATGGTTTTGTCTCTAAGACTCCACAACTATGAATTATAATTATTATAGAATCTTCATCCGTATTCACCACAATCTTTACTAATTTGTCCTTATAATCTACCTTATTATTCCGACCTTGAGAAACTCGATCTATTCTAACATTTGGCACTTCTTTTAGAAGCTTGAGAGTTTGTTGGTGGTAGTGGGCTATTCAACTTTGCAAATCTTCTAAATGCCAAGAACTTGATTTATGACAAGTTGTGAATCGTTGAAGATTTAGAATTTGTGATTCTAACATTGATTGCAATCTCTAGTCACGCTATTAGAGCTTTATACTCAGCTTCATTATTTATTCGAGGCACATTCAAATTGAATTAAAATCTCATTTAACTATCTCAGGAAATATGAAAATGAGACTGATATCGGCTAGAGCTCTTGTAAAATTTAGAGGTTAGGCAGGTTTAATCAATGTCGTCCATTAAAGTACTTCTCCTAAATTATAGTTTTTCATTCCCCTCGACATGCATGATTTGCTCATTAAGCAAATCATCATTAAATGTGGAGTCTATAAGGATAGGATGTGCAATAAGAAAATCTTCAAAGTCTTGTCCCTTTACCACCATTTGTGGCATATATGAAACATCAAATTATAGCAGTATCGCTGCCCACCTGGCAAAATAACCTATCAATAGTGGTCTCGTCATCAAGAATTTTAGCAGATCGATCTTTGATATCAACATAATTTTGTGAGAGAGCATGTAGTGGTGGAGTTCCTAGACTATGAAAATCAACACCAAACAATGCTTCTCAATTGGGTAATAACTGATTTATTCTCCAATCAGCCTCTAACTGATGTAGTAAAGAGCATTTTCTCTTCCTTCTTCATTGTATTAGGCCAATAATGCTCTAGTGGACTCTTCTAGTGCTTTCATGTATAGTATAAGAGACTTCTCTGGTATTGATGTTATGAGAATAGGTGGATTCAGCAGGTATCTTTTAATATTATTGAATGCTTCCTAGCATTCTACATCCCAATTGAAGAAGGCATCTTTCTTCATTAGCATTAAAATGGATAGCATCTACTTAATAGATTCAATATAAATCTTTATATGAAAGCTAGTTATCCTTGCAAGGAGTAGAGTTGACTAAGGTTCTTTGGTGGTGGCATTTCCACAATCGCTTTGATCTTATTAGGGTCAATTTTAATGCCTCAATGTCGAACAACATACCCTAGGAACTTGTTGGAGGAGACACCGAAGGCGCTTTTAAGGGGATTCATCTTTAGATCAAATTTTATAATCCTCTCAAATATGATCCGTAGATCATTTAAGTGGTCTTTTCAGTTTAGACTTTTGATGACAAGGTCATCTACGTAACACTCGACCTTCTAAAAAATTAGCTCATAAAAAAAGCATTTTATTGCTCACTGGTAAGTTGCAACAACATTCTTCAAGCCGAAGGACATGATTAAGTATCAAAAAATGTTAATATGCATTTTTAATGATGTTTGGTTTTCATCTTTAGGCACCATCTTGATTTGTTGTAGCCTCATGATCCATCCATAAATGAAAATATGTCATCGTTAAATGTGTTATCAACCAGAAGTTCTGACACTGGGAGAAGAATATCATCTTTCATACATGCCTTATTAAGGTCCTAAAAATTGATACAGATATAAATTTGATCATTTTTCTTCTTGAAAGGGACAATATTGATGATCCAATCGACATACTTCTTTACACAAATAAAACCCGCCTCAATAAGCTTTTTTATCTCTACAATCACTTATTCTTCAATCTCCAATCTCATTCTCTTTGGAGCTTATTTGATGGGTGTTACATTTGATTTAATGACCAATTTATGAACTGCTATATCAGGGGAAAAACCAGGCATCCTAGGATATATTCAGGCAAAGCAATCCCTGAATTCATTGAGAAGTTCTTTGATTTCTTCTCCTTGCTCTTCTAATAGAAGGGAGCTAATAAAGGTTAGCCGAAAGTCCTCTTTAATTTCCAAGTTGACTTCTTTCAGCTCATTCATAGTTGTCGCTTGTCTCCATCTTCAAGCTCTTTAGGTGCAGGTTTGGCCTCCATGGGCTAATCATCATAAGTGTCAACTTCGTATATTTCATCGTCAATGATTTGATTTTCCCTCATATGATTACTCGGCAAATCTCTTTTTGGGGGAATTTATACATGAATAATTTGAGACATCTTCTTACAAAAGTATCATTCTTTCATAATGAGTGAGGATTTCTTTGATACCAGAGGCTCAGGCATAAACAAACTTGTTTGGAGGAATGAGTGTTATCTCACTTTCACAACATTCTTTGGATATTTCTGGTATTATACCTAGAAAATCTAATAGGTATTAATTCCCATAATTAATGAGCCTATGAAACCAGTCACAATTTCCTTCTTCTTCGAGCTTTCCAATTAAATCAAATAAGCTCCCTAGCTCGTCCCTTTTTCTGTGAGGAGGCATATAACAAGTTATAAGCTCTTCAATATTGTGCACCTCTCGTTGAATAATTTCCTTGAAGTATTATAGGGGAATGCACGTGACTACGAGTATGCTATCTGAGATTGACAGGCTACCTATTCTTCTAGAGAATATACCCTATATCTTGTTCGTATAGATAGAGTCATAGTTATAATCATCATTTGAATATTAAGCCTCTCTTCTCCCTTTGGTCGTTGACTGACATACCCTCCGAGATTTGATAGGGTAACATTACCTTCATCTATGTCACTCCCAAGATGAGGCACATATATTTTTCTTTGGGAGTAGTAGCTATTTGAGGGAAAGTCGGCATAATTTTCTTTCTCTCCACCTACTTCTTTTCACCTTCTTATTCAAGCCTCTTAGCAGCTTTTGAGTTTGATGCTTTAGTCTTAAGGGAGATCGATGGCTTTAACTTCTTTGGAATGAAGTATTTGACATCTTCATAGGTTGTTACTTCATTGATTAAAAAGGGTTGGATGTCACCAGAGATCCTAAATTCTTCTCCATCTCTAAGATACTTCATGCACTGATACAGTGTTGATGAGATGATGTTGAAAGTTCGTTAGGGATGTTAAGCCCTATGAACTTAGTCCCAAGCTAACCAAGAGGGGGGGGGGTGAATTGGTATTTTAAAATTTCTTTTCAACAAAAGTAATAAAATCATAAACCAAAACTAAATCACACCACAAGACAAAACAATATGGAAGTTAAAGTGCGGAAGCAAGAAAATAAGAACACACAAATTTATAGTGGTTCAGTCAACTTGACCTACATCCACTCCTTGGAGGTACCCTCCAAGTATTGCACTATAAAATGTGTCTCTCCTTTAGCCCCCGCAGCTAGGCGGAGAAGCCCTCACAAAGAAGTCCTTTTTGCCACCTCGACAAGGCAGAGAACCTACCTCCTTTTGCTTCCTTCTGAAGCTGGCAGAGAACCACAATCCGTTGCTAAAAACCTTACCTCTACCGACCCTTCCACGGATAAGAAACTCTAGACGAAGAAGACGCAGAGCGATCCTTGAAGCACCCTTGTGAACCCCCTCACAAGCTCCCCCTCACAAGATCCTCTCTCTCTCTCTCTCTCTCTCTCTCTCTCTCTCTCTCTCTCTCCTCAAGGTCTTCTCAGGGCAAGGCAGCAGCAAAGATTGTTCAAAATGTTGAACAAGAGCTCTTAAATAGAAGAGCTTCAAAGGAGCTCATTAATTGCAAGTTGCCGACAATATTGTCTAGGCCGATCAGTACAAATCTCAGAAGATCGGCCAGAGCATCACCCTGAATGCAATCTGGACGATTGAAAATTGGCTTGATTGTCCAAGCTGATCTCTCGATCGTCCCGACCGATGAGTTCAAATCAGAGGAAAATCATCCAAAGCATCGCACTAAATTCGAGCTGGCCGATATTTATCGTCTAGAAGTAACTAAGGTTTTTGAATAGATCGTCCTGGCCGATCCTGCGATTGTCCAGGATGATATGATCGTATCAATCATCCTTAATTACTCCCTTGATTTCCTGATCAATTAAGGCATAATTTGTGAATATCGTCCAAGCCGATCAAAGATCATCCTGGTCGATTATTAAAAAATACATAATACCTTAATTGTCTATGGCGGCAATTTCTTTCTGTTTTAAGCTTATCGTCCTGGCCGATACACGTATCGTCCAGGACGATCTGTTAATGAAGTCCGCCTTAATTAAGAATCCTTATTTAGATTTTTTGTTTTAAGCTTGATTGTCCAGGACGATGTAAATATCGTCTTGGCCGATGTGGGTAAAAATAGAAATTCTGAGTCTCTCAAGTGTGTGTGTAGGGTTACTTAGCATCAGTCTCTTTGAATATTACAAATAGACTCAATAAGAGAAAAAACAAAGTACAGACTGACTCAATCCTAAACCTACACAATCTTGAACTGGCTTCGTTTGTTCGTCCGATCTTTGATTCCTGAAAAGATAGAAGTAACAGGCAGTCCAAGAGAATCAATAGTGTTTGTCAATCATCAGAACATAAGTCATGAAAATAGATTTGCAACAATCTCCCCCTTTTTGATGATGGAAAACACAAGTAGGAAAAACTCAGAAAAAAAAATTGCAGTTCATTAAAATTTCAAAATTACAAGCATATCAACTTTTCCTACCACAATCTACTCTCCCTTTTGTCATCACAAAAAGAGAGTCCTAGAAACATGTTGGATTGTCCTTGCATCTTTGACTAAAGAGCTAGTCTCTCCAACATGAAAAAGTGCATTAGTCTGGCAAAGGAAGTGATTCGCCGTGGACCAGTCAAAGTTAGGATCTGAAGCGATTAAGTGCAGCTTATCCCCGGTGGTGGATAGCTATAAAAGTTCAACACAGTCCTGATATATGATTTCGACAGGGCGTCGATTCACATAGGAGGTCAGGGCTGTAAAAGTAGGATTTATGTGAAGGTTTGCGAAGAATTCACGAAGAAGCTAAGTATTAAATGGGAAAGCAAGAGACAGAATGAAACAAATGGAAGTGTGAGCGAAAAGATCCATTACCGAATACGAAATGTGGGCAGGATTGATGATTCTAGAGATAGTTATCCCACATTTTTTGTATCGATGGTAAGCAGCTTCATCTTCGGCCTCCCTGAAATGAGGGTCAATCCTAGCCCTTGAAGAACTCCCAGAAGTTTGTCGAACACGTTTTCCACCAGCCATAGTAAGGAGTTAGCAAGAAAACACAAGAGGAGAAGGGATGTGAAGTGAAAAACATGGCTGGAATGTCTAGAATTTAAAGAAGCGGCCATATCGTCCAGGTCGATCGCAGAATCGTCCAGGACAATATGGCACAATAATTGCGTACAGGCCGATTGGTCAAAAAGGCGGTCTGATTGTCTGGGCCGATCAGATATCGACCAGAACAATTAGACATAGGCGATCATTTTGAGGAGTCAATCCGGACGACCGTTGAAAAAGCAGATCATCCGGACCGATTAGGTGTATCGTCCAGGATGATGCACAATAATTGATCGTACGGCCGAAGTTAAAACATTTTAAATCTGTGCTACGTATATCGTCTAGGATGAACAGTGGATCGGCCAAGACGATTGTCCAAAAATGGATCATCCGGGGCCGATTTTAAGGTTTTAAACATGCTGACACGTGGATCGTCCAGAATAATCTAGTGTATCGGCCAGGACGATGGCCATAAAATGCATCGGCCAGGCCAAAATATGTTATCGGCTAGGACTATCTTTATGATTGAAATAGAGTTTGATCAGATCGTCCAGGACGATAAATTATCATCCAGGACGAAGAGTTGTAGTAAGCACAGAAAAGTTCAGCAGATGGAAATTTGAAGAGAATTTGTCATATCGTCCAGGACGATAAACGTATCGGCCAGGACGATGTGATTAGATTTTGAAAATCAATGAAGGATGGTGATGATCAAAGCCCTCAAAACTAAAACAATAGAAAAGCAGAAGAAAAGAAAAAGAACAGCGATAAAAAGCTAAAAACAAACAATTTGAAAAGAAGCCAAATACAATTTTTTTTTTGTTTTATCAAAGCAATTCACATGAGAATTTTTCAAATAATTTAAATTTTAGAGTTTCAAGAGATCAATAGGTTAACAAATTTCAATCGGAAGAAGGTAGAATATCCAATTCTGTTAACCCTAGATCGGACATCCTTCAGGGTACAAATTGTCTTTTGAAAAACAGAGGCCTAACTCAGAATAACTAAATAGGATAAAAAAAGATCCATTCAAAACTTGTTTACAGAGAAATATCTCATAAATAATATGTCAAAGTAATTTTTCTCAATCATGGAAGTTGAAATCAAGCCTTTGAAAATCTCACATAACCCATAAGTTCTTCTAAGTTTTAAAAGTTTTGAAAAGAGAGGATAGCTTTCCTTTTAGTGGGCTCATTTTTTGCCTCTTGAATCTTTGATTGGCTCTTTGAGCATCTTTTGATTTTTTAATACACATTTGTGTATATACTTTTTATTTCAATTTTGGCGTCTTTGCCACTTTTCCTTTTTATCTTTTGCAAGCTCAATTCTCTTTTGCAAACTCTTAAAAAAATTCTTAGTTGTGAGTATATCTTCTAGATATTAAAGAATATGAGCACTCTCTCTAACATAGGGAAGAACTACCCATAAAACAAAACTAAAAATCATATGATCAGTGCAAAGGCAAGATCTCAAATAACTTGAGAGATATATAAGAACTTTGGATATTATGCACAAGATAGATTTTTGTAGCAAGATAAAAAGAATCTTAGTTTCAAAAATCATTGGCTAAAATGAGTTAGACTTTTATTTAGAGAAGAAAAATTATACCACTAAACAAGGTCAGAAGGAGGGAAACCATCAACGGTATTCCTCCCTTTAACCGATTTAGAAATGCTAAACATAATCTCTAGAACTCAAAATTTAAAAGCTTAAAAAATAATCATATAGGAAACCAAACATGAAAACAAAGCAATCTAGAGCAACATAAAGCAAGCACAAAACTAGCACAAAAATAACGCAAAACTAATTAAAGAAAAAACATTTCAAGAAATTATAAAGCAGCAAGTTTAAGCAATTTTGAGCTGCGAGCCTCCATATGTCAAATTATCCTATGCTCCCACGAGGTCTTTGGTGAGAGCACACCTGCAAAAACTCAACAACAATCAGATTTAAGAACCCAACCTAGTTTGAGTCCCTTCTTAGAAAAAGTAGAATGCAATACAGGTGTGGTATGCTGTGAATCATGAACCTTAGGTCTCCACACCCAATGTGTACTACGGTGAACAGTGCAAGTATGTGAGATGTGTCCTAGCATGCCACATGAAAAACATCTAACTCCAAGAAAAGAATTTTTTTAAATGATTTGAGTTATAATACCTCTTCCTAGGTCTTGGCTTTAAATCAAAAGTGGGTATCTTCCAATTTCCTTTAAGTGAATCCAATTCGTTCTTTAGTCTCATGTTTGTATTTTCTAAAACATTATTATCAATCCTCAGCCTTTCTTCTATCTCTTGAGATTTCTTAAACTTAGACTCAAGTGAGGTGTGTGAAGCTTTTAATGCAACATGCTCATCAATTAATTCCAAATTCTTTTTATTTAAATCATCAAATTCATCAAGTAGAGTCATGTGATTTGAATTAATCGTAGAATGATCTTTGAGAATAATTGCATACTCTTTTTGTAAATTAGAAAGTTCTAACTTTAAACTAGCATGAGTTTTTTTAAGTTTTTTGTATGATGCATGAATTTTCTCACAAATTTCAAGCAATTCATCATAGGTTGGTTTACATACCTCTTCTTCATCACTTTGTTCAAGATGATCTTCCCCCATTAAGCACAGGTTTGTAGTCTCTTCCTCTGGTTCAGTCTTAGAGGAATCAGTACCAGATTCTGCCTAGAACGCCTTTTGGACTCTCTTCTTGTCCTTCTTAAACTTAGGTTTCTCCTCACCTTTTTCTTTTTCTTTACTCGAGTGATCTTGAAGTGTAGGGCAATCGGCTTTCACATGTCCAGGTTTCATGCATTCATAACAAACAACATTAGAAGATCCTTTAGAATGTTTATGATCCCTACCTTTTCTCCAATGATGCTTTTGCTTCTTCCTTAGAAAGCTTTTGAATTGCCTTGTGATGAAGGCAACTTCATCGCTTTCAGACCCGGAAGATTCAGAATCTGATTTGTGCGCCTTTAGTGCAACTGTTTTCTCATTCTTTTTCTCACCTACATCAAGATTTCTTTGATTCACCCCTTGCTCATAAGCAATGAGTGAGCCTAAGTTATTAATAGAATAAGTGTTCAAATCCTTAGATTCAGTGATTGTAGAGATTTTAGCATCATATGACGAAGCCAAGCATCAAGATTTCTTTGATTGTTTACTTTTTCAAAGTTTGAAGTTCTCTTCCTAGGTCATGCAATGAAGTAACAATTTGAGTAAACATTATATACATGTCAGAAATAGATTCATGAGGTTTCATACGAAAAAGTTCATAGTCATGCAAGAGAATGTTTAAATGAGATTGTTTAACTTTATTAGTGCCTTCATAAGTAATACATAATTTATCCCAAATTTCTTTACCAGTTTTGCAGGTGGAGACACGCATGTAATCCTCAGATTTTAAAGCACAGAAAAAACAGTTCAAATATTTTGCATTTTATTGGGCTAAATCTCTTTCATCGAAAGTCCATTCAGTAAAAGCAATTTCAGTTTTAACACCATTAATTTCACGAGAAGGTGGAGAATAACCTTCTTTGATAAGCATCCACATGTGATAATCAGTAGATTGTAAAAATGTCGACATGCGGGTTTTCCATAAATCAAAAGGTAGGTTATCGAACAGGGGAGGTCGGGTAATAGAATACCCTTCCATAGTGTTACGATTCCCTAGGTTAGCCATGGATCAAAATTCAAAAAGTTTTTAAACTAATTTTTTATGAATACCGCTCTGATACCACTTGAAAGTTTGTTATGGATGTTAACCCCTATGAACTTAGTCTCAAGCTAACCAAGAGGGGGGGGGGGGGTGAATTGGTATTTAAATTTTTTTTTCAACTAAAGCAATAAAATCATAAACCAAAACCAAATCACACCACAAGATAAAATAATTCGGAAATTAAAGTGCAGAAGCAAGAAAACAAGAACATAGAAATTTATAGTGGTTCGGTCAACTTGACGTACGTCCACTCCTTTCAAGCACCCTCAAAGTATTGCACTACAAAAATGTCTCTCTTTTAACCCCCACAGCTAGGTGGAGAAGCCCTCACAAAGAAGTCCTTTTTGCCACCCCGGCAAGGCAGAGAACCTACCTCCTTTTGCTTCCTCCTGAAGCTGGCAGAGAACCACAATCCGTTGTTGAAAACCTTACCTCTACCGACCCTTCCACAGACAAGAAACTCTAGATGAAGAAGAAGCAGAGCGATCCTTGAAGCACCCTTGTGAATCCCATCACAAGCTCCCCCTCACAATATCCTCTCTCTCTCTCTCTCTCTCTCTCTCTCTCTCTCTCTCTCTCTCTCTCTCTCTCTCTCTCTCTCTCTTTTCTTTCCTCAAGGTCTTCTCAGGTCAAGGTAGCAGCAAAGATTGTTCAAAACGTTGAACAAGAGCTCTTAAATAGAAGAGCTTCAAAGGAGCTCATTAATTGCAAGTTGCCGACAATATTATCCAGGCCGATATGGACATCGTCCTGGCCGATCAGTACAAATCTCAAAAGATCGGCCAGAGCATCGCCCTAAATGCAATCTGGACGATTGAAAATTGGCTTGATCGTCCAGGCCGATCTCATGATCGTCCCGGCCGATCAGTTCAAATCAGAGGAAAATCATCCATAGCATCGCCCTGAATTCGAGCTGGTCGATAATTATCGTCTAGAAGTAACTAAGGTTTTTGAATAGATCATCCTGGCCGATCCTGTGATCGTCCAGGATGATATGATCGTATCAATCATCCTTAATAACTCCCTTGATTTCCTGATCAATTAAGGCACAATTTGTAAATATCGTCCAGGTCGATCAAAGATCGTCCTGGCCGATTATTAAAAAATACAGAATACCTTAATTGTCTATGGCAGCAATTTCTTTCTATTTTGAGCTTATCGTCATGGCCGATACACGTATCATCCAGGACGATCTGTTAATGACAGCTGCCTTAATTAAGAATCCTTATTTAGATTTTGTGTTTTAAGCCTGATCGTCTAAGATGATGTAAATATCGTCCTGGCCGATGTGGGTAAAAATAAAAATTCTAAGTCTCTTAAGTGTGTGTGTAGGGTTACTTAGTATCAGTCTTTTTGAACATTACAAGTAGACTCAATAAGAGAAAAAATAAAGTACAGACTGACTCAACCCTAAACCTACGCAATCTTGAACTGGCTTCGTTTGTTCGTCCGATCTTTGATTCCTGAAAAGATAGAAGTAACAGACAGTCCAAGAGAATCAATAGTGTTTTTCAATCATCAAAACATAAGTCATGAAAATAGATTTGCAATAGATGTCGTATTCATGCAACAATGGACGACCTAGATACTTCATGTTATAAATGAGACATCTGTGTCAATCACATAAAATTTAACATATGTATGAAGTTCTCCAAATGTGAGGGAGAGTGTAAATGATCCTACGATTTTCTTCCACTTCTCATTAAAGTCATGTACCATTAACTTATCAGGCCCGAGGTGTTCCAAAACAAGGAACAATGATCTTAGTGCTTTTAGACTCATGAGATTTATGGAGGACCCAGATCAATCAGAATTTGGCTGATTATTATTTTTTCACTCTCTACAATAATATATAGAGGGCGGTTATAATCTACCATTCCGAGCATCATGTCCTCTTCGGTGAAGATGATGAATGGTTCATTATGAGATTGTAACACTTCAGTTATGTTGCACTCATAAAAATATATCTTATATCTTTTGGGGTGTTTTAGAGCCCAAATCAAAGTTTCTTGAAGATCTTTTGGACCTCACAAGAGCATCATATATGCTATGTTATGCTGTTATCATCCTCAAATGAGATAAGATATTATAATATATCATCTTGATTATAGTATCTTTCTACTTAGGGTCCTTGGATATGATATCTTCATTAACCACTATCTCCTTCCCCTTATCTTTATTGGAGATCCCCTTTTTGACGGAGATGGTATTATTTTGCCAATTCTCAACTACACTTGAGTGATCTTCTTTGGCTCAAACGCATTTGACAGTGCATTTTCTTTAGAGTCAGCTATTGACATGTCTGGAGATTCATCTGTTTATTTAGAGTCACCACATAGAGTTACATGTCCTATCTATGACACTATGTTGGGATCTGACTCATTTTTCTTTGGAAAATATATATCCTCCTATAAACTGTAATCTATAGGCGACACCATCATACAGGATTCAAGGACAGCCTCCTGAGTGTATTCTTCTTTTATCGATATACTTGGTGTGACTAAGATGACTCGACATACATCTACTAGAAGAGACTCTTCATTATATTTTTTAGCTTCATCTATTTTAAGCTTAGACATAAAGTCAACAAGCTTAATAGGTTACCTCACGGCCTGGTAATAGTCATCCAAAAAGTCAATATCCCTTTGAGTTACTATTTTTTCTCCTTATGCTTCTTCAGTTTGGTCTTTTTTTGGAGGATTTCACTTTACCATATTTTGAGGAGCTAGCCTGGCCAAGGTGTCGCTTCGATGTAGATGCATGTACCCTAGGAAACCTTTTTAGATCTAGCACTGGTTCGGTAGGAGATTTTCATTTTATGCCTGAAACTCCTTCAAGCTATTTTAGCATTTTTATCATTTTCTTAGAGACTGCAGACTCCAACTGCTCCTCTTGGGCTAGCTTCTTTTAATTTTCTTTTTCTCGAAATGGGGGTATGAAAGAGGAGGTAACCACATGAGTTGATTCTTTTCTAGAATGTGTCAACACATTGTCCGACAATGTGAGTTATCTTCTTCGATATTTTCTTTCCAGCCAATCTTTGAAGATATATAAATCTTCAATAGGATGGTAGATTACCTGATGGTATGGCCAAAATTTGGGTCACCACTTTATTTTGACTCCTCGAGCCTCTTGCACTCTAGCATTTTAAGCCTGCTTTCAATGCCTGTTGAAACAACTTGGTAGCACTATCCCTCTTAAATGAATATTCTTTATTGATTTTATCCTTGAGGGCTGGAAACATTCGATCTCTAGTTTCCATCATCTGCCTCTAGTGTTCTCCTCCACCTTAAAAAGTTTATGGTTTATTATTACCCCCTAGTATCAGCTTTAGTTGGGGGTTAGGATTATATGCATGCTTTAGATTTTCTTCATATTGCATTGGATGTTTGCCCTTGTCCACATTATAAATCACCTATTTTTCTTTATCAACTATGGAGAAAAATGTATGGTCAGCCTCACCTCTTCTAGTACCCGAGGCCATAACTTTCTTTGGTTTATCATAGTGGCTCTCTGATCATGATAAGTTTAACTTTTCAAACTTCACCACTCTGCCCATTAAGTCCTAAAATGTGCTTATTATAGCCATACATAAGAATGGTTGTATCTTATTATTTGATGCTTTACATTAGTGACTGCACATATTTCTTCTTCAAGTTGTTGCTCATATTTCATACTTAAATTATGCTAGCGAGTGATGTATTTAGTGTTGGTGGAATTTTGAAAACAGGTTTTGGAAAAATATTAGTTTTTTTTTGGGATTTTAAAATTGAGATCTTAATTCTAATTCTAAGGTCGAATCAACCCGTTAGAGAAATTATATCACCCCGTAGGATGAAAATAAAATTTCATAGCGGCGTTCAGGCTTAGAATTATGGAACTTATCTTGAATATCATGATCAGATTCTAAAGAGAACTCCGTATAGCCCCGAGGAAAACCAAGTGAAGTTCAACTAAATATCCAATTATAATATTCAAGAAGTACGATCGTCGAATTCACATCTAAAGCCTTATCAAAGAAGGATGTATCTCCCCAAAGGGAGATAACACCATTCAATGATAATCCTTCTAATGTAATAACGACAGTCATTTCTTTACCTTTTCCCCAAAGAAGTCTAATAAGGTTTTGGTAAATCAATTCTAAAATCAGGTGCGTGTGTGGTTCCAAATCTCCTACGAGCGCTAGCCCTCATAGTTAATTATATCGTAGGTAGATAGAGTCTCCTATGAAAACTCCCGATTAAAATGGTAGCAGAATTTTTTTAGATTTTTTAGGAGTGATATCAAAAAGAGATGAATTTTAGAAACTCAAAAGGGAATGGATTAAAATTGAGCAGTTATTAACGGAGTCAAAGGAGGAGAGGTAGGGGACACTTTGAGATTCCAGAACCATCCGGAAGTGTCCCAACTTAGTCTAAGTGTTGGGCTTTACGTTTTAGGATCGAAATGAAGTTTTAATTAGAGTTGAGTATTTTATTAGAAATTTGGGACTATATTCCCAAAATTTGGGGTCTTATAATCAAAGATCTGCCCCGAATCCTAAATCTATTTTGGACACTGGACCACAGTCGTTCGATTCTAACTAATGCAGTGCAGGACCTGGACTTACCCGGCCTGGATTGGGGCCAGCTAACCAAATAGTCGATTTAAAAGAGATGAGTCCGGTCTTTTATGAAAGAGTGGTAGGGACATTATATTTAAGGTTTTGGAGAGTTGGGGCCGACATCTAGAGATTTCCCTAATTGACCCATTTGACTTATGTTGGGTGCAAAAATGCTAAGGACTAATGCAATTAAAATTTTGACTCTTTAAGTATATTTCTAATGCAATGCGTGCTGGTTGACAACTTTAAATCAAATATGCTTAAAATTTTAAAAACAGGCTTAAAAAATAATTTTTTAGAAGACTGGACTTCCCCAGGTCCGGCACCTCGTCCTCATAGGTCAAACTATCCGGACTCTACCCGCAGGCGGGGAAGGGTCTAAATAAGGAAAGAGTAATGCAGAAATATGCATGCGACCCTGGGGTCAGTCCCCGGCTAATTCCCTAGATTCGTTATCTTTCTATATTATTTAGACTCACTAAAATTTTAAACTTTAAAGTTATGAATATAAGAATTTTCACACCCTCACTAGCCTCACGTATCCAGAAGAAAACAAAAGCGGCACACAATCGTAAAAAAACTAAGAAAAACAAGCAGTCCTAAAGACAATCAATTCATCACATCAAATATAAATTAGTTAATCAATAAATGTCCATAGGCAAAGTTGCCTTGCTTATTACAAACCAGAATTTTGCAGAAAGTAAAGTGGTCGGGCACCACTAACAACAACCTAGATTCTAAACCTAGTAATGACGCAAGTAGTTTTGAGTGGGATACTCTCAATCTTCAAGTCTTCAGTCTTGTTCTTCTTTGGGCTCTTTTTTCTTCAAGCTCCTTGGATTCTTTGTAGTAGACTACCCAAATGGATAAGAGGGCACTTCCTTTGGGTAGGGAAGAAGTGTGGTCCAAATTTGGATCCCAAATAGAAAAGGTCTACTCCTTTTAGGGGCATCCTTTTCTCTTCGGAGTCCAAGCTTTGGACCTATGTATCCCAACTCAAAATCTAACTTTCACAACACTTAACACTTATACAAATTACATTTCTTTTGAAAATAAAAATCTAGACTCACCTGCAGGGTTATCCTAAGCAGTTAATAAATAAAAAACAATTATTCCCAAGCAGTTATATTTGTGCAGAAAAGAAAGTAAACACACTGGCCACGCTCTTATTATTTGGGGGCTTTAGCAGCTGAAGAACTTGTGCAAGCATTTATAACAATTGATATTTATTATTAACTTAGCCCCCTTTTATTGCCCTGCATGAGCGTGGCCACCTGCAGAAAATTGTGTGAACATCCAGATCGTACCTAACCTAAGGGTAATCTAGTCGCCAAACACATCAATCCATCCACAGAGTGCAGAAAAGTAAGCAGACACAGCAAAGCAAATTCATTCACATCATGCAGTGAAAACTATGAAAAATCTGGCACACAGCAGTAAAGTAAACACCGGCTTAACTTAGATCTAGAGTTGGTTGTCCTAGCATATCATCTAAAGTGTGTGTAGAAGGTCGTGTGGCAGGGGTAGATCCTAAAATAGGTGATTAGTTAAAGTTGTCCAAAATTATGGGTTTGTTAAGGCTAAAAAGGGGGATTTATTAAGTATATTTTAAGAGTTAATTGATTACTATAATTTTTTCACACCGAGGCTGTGAAGTTTATTTCACCTTCCTTGGTGCTAAGCTAATAGCCTCGTAGGCCTAGGTAACCCAGTAGAAATCGGGGTTGATTAAGTTATTTTAGGTTTGTTAGAATTAAGAGGCATAAATTAATATTAAGGAGAGTTTTTTACTAATTTTAAGGATTAGTCGAGAATTTTATTAACCTATTAAGAAAATTCTAGAATTTTGGGGAGTTAATAGATTTTAGAGGGTTATCCGAATATGTACTAACTAAGGGGTCAAAATTTGATTTTTAAAATTAGAGTTAACTTTAAAGGTTTCAGATTTTTAACAAATATTAGACCATATTATGAGTTGTTAGACAGGTGGCATATTCAATTTGGAGTTTTCTATCAA
Organism: Dendrobium nobile; assembly: GCA_022539455.1. NCBI lineage: Eukaryota > Viridiplantae > Streptophyta > Magnoliopsida > Asparagales > Orchidaceae > Dendrobium > Dendrobium nobile. The sequence continues at coordinate 17,837,039 of CM039730.1, read as the reverse complement.
AAGTTATGATTTTTAGAAGTTTTGACCCGATTTTGACATAGAGTTGACCAAAATGTTAACTTTTTGACTTTGATTCAATTTTAAGGATTTGACATTTTAAAAAAAAAATACTAGATTTTAATTAGAGTCATTAGCCACTGAGTTTGATTGATTTGGAATTTTCTAAAATTAGTAATGAATTTTTGAAGTTTGGGTATTTATTGGAATTATTTAATTATTTCAATTAAGGGTCATTTTAGTGATTTGATCCCAAATGAGTCCTAAACTTCTTGAAATCAACTCCAAAGATTAGAAATGATCTAAGAAGAGATCAAAAAGTGTTTAAATTTTTTTTTTGGGATTTTTAATAATTATTAATTAATTAGTATTGATTAAACATTGATTTTAACTTAAAATTAAATTAAGATAGATTTAAAAGACAAACTAAAGTCATTTCAATTTTTGCTGATTGAGGGGTCAATTGAGGTCAGTTAGAAGTATTTTAGGGAATTTTGGGAATTAAAAATTAATTTATTAGAATTTTATTATGGTTAAAGGCCAATTCTAAGGGGGAATACTATGGCTCCTATTTGTTGAACCAAATGAGCTACAAACCTGATGAAATTTAGGCCATAGCATCGCCTGATCCCAAGGCCTAAACTTACAAAATTTGGGCTCAAGTGGAATACCCTAAGGTGACTAACCAAGCCACCTAAGGTGAACTCTAAGTCACCTTCGAAAATTCCTAGGGAGCTATACTAAGCTTGGATTGGGGCAAAATCAATGTCTCTAAACTCCATATACTACACATCATCATCACACAAAAAAATCAGACTCTAAATCCCATTGGATAGGCCACAATTTCAATTAGATTTAAGGGTCAAACCATGACCCTTGAATCTAAAATTGAAAATTGAAGCCCTTAAACATTTCAAACAGGTGGGATAAAATTTGGACATGTCAAAGACCTGCCCAAATTCAATCTCCCAAAGTCTCAAGTCTTGGGGAATTAAGTATAAGCTATAAATGCAATAATTCAAAAAACACTATTACTGAAATTAAGCTCAACATAGATGCAACAGGAGCTAAGACCATAGGGCTTTTGTAGGTCTCCATGAGACCTTTCCAATGAGCCTAAGAACACCTAATTTGGTCAAGTGTGCAGGGAGATATCAATTTTTGAAATTCTTGTGAATTTTCTAGAATTTTTTAATCCTGCCATTACACAGTCAGCCACGCTTTACACGCGGCGCGTCATGATTGGTGGAGCAATCATTGGAGCTGACCACATAATGGTCAGGTTAACCGTAGCCGTCGGATGGAGGATCAGACGGCCATGATTAACGGCGCTCCAGAACCGTGGGATCTAATCCGAACTGTTGATCCGAATCAACGGCAGGATTACGTCTTCAATCTCCCGCTCAAACCTGAGACCGTGAAGCTTCTCCGGCATGATCCGGGCGATCCCGCTGGCAAACTTTGATGAAATTTCACAAGAAGGATCAGGATAGTGGAAACCTTCAATCCAATGGTGGAAATCCGTTGGGGTGAAGGTTTCCTTCACACTTGACCGGACTACCTAGCTAGGGAGCTCAGGATGGAGGGATTACCGCAAAGATAGTCTCAACAGATGAGCTGCTCTATCAAGAAGCTTCAGGATTTGATGGCGAGCAGACTTCCTTCAGACGTCGGGACTAGAGGATGGCCGGAGATACAAGTTCGAGCGGGAGGCTATGAGCTTTCGCTGGAGTTCACTCGAACGGGTGGACGGGACAGTCTGGGAGGCTGGAGGAAGACGTTGGGAGGTCGAAAGAGCTCTGGGAGCAATTCAAAATTGACTGGGATTGAATGGCGAGGTCTGGGGAGCTCTACCCTATTCAGCCATCTCCCGCGAGCTCGGACGGCTGGGATCGAGCTGGAGAGGCCTCAGATTGATGCCAGGAGGAAGGGGGCACCATCTCAGAGGGCTCGTGAGTGTCAAGCCGGTGAGCCACCACCTTTGGAAGGCTTTCGGTCAGGATTGGCCTAAGGGGACCACCGGAGCCTGTTCTCCATTGGTTCTGATCGTCGCCGACCGGGGTTTAGGTCGGGTTGACCAGGGAAGGTCGATGGGGACATGCTGGAGTCGAGAGTGAGCTCAATTGGGCCTGAGGAGGTCCAATTTGCTCTGGTGGCTCGGTTGGACCCAAACCTGCTCGGTTTGGGTCGAATTGAGCTTAACTCAGGTCAGGCAAGACCTGGGCTTGATGTGGGAGATGGGTCTGGGTCTGGTGTGCACCCAATGCAAGTGGCAATTGGGTTCAATTTGGTTTGGGTTCAAAAATGGCTCGGGTCTATATGGTTTTGGCTACTTTGAGTTAGCCTAAAACCTGACCCAAGTAAGCCCCAAGGCAAGGGCTGGCTGGAGGAGGTGTGTTGGACCTAGGACCACCTATTAGAGGTGTTGATCAGGTTCAATTTGACTTAGGGCAAGAATTGGCTCAATCCTAAGTGGTTTTGAGCACTTTGGGTTAGCCTAACTCTTGACCCAAATGAGCCCAAGGGCTGGGCTGGTCAAGGGTGGTGCATTGGGTCAAGGGGAACCCAATAGCACCTTGATTTGGATTCAATTTGATTAAGGTTGAGAGATGGCTCAAGAGAGACCTCTCTTTGGTTACTTGGGTCATGCCAAATGGCTACCTAAGTGAACCCAAGTCTTGGGTATCCAGAGGGGTCTCTTGGATGTCCAAAGGAGTCATCCCTTGGGTTCCACTAGATTTGGAAGTGGTTTAAGATCCATGAGTTTGGATGAGAGGGGTGTATGGGCCATTTGATCAAAATAGTTGACTGGTCAACTAAGTTGACCCAAGGCTGGGATTGGGTCAAAAGGGTTTCAAAAGTCATTGAAAGCATTAGAGAGAAATCTCCAAGGTT